>OX637866.1:6254451-6266951 GCA_951802705.1 Netelia virgata | reverse complement strand
GAGAGAGAGAAAGAGAGAGAGAGAACGAGTCTGGGACAAACGGAATAAACTCCCCGAGGCTATCGATACTCGGATGGCCCTCCAGAGATATACCGTTCTCCTTTCTCTTTTTTTTCGTCGTTTTTTTTATAAGAATGACAAAAGAAAAATGAAAAAAATAAATAAATAAAACAAAAACAAAATAGATCCCTCGCTTCGGTCGTAGTATCGTTCTCTCGATGTGTATGCACACCGGTAAATATCTCGCGAATATTGCACCGCGTCTATGTAACGTCGATCGAACGGAAATACCATGAAAAGCTCGGGTCATCGCGTCGTAAAGTACTTAAAATGGATATTCGACGATTTACGATTATTATTGTTTTTTATTGTCTCACTTGAATTTTACGACTAACGAATATCGTCACGTCGTTAACAACGTTGACGCGAAAACGGTGATGTTTATTTTTGTATTCTTCTTTTTCTAATGTTGGAAAATGATCAAGTCGGCTCAATTACAATCCTGATTGGATTCTGTTTGGAACGGGAGAGACGGTGTGTGTTTACGTATAGGAAACAAGCGTCGGTAATTCACTCCGGTCTCTGATTATTTAACGTTAATTTCAACCAGCTACAAACGTTAATATATCGCACCCGGTGAGCTTGTACGATCATAAAATATACATTCCAATTAATGACCGGATCCGATTCATCGACCGTAGCTTCGTCCACCGTTTGAAACGATAATCCATCGCCTCGGCGCGTAAATCATTAATTATTCTCGTATAACGATAAATGCGTAATTTACAAACGAGAAATAATTCAATTTTTGCAACATCATGAAAAATTTAACGAACCCAACGTCGTTTTGAATTAATCGCAATTCTTACAGACGTGAAAATTACGAGATTAATTTATTTTTCCTTGGTAAACAATATTAAAAAAAAAAAAAGCACGAACGACGATTTTAAACGACCTAAGAGCGTCGCGCGTCAGCCCGAGTTCGTAATATTTCACGATGCAACGAAAATTGTCGTTCTGCTGGAAATAAACTAAAACGGTAGAAAATCGATGTTGACGAGTCGCAGAGCTGTCGTCAAGTGTCGAAAAGAAACGATTCTCACTCTCTCTCTCTCTCTCTCTCACAGGTATTTTTTTATGGTTACTGGGTGTGTACAACCCCGTCTATATAACTCGCGATTCATCCCTCTTCGCCTCGTTCTTTATGGTTTTTATAGTTTTAGTATACCCGAGGGATTCATCTACGTCCGGATCAATTGCTCGGATGTTCTTTACACAGAGACAGATACATACGTATACGGGAGAAAGGAATTATACGAGAAAGTGCTATAGGGGTTGTAGTAGTCGTAATAGGGGTTTTGGTACCCGTCTGAGTCCTCTTCTTGAAGCTTCGAACGAATCTCTTGCCGGCACGTTTGGAGAATCTGAGAGTACACCGTACGCGCAAACGACGAAAGTGTGTGTGTCTGTGTGTGTGTCTGTGTGTGTATGAGAGAGAGAGAGAGAGAGAGAGAGAGAGAGAGGCGAAATGTAGAACCTAGAGAACGGAGAGGCAACGACAACAAAACGAGGCGAGGAGAAAGAGAGAGAGAGAGAGAGAGAGAGATAGAGAGATAGAGGGGTGGGTAATCGGGTCGAGGCGATTAAAATTAAACCGTGTCTCGAACTTGAGGCCCTCTCGGATAATCCGGAAGTACGACGTAACGAGAGCCAGAAGCAAGAGAGGGAGAAGTAATCCCCTGAGAGAGAAAGAAAAGAAGAGGAGAGAGAGAGAGAGACAGTGTAAGGGTGTGGTGCAGTCCGCTAAACTCAAGAGAGAGAGAGAGGGAGAAACAGAGAGGGAGCTAAGAGAACGCGAAGGGGCCAACTTTTCTTGTTACGCCTTTTCATAAATAATTAGGTGTGTTGGTCCGAGAGGGCACGGAGGGGATGAGAGTGAGAGAACCCTGAGAGCGTCGAAGGCGCGAGGGACGTATGAGAAGTTAGCCTTGGAGGAGAGGGAGAGAGAGAGAGAGAGCGAGAAAGAGAGAGAGACAGAGAAAGCGTTGCCTCTTAGCGAGAAAGAAAATCCGGTGGACCATGAAAAGTGAGTACCCTCAATTATTTTCATGGATTTTTCACAGGAGGTTGGAAGAAAAACGGGAATGAAAAAAAAAAAGGAAAAAAAGCATGATTCCCGGCGGTGCTTCTATTACAGACGCGTCGGTCGGGATATCGAAATGGGAATTAAAGAAATATGACGATGGTGAAACCGGCGAGGAGGGAAATAAGTGAGGGACGAGAGGCAAGGTGGAAAGATGCGGACGGCGCGCTCTTTCTCTCTCTCTCTCTCTCTATCTCTCTATCTCTCCCTTTCTCTCTTTCTCTCTCTTCGCTCGGTGAAAGTGTCGAAATAGCGAAAGTTTGTCGCCGCATTGGACGATTTCTGGTTTTAGTACTTTGCTCGATCCTCGCCGTCTCTCTCGCGTTTTCTATACTTCGAGTTTCGTCCCTCCTGCTCTTCGTCCCTCTCGCACTCTCGCCACGACGAAAGAGACAGGGGTTGTGCCCCGGGGCGATCGAAAATCGCGTCGTTTCTTTATCGAGATCCTTCTCCTTCTCTTCTCTCTCTCTCCCTCTCTCTCTCTCCTCCTCCTCCTCCTCCTCCTCCTCCTTCGCTACGACGCAGCGTGGAAAGTTTTAATGGCGCCCGGGGTGAGAGATAGGGTGGCCGAAAGAGCACCCCCCGGAAGAGAGCGCGGTCGAGAACGAGTGCCACGGTGAGCAACCCCTCACCCACTACCACCCCTCTCCTATCACACTTTCCCTGCACAACGTGCAACCGATGTAACCATCGTATCGGACGGTTTAGCCGATGCGGAGTTAGCGACGCGACTGCTTGAAATTAGGCAGAACTAGCGAGACGTCGTTCGACGGAGAAATAACAATACATATATACATAAATATATGTATATTTTCAAACCAAAATATGAATAATTCACGATTATTATTAAGATTTTTATTATTATCGTTGTCATTTCTACGAAAAATTTGTACCAAAAGTAAAAAACAAAAATCACGAAATCCCCCATACTAAGAAAAAAGGAACGGAGGCGATAAAAAAAAGTATCGGGACTACTTCACCCTCGTGTCGGTGAACGAAGTATAAAAATGCAGACGTTTGATAGTAAAATGGTAAACCGATGGCGCATACCTGCGCCGAGCTGGATCGCGAGAAACGAGAAAACGGAAAGAAGCCGAGATCAAAGTGCCGGACGTGTGTACACACTTGTCGTACACGCCGTAGACATAGAGAAAAGAGAGGGTCGAATCCTCTAACATCCTTGGCTCCAGAATTCACGATGGTATGGTACAATCGTGTAGTACATACGTATAAACGCGTACATAGGTTGGACGACGTGGGACGAGATGTGCCGGACCGAGAAACTGGTTATATCGCGATACGAGCAAACGAACTCACAAGACGGTACTCGAAGTCCGACCCGTGTCTCCTCGAACCCGAAACAATACTTCGTTCATTCTCAAAGTAACATTTTCACGAATTATCGTCTATTTTCCTATAAATCGATAAATCGTAACAATATTCATTAATCGATATCAATTTTCGTCATAATTATCGACGAATTTGTTAGAATTATCGTTGAAAAGTCGAAAAAAATATTCTTATATCGACTTATGAAAAAAAAAACCTCTTATCAGGGAGAAAAATTCCTCGCTGTTTGTCAAAAAAAAGTTGCCTTCGATAGCGACGAGTCCGGACCAGACGTTCCGAAAGCGTCGTGAAATTTCGAGACGTTTTTCGTCCACTGGATCGTCGTCTCTCATCGAAGTAGATACGAAGGACGTCGAGGGGGTGAGTAAAGTCTGTAATACACACCCACGCACACACATATATATATATACATATATATAATCGAAGGTATCGTAGCGAGGAGAAAAGGCAACTATCGCAGAGCCCTGCGGGAACCCGCTGTATGCTATAACATTGAGTATATAGTTGGCAACTACCCCCAATGTCCCGTATCCCGCAACCCTCGAGAAAATCCAACGCACGATTCCAGTCGAAGAGAGGCTTATACGCAACCGAGCGCCTCGCTGGAACAGAACCGAGAACTTTCCAAATCCAGACATATCTTTCCCGAATCCGAAACGTATTGCTCTCTCGGGAATTTCGGTCTCCTCACCTTCTATCCCCCAACCCCCTGCCTCCTCGACACCCTCAATAGGGACGCGTTCTCGGATTCGCCGACGCAGTCTCGACCGTAGATCTACGAGCTTGATTACTTCCTCTTTTCGGTGTCTCTTCCTCGACGAGAAAACTAAAGACGAAGAAAAAAAAACAAAAAGAGAAAGAAAGAGAGAACAGTGCTTTCGCTCGTTGTATTTAACCAATCCTACATAGAATCTCGTTTCTATAGAGATACATATAGACGTTAAACATTTCGTCGCGTCTGTCGTACACGTTGGGTCCTGGAAAAGTAACGTTCTTTGAGTAACTGTCCTGTTGGTCGTCCGGCAAGTGCCGCGATAAACGTCCTTTCGGCATATCGAATCGTCAAACGACCCAGGGTTCTCGAGAGCACCTGCCATTCGTCCCTTTTCACCCTTTGATCTTTAACCTCGCCGTAACGATCGAGGCGAGGCACGAGTATATCTTCGAATAAATATATATACGCTTATATATTCCGACGTTCGAGCGTAAATTCGTACCTATTTTCCCCCGTGTTAACGGCACGTCGGAAGAGCTACGAAGGACGAAGGGTGAAATAATTCCATGCGAGTTTATACGATTTTCATGACTCGTGATGTGTTCGATTTAGTCAGTAACCGTGAGAGAGAGAGAGAGAGAGAAAGAGAGAGGGAGAGTGTTAGAGTACCTTTAGCGAGTAAATTCGAGGCAGACCTTTAGGGTCGATCACGCGGTAGAAAGGGCAAAGGGTTTGATCGAGGCCTCGACCGCTAAATTGAGCATCGTCGGAGCGATTGACCGTTGGAGCTTTTCTCCACGCTGTGCATTATTGGCCTTCCCTCGCTTCACTGGTAAAATCGAAGTGATCTTCCGTTGCTTGTCGTACCAAACCAAACCCTCTTCCCTCCCTGCCCTCGATGCGCCTATTACCAAGCCATCCTCCTGCGTCGGTTCGCATCAACGTGTTTATATTTGTATGTGTATCATGATTGTATGCCATTTTGATCATCGCCCCTGTGCAACGCGAAGCACATAACAGGACATTCTCTCCCTCTCTTCCTCCTCCCCGCTCTCCTTTCGCTTACTCGAGGGAACGTACT
This sequence comes from Netelia virgata, assembly GCA_951802705.1. Taxonomy (NCBI): domain Eukaryota; kingdom Metazoa; phylum Arthropoda; class Insecta; order Hymenoptera; family Ichneumonidae; genus Netelia; species Netelia virgata. Next base: position 6,261,662 of record OX637866.1, on the reverse strand, counting down.
ACGCTAGACACTGACATAATACTAATACCCATCGCTATAGAATAGGGGAGCGAACGTCATCTCACGTGTCTATAGTCATCCTTGTTACATATGTGTGTGTGTGTGTTACCTACGTTCTGTACGCGCGTCTGTGTGCGCGTGCGCGCATGCATGTACGTGCGTGTGTCGCTGTCTCGAGGGTTGGCGAATTGAATCGAATACCTGCTGACTCGGGGATCTCCGTCGATTTGCTCCACCGGAGAGACCCTCGAACGCCTCGCCATGAAACCGGGAGAGGAAAGCAACCTAAGCTCGTAACATCAACGTACGCACCGTTCCATGTAAAATTAATCAATTTTCCAACTATCGTCGGATTATGAATTTTTTTATTTTCTTCGGAAAATTGCAATTTTCTCTCATAGTCGCGATTCGATATTATCGATGACGTTAATTAATTATTAATAATGAGTGCGAGTTTGATTAAAATCGATGATAATAATTGATAAAATATTTTTATTCGACTTGTGATTAATTGGATTTTTGTTTTTTTTTTTTATTTATCATCGAAGGAGAGAGGGGGTCGCTGGTACATGTCGCACGAAATGCCCGATGCGCGTTATGCACAGTCCACACGAGACCTTTCTCGTTTATCCCGCGTTCAGGTGGATTTTCCCACTTTTCCCAGAGGAACGCACGAACCCTTCCCACGTCCTTCCATCAATCTATCTCTAACCTCGACTCCACTTTACTTCATATATCCTACAGCCTCGACTCGAAGGTTCCTTCGATATATCGTGATATACATCCGCTGTCTAAATATATAGACGTCTTGGCGAGACACGGGGTGATTCAGGGGGTGGAGGAGGACGGGGCGAGGCGGAAGCGGGTTGAAATACAGGAAGGATGAAAGGAAAGGGCGCCATGAGACATCTCGTCGCTCGTCACACGTCCGCGCCCTTCAAAACCACCCTTCATTCAACATCTCGGATTACATCGAGCCGCGAAGACCTCGCCCTCCCTCCGACCCCTTCGCGAAAGGAAGAGCGCGACGTAGTTAATCGTTCGATCGTACCGATGTACACCGTGACTCGAGTATACCAATTCCATTAACTCGAAAGCAACGCTACCGCCAGGTACGACGACGCGACGTCGAAACTACGAAGATCGTGATATAAAAATATCATCGAATTCCGATGAGCAAATTGAATTCGTCGATTAATTCCTAACTTTGTCTATTATCGAAATTGGCAATTTTCCTTATACTGAATTATTACCATTCATTATCACGAACGACCCACTTTTCCTGGGAATGGAATAAGGAATTACGAACCGAAATCGATTCGAGGACGCGACGAATAAATCATTATCGTCGAACTTAAAAATTCATATATTTTTTGTTTTTTTTTCGTTTTATCGAACGAACCGTCGTGAATAATTTCGAAGTATTTATTATTTTATTACATTATAGTATAAAATTATAATCTTTTGAAAAGAAAAAAAATAGAATAAAATAAAAGTTCACGATTTCGTCGGTTAAATTTATTTAGGTTTACATTTACTTTAATACCTCGTTCTCGTCTCACCCTCGACATTCTTCTTCACCGACGTAAATTCCGTCCTTCATTAACCGACGCGAGACTCGTAATGTACAACTCGATCTTTCCCTCTTCTTCGCCTCTCGTGAACCATTATGTACCGGTATTACCGGTACAGTTATACGTGCTTCGCGAGGATAGTCTCTCTGTTACACCAAGAGAGCAAATCAACCCCTGCACGAGAGGGAGAGTTAAAGAGTAAGAGCAAGTGAAAGAGAGAGAGAGCGAGAGAGAGAGAGAGAAATCTAGAAGCTCGAGGTAGAGTATAACGTAAAAGGACGAATACTGCAAACGCGATATAGTCAGGAGGTTAAAAGTATCTATTCGCGACGTCGGGTTTACGTTTAACGTGCACCCTTGGGGCAAATGCCACCCCCTTCGACCCTCATCTCTCTCGTTGAAAAACTTATTTCCCTCTTAGCCTCGATGCTTCCACCACTCGCTTACAGTCGTCTCACCTTCGTCCTTCGTTTTTTACCTCTCTCTCTCTCGTTGTACAAGTCGCGATGGGGAGAGGGAGGGGGTGCGAGAGGGTTGAGGGGTTGCACCGAATCTCGAAATGTAGTTTGGATAACCTTTATCGGGAAAACTGGCTAGCCATCTCTCTCTCTCTCTTTCTCTCTCACACTTACTTCCCCACTCTTCCTCTCTCGATCTCGGTACTCTCTACGTGCTTCGGCGAGCACACATTTTCCATCCCTCTCTCTCTCTCTCTCTCTTTCTCCCTTTATCTCTCTCCTTGCTTACTCTCTCGCTGGCCACACTAGCTCGATTTCATCTTGGATTTCGCGTTCAGCATGATGAGGAGCGAGAGGAAAAGAGGGATACGAAGCAAAGCTCGAGAGTCCGCAGCCATATATACCGAGGGGTAGAACGGAATAGCGCGGGATAAGGAAGGTAGAGGGGTGGTTTAAACTGCAACGGGGGTGGTCTCGAAAGAGAGAGAGACGGAGAGAATGGAGGGTGGCTAAGATTAACCCGAAACGTATAGAGAACACGCCATGTATCGTAGCAGTAAACAGCGTTTGCCTCCACCAACGGACCTTTCCACTTTCCTACGTTGCACCGAGCACGTACGCCAGTTTGTATCTGTGTCCCGAGTCTCATGAGAATATATATGTATATGAATATATACGTGACACATTCTCTTACGAACGTTCTTTACTCTTGCGAAATCCACGGACGACGTCGCGAATTTTTGACAAAATGGCCATTTTTCGTTCTCACGTTGATGATGAAAAATTGATAATTTTTCCGAGAAATCGTGGATTTTTATCATCTCGATTCGTATATGCAATGTATGTACCAATTTGAAGATAGATCGGCACATTTTCACGATCTCGAACGGGATTCGTAGCACTGAAGTATTAAACAATAAAATAATTAAAAATTTTCAAATAAATTAATCGAAAAATCGCACAATCCCATGACTTTTATCATATTTTTGCATTTGTATAATTTTGTTTAAAATACATTTTCCCATTGAAAGTATTCAAAGTCCTAACTTTGGTAAAAAAAAAGAAACATAAATTGGCTTGGATGTAAATCGAGGGCACGAAATGAATTTTTTAACGGAACTTAAATTTGTTTTTCAACCGTCAGCGAAGTTTACTGGGGCAAATACGTTTTTTTTTTTAATTTCTTTTGCCAAAAGGTGTCGGAGCACTCTGTAATTCCCCTACATTTTTACTAAATGAAGAGAAAAAAAGAAGGAAAAAAAACGTTGATTCCATTACCGCGTCACTGCAGTTTAAAATATAATTACGTTACTTTTTAAAAAGCGTTGCATGCATGAGCGATGAGGAAGAGAGTCGTGCGCAAGGATGGTAGGTCGTAGGGGAAGAGGGAAAAACATTTTTCCACCGCGAAGACAAAGTTTTAGGCGAGACTCTGATAGAGCCAGCTTGAGATCGCGAATAAATTCTCCTGCCTCTTCTCCTCTACCTATACGACCCCCTGGTTTCTCCCTCGTACCGGTAACGTGCGTGAGCACTCGTCTATTCCCTCGTGTATAGACAACGGCACACGTGCGTAGATTGTCTAATAGAGAAACGCGAGGACGAAAGCAAGAGAGAGAGAGAGAGAGAGAGAGAGAGAGAGAGAAAGAGAGAGAACGACAAATTGACAAAGTTTTCGAGGCCCCGGTTTGGCTCACTTGTTTGTCCTCGTCCTCGCACAAACACGACCCACACACTTTGATTCTCGCGTCGAAACAACGTTTCCGTATAGAAGAGCGCGAGTCACCGCGCTTTTGAATAAATATAACGTATAATTTCCAAACAAAAATGAAAAGTTAATGTAATTTCGTTGAGGCCAAAAAGCCGTCTATCAAAACTCGGGTAATTTAACTATACTTGAAGTAAACGCAATTCAAAAGAAATTATTTAAAAATACACACTTCCTTCTTAGTTTAAAAAAATCCTCCATGAGAAATAAAACAATACGTATGATACAATTTTTCATCTTCGATCCGAATTTTAAATAAATCATTCGTTTTCATAAAATCTTTGTATTATTTCCTTGAAAATCGCCCTTGGAAGATCAATAATCCAGATTCCTCGCAAGAGTAATCAAGAGCGCGAGTCACTGGTGCTTTTGAATAAATATAACGTATAATTTCCAAACAAAAATGAAAAGTTAATGTAATTTCCTTGAGGCCAAAAAGCCGTCTATCGAAACTCGGGTAATTTAACTATACTTGAAGTAAACGCAATCAAAAAGAAATTAAACAAAAATACACACATCCTTCTTAGTTTAAAAAAATCCTCCATGAGAAATAACACAATACGTATGATACAATTTTTCATCTTCGATCCGAATTTAAAATAAATCATTCGTTTTCATAAAATCTTCGTATTATTTCCTTGAAAATCACCGTTGGAAGATCAATAATCCAGATTCCTCGCAAGAGTAATCAAGAGCGCGAGTCACCGGTGCTTTTGAATAAATACCTTTAATGTAATTTCGTTGAGGCCAAAAAGCCGTCTATCGAAACTCGGGTAATTTAACTATACTTGAAGTAAACGCAATCAAAAAGAAATTCAAAAAAATACACACATCCTTCTTAGTTTAAAAAAATCCTCCATGAGAAATAACACAATACGTATGATACAATTTTTCATCTTCGATCCGAATTTTAAATAAATCATTCGTTTTCATAAAATCTTCGTATTATTTCCTTGAAAATCACCGTTGGAAGATCAATAATCCGGATTCCCCGCAACGGTAAACGAGTCTTTGAACGACATTGAAAGAGGAAGAAAAGAGAGAGAGAGAGAGAGAGAGGTGGAAAATTGAGGAAGGTAGAGAAGCTTACGGTAGCGCATTCTAATCGGAAACGCAAGCCCTACGCCCTCGCTGATGCGACAGAATCCCGATTGTCGCCTCGGGCTGCTTTGTCACGAGGAAACCAATAGGATGCTATTTGGTGTGTTCCCCTCTAACCCCCGCCCTCCCTCTCGCCGCTTCCCTCTTCCTTCTATAACGGTGCAACCGTAGCACGACCGCGACCGCCACGACCACCACCACCGCCATCCCCATCCCCATCCTCCTCCCTCTACCTCCCGATACCTCATCGTCACTCAAGCCTTCCATAGTTGGTTCTATCGGGGTTACCGCGGCGTTACAAGCCTCTACAGAGGCCTTCTCCCTCCCCCTCACCCTTCGATTTTCCGCCGTAACCACCGAAGCTTTAACGTTGATCAGGGTCACGGCCTCGATCGTCAAATATATATCTCGCTCGTAGTCACTCTCTCTAACTACCGTTCTCTCTCGGTTCTCTTCACATCGTACGTTATCGTTCCCTCTTTCTATCCGACCCGATAATACGCGATCGAATGTCAATCACTCGGATCAATGAAACCTCGGTGGCACGAAAGACAATTTAAATTTCAAACGCAAATCCATTAAACCCTTTGTCGAACGGTCGAACGTGTCGCGATGACCCAGAGCCAATTTAACGAGATTCTCTCACTAGGTTCCAAGACAGATTGTCTTAATCGAAAATTTATATTTATTGAATCGTGCGTGTGTTTTTTTTCTATTCGATTAGCTCGATGTTGGAAAAAGATTGATTAATTGAGAATCGAATGAATATTAAAGGACGATCGAATAATATTTATTCGATCGTTCCGAGTGAAATTTGTTTAAGGATTGATAAAAATGGTATCAGACGGTTCGCTCCGAGTGAAAGACGCTTTTTTTCTTTCATTCCGGATTCACACGAAACAAATCAAATTATATAGAAACGAACGTTCATTCGCTCATTTTTCTAGAATCTGTCGTCGACTGAAATTACGCGCTGTTCGCTACGAGTCGCGAAGCCGATTGGCCGAGCCCGAGAAGACGTTCTCTCCGTCTTCGGACGTGTTTCACTTTTCACGTTCACTCGGAGCGCGAGTGAACGATGCCCGAATGCCGAAATTCAACGTTGTGGATTCTTTTCACCAATGAATTCATTCTCCACTTTTGATTCATTCTGTTTTCAGAAGATTTATTTCGAGTAAAAGATGCCGAACGAAAGACAGAAATGAACAAAAAATGAACCGTTTGATATCAACTTCTTCAGTGAACAAAATCACTAGTTCGTATCTGTACGAATTTGCTCGGGAATTGGGGAGGACAGTTATCGCAGTCACGTGCGTTTTATCACTACCCCAATGAGTAATTTATGAACCTGTCCCACCGGCACGTAGTCGTCTTGATAAACCGTCGTTTGTCCAACGTTCGATCATTCGCGGTTGATACGAGAAACCGGGAATTTCCCAACCGCGTATGCGTGTCCGTCCGTGCAATATCGTTCACATAATCGAAACCCGAACGGGGGAAGAGGTTCTTGCTAGCACTCGCGCCCTGTCAGTCCCCGAAATATGCCTATACCTATTCATATTACGTTCCTACCAGAGACTTCCTCTTCAACCCTCGACATCGCGCGTACCTAGCGAGACAGAGAGAGAGAGAGAGAGAAAGAGAGAGAGACAGAGAGAGAGAGAGAGAGAGAGAGAGAGAGAGAGTTGGGGTGGGGGGTGCGGCTGCTGGTATCGACACGCCAGACCGTTATAATTGCTCGTACATCAACGACGTAATTCACTTGCCGATATTAGGCCGCGAGGCATACGGCCATTAACCGTGACTCGTCAACGCACCCCCTCGCTTCGCCTCCGCGGCGAGTCAGTCATGCTCTCTCGTTGCCGTATGCACGCTACGATACCTTCGGCTACGCGGGAAACTCGCTCGACCGAGATTGATGCCAGACGCAGCTACGAGAAGGACCTTTTCATATCGGATATAATACACAACGCTGTGTTTCAGGATCCTCGACGTAACACATAAGGATCTCGCTCGGGAACCACCGAGCACGTATCGCATAAATTAGAGAGGACGTAGAGGGATGATCGATTATCGATAGGACAATTGTCGACGACATATCGAAGATTCGAATGATTTTTATTACATCGTTCTCGCGAAACGTAACGAAAGGGTTTAATTATCGTCGTCCCTCGGAGACGAAATTCTCTTTTTTCTTCATCTTTTTCACGATAAAAAATGTTTGTCTATGAAAAAAAAGTCTCTCGTATGAATAATTTTTAGCTTTTTTTTGGGAGAGGGGAGAGGTTTTCTTGTTGAACGATTTCGATG
>OX637866.1:5959286-6254251 GCA_951802705.1 Netelia virgata | reverse complement strand
GTTATCAGCCCCAATTTTTTGTTTACACCTCCCCTCCGACTTTCTTCCTTCGGCATCCGCTTGATTCCGACGTGAAGTACGACGAGGCTTCTCTCCACCCCGATAAGTCCAAGTCCTGAATGGGTGATTGATTGCTACCCTTCGACTTCCATAATACACTTTACATATATATATATATATATATATATATATAGTCTATCGTATATACTTCTTGATTTCCAACGTACGACTCAATTTCTCTTTCCGATAACGATATACTCTCTCATTCGTCACGATTCACCCACGTTGCAATAATAATTATATACTTTTGGCCATCCGCTCGCCAAAACAAAAATTGTCTTTAAATCGTTTATAATTCTTCATCCTTAAAATCGAAACGTTAATTTCTTTGGAATAAAACAAAAAAAACAATTCGTTCTATCGTAAAATTGAGAGTTTGCTATGTTATCGAGCAAAAGTTAGAACCAAATACATTGGAATTTGATTAACAGCCCCGTCATTTATCGACGTACCGCAGGATCGTGGCATGGGTTGGTGGATATAGATGTAGCCTCTCTCCGTGTTATCGCGAATATCCAGGGAGATTCTCGTGATGGATTGTTGCGTCCGCGTATTCACGGTGACGTAACGACTACAACGCGCGTTTCTCACTGGTTAAATATATATACGTAAACTCCCATGTACAGTAATATGGGTAAAGGGAAGAGATAGGTATGGGATGGTAGGAGCAATTCCTCCGCATCGAAGCGCGAGTACGAGCCCAGGTAGAGAGAGCGGGAGAGAGAGAGTGAGAGAGAGAGAGAGAGAGAGAGAGAGAGAGAGAGAGAGAGAGAGAGAGAGAGAGAGAGAGAGAGAGAGAGAGAGAGAGAGAGAGAGAGAGAGAGAGTGAGAGAGAGAGAGGAGGCCTACCGAGCGTTAAGGACCAACGTGATTCGATTCAATGCCCGAACCACATCGTCGTCCCCGCGAATACGCGAGAATGCGAGTGCGTGCTACGAGATGCGGGGGAGGGGGTTGAAGAAGAGCGAGAGAGAGAGAGAGAGAGAAGGAGAACGACGATATTGCATACTGAAGAGGGCCGACACGGTGCGAGCGGGGATTTGACGAGCTCGTGTTTCCAAGAGCGCCCCTTGCGACAGAATGAAAATAGAGTCGCGAGAGGCGGAAAACAGAGTGTCGACGAGGAGAAATTTTGCGAAGGTAGGAGGTGAATGCACCAAAGAGTACGAGGCTAGTGATTAAAGAGAATAAAAGAGTGCGATAAGCGTCGATGCGTGCGCGACGCGGCAAGCCACGAGTGAATTTTTGCGGACCTGCGAGAAACGCCGCGACGCGCAATCCTACAAGCCCGAATTTAACCGACGACGATGACGACGACGACGAGGATGACGACGAGAAATAAAATATTCACCCGAGAATCTTTCGACATTTGCGACCGAAAAAAGAAAATCCACGATACTATTATAATATTCGAAGATCAATCTTTTCTCGATGGAAACGTCCGCTTTAATAACGTCACGCATCCCTGTGCCGTCCTTTTTTCCCCCATTCGTGTCAAAAAAATAAAAGAGAGGAGAGAGAGAGAGAGAGAGAGAGAAAAGAAAAATCTGAAGCTCTCGTACAATGACAATGTACACGACCCTCTCGCGTCGTCTCTCATCCGAGAGAGTTCCATAAATGTATTTTCATTTAATGACGAGATCTTTTAGAATTTTCGTATGCAAGTCAGAGGGAGAGAAAGAGAGAGCGAGAGAGAGAGAGAGAGGGAAAGAGATGTGATTCGCTACGCTCTGAGTGAAGTGGGACGAGAGCAGAGGGTTCCGATCTCTCTTCTTTCTCTCTCTCTCTCTCTCTCTCTCTCTCTCTCTCTCTCTCTCTCTCTTTCCTTTTATTCTTTCCCCCGGAGGTGTCGACCGAGGGATTCTATGTGTACTCTGTCTCACCCTCGGGCTCGTGTTCCGCAAACATGTCCAAAGCCGTCGCAGCCTCAACGGCTTTCATCTCATCCACCCCCACCCCCACCCCCCACCGCCCTCTTCTCCTCCTTGTCCCTTTACCATCTCACTCGTCTCTCGCCTACAAACCCTCACCACCTCCCAACTCCTCTTTTTTTAACCCAAGCGAGAGCTTTTTATTCTTCGTTGAACACGCTCGCTCTCGCGACCAGACCTTCCTATACAGGAACGTATCTCTCTTATCCGGCTGTCTCGACGTCGAGTCATTGAATGCTTCGTCGAGGGAGATGAGAAAATGCCTCGGAAACGACAGAATGCCGGATATTATGTTTAATTGATGACGTCTCGCAGACGCATTCGAATCCCCTCGTCTCCTTTTCCTCTCCTGTGTCCGATCGTTCAAACGACAACCTCTCACGTGCTCTCTCTCTCTCTCTCTCTCTCTCTCTCACACACACACATACTCTTGACAACTCGCTCACCATTCTACTCGTCGCGGAAATTAGTATTACTCGTCGAGAGAACACTTCGGTCTCTCCGTCGGTCTCACCGAAACCGAGTAATTTTAGCGACGAGTTCTAAAGGCACTCGGATTTATTTCGCAAAAAATGACTCGACGAGACGAGCACTTGTTCGATCAAATTAACGAGTTTGTCATTATTTTACGGACTTTTTAATAATTTTATCAAAGTTAAAAAGAAGAAAACAAAATTCATTTTTAAAAAATCGATTAATATTAAAAATGACGAGAAGATTATTAAATTTGATTAATTATTGCAAATTTTTTTCAAATTGTATTTTGTTTTTTTTTTTCTTTTTTTTTATATTTATGACAAGTCGTCGTATTTCGATCGGACGAATATTCGTCCTAAAAATATTTAACCGGGATAAATCTTTTGACCGAGTGCAGCGGTACGTGCCTCAAGTTAGTAATGGTCGACGGGTGGACCGGTCGAACGAGGAGTGGCGAAGTGCTGATAAAGTGGTTACGCAGCGTTTCGCAGGAGCGGTCAAAGTCTCGCTGTCGTGAAAAGTATACGCGATACGAAATGTATAGGAAAGTAACATCCGCCCGACAAACGGAATAAACAGTATCGCTACCGTACCCGCGGTGAATTTAATGCTCAACCATTTTTATAACTAGGTATACGCCCGTTCGCCCTTTTATCTTCGGCGCAACTTTATCGCGTCGCACTTACGATAAATGGCTTCGGGGAAACAAAATTCTTATAAAAGCTCTTTTTCATTTTCTTTTCTTTTTTTTTTTGTTGTTTTTCGTTTTTTTTTTTGTTATTTTTTTTCGTCGTTGCGTATGCAATTAAGTTCGCAGTCCTGCGAACTTAACTGGTAACTGCTTCTCATAAAGATCGTAATTGCTTTTCGCGTTGGTGACAAAACGAAAAATAACGTAGGAAAATAACGTAGAAAAATAACGTAGAAAAATATGTTTCAACGTATTTTACATTCCACGCGCCTCGTGAACGCAATTTTTATTTGTTTTTTCCTCGTTACAATTACAATCTTCCTACTTTCGTTCCGAGCCTTTGTTACCCTTTTTTTTGCTAATTATTGTAAATTGCGTTCATGAAAAATAGGGGCAAAAAATCGAACGATATAAAAATTAAAAATCATTTTACGACAGAAAGAAATTGCTTTCGTTATTTTGTTTTCTCGCATGTCGCATCATTCGCGAGGAACGAGAATAGGCACTCGAAAATGATAATTTGAAATGTGAACGCGATACGAGGAGCGTAACGTCGACGTGACTCGAGGTTAAAAAAGGAATAAAGCTCAACAACCTTGGAATGACCAATTAGGCCGTAAGCTCATCATCCTCGTCGTCCTCGTCGTCGTCGTCGTCGTCGTCGTCATTCTCCTCGACAGGATCCATACCGGCGTATACTCACGGTCGTAAATCCGCACTAAACTTCTCCCAACGGCTAAGCTCGGCTCGCATGCAACAGCAACAGAATTTCGAGTGCGGGAGGTTTCTCATATTGGAATGGTTGGGGAAAGGTAAACACGAAGTCGAGATGAGAACGCGCGAGACAGATCCTTCTCTCGCACAGAATTCCAAAGCAACTTTCTCTCCCTCTCTCTCTCTCTCTCTCTCTCTCTCTCTCTCTCTCTCTCTCTCTCTCTCTCTCTCTCTCTTTCGCTCCCTCCGTTCACTATAGCTTTATCATGCTTTCCTCTCTCTGTGTACGTCGATACGAGAGAATTTCTATGTCTCTCTCTCTCTCTCTCTCTCTCTCTCTCTCTCTCTCAACATACATATCCTTTTGCCAAAGCATCGAGCGATGTCCTATATAAACGTATACGATGCATCTCTCGCGTCTCGAATCCTGAATCCTAAATTCCCAAGAGGGCCAACCAGTCGCCTTCTCCCTCCTCCGCCCCTCTGCTTCTTCACCTTCTTCCATCGAATAGAAGAGAAGGTTGAGGGTCCTTCTATCCGCGGAAAAGCCCTATACGATACTCCTAGCACCGCAATCGCGGTGCTCCGATAATCCATAGTATTCCATTCTATACCCCTCCTTCCTCCCTCCTACATCTTCACAGAGATCCACACAGAACTCTCGCACCCCTCACGGTTCTTCCTCCATCGGGATGTTTGCACTAGAGGAAAGTCCCACTGCCGACGAGGTCCAAACATGGAAAACCACCCTCTATACGCCGTATATCTTTATCTCGCTCTCTTCCGGAAGAATAATCTCGAAGAACTTTTTCAACGATACCGAAGGTTAAATCGAGGGAAGCGTATAAAAATTGTAGGGGGGTTTTTTTTTCTCGAGACACGCTTTACTTTCGGAATCTTTTCTGTTGTATTATTATCAATTTGATTCATTCCTATCGATCGATTCAATCGACATGCAATAATTTCATTTGAACCGTGAAAAATGTTAACAGTTAAATTAATTAATGTAATTAAAAATCACTCGACGAAACGTCGGCGTTTTTAAATCTTGAATATACTCGTAAAAATCGTACCCGCTTTTTTCGTTTTAACGCGCGTTAGTTATTTTAAAAAACATCCTTGTGATAGAAATTCGTCGTGAATAAAATTCTTAATAAAATATTTGGAGCGACGTTGATTAAAACGGTAAGGCGTCTCTTGGAAATTTTGAGATTATCAGACGTATGTCAAGACGAATAAAATCGAGGCCGGATACTCGTGAATGTTCTCCTCGCAAGCACTTTCGTCTCTTTCATATACCCCTTCGCGTTTCATACTCGTTTCACTCGAGATTACATCGAGAGATACAAGATTCTCGATATATTTTTTATCCCTTTACGAACCCTTTCGAAACTCTCGCCTCTTCCCTCTTCCTGTTTTCTCTGTATTCGCGTCTTCGTCTAATCGTCTCCCACCTTATCATGAAAATCGCTCGAGACGTTTCACTCGCCCTTTCTCCCTTTTCTCTTTGGCCCGTACTTACGTACCAAAGCGGATTTCGAAGAAGCTTGACAGTGTTTCCCTACTCTCCAACGTATCGTAGTAGAAAATGCGAAAGAGAAAATGACGAAGAGGGAAGGAAATAGCGAAAAGTCTAAAGACAAAGAGAAAGAAGAGCGCGAGAGAGGGAGAGAAAGCGAGAGGAAGTATCCAGCTTGCGGAACTGCTACGAAACTTTTCGCATTCTAGAATACGAAAAGAGAGAGAGAGAGGAGAGGAGAGAGAGCCAGAGAGAGAGAGAGAGGCTGCTCGCGGCAGTAGCAACATTTCTGTCTCGCTCTCTTCTCGTTCTCGTAATGCTCTCTCTGGTCGTTCTCGCGACTAGGGAACGCGGTTTTCAGCTTTCGGTTTACAGAAAACTTTTTTTTTCTCTCCTTTTTTTTGTTTTTGGTCAATTAAACTTTCTCACGGTGGAATACGTGGGGACAGTGGCCGAGAGGGGCCGAGTCAACGACAGCGCGCACACACACGAGGTGAGGGAGGGGTAGGAAAAAGTTTTCTCGCGATCTCTCTCTCTCCCTCTCTCTCTCTCTCTCTCTCTCTCTCTCTCTTGCTCTCTCGACGAAACAAAGTAAACATCGTCCGCAAGCTCTCGCGAATGACGAAGACACTCGTGAACCGCAACTTTCTTCGGTCTCGAACGCACGTCCTGCGGGAAAACTCTCATGCCGCGCGGCCTCACGCGCCCAGACACAATCATCTCCTCGCTGCGAGACCGTTACGTACAATCGTTCTCGCGATTCTCGGCTCGAAAACAAAAAACCTACCATACTTTTTTGCACGAAGCAAACAATCTCGTTTTCGGTTCTTTTGTCGTCTTTTTTTTGTGTGTGTATAGGTACGTCGCGATTTTAATATACTTTTTGCTTCAGTTTCATTTTTCTTTTTTCACCTATCCCCATCGAGCAACTTTTTGCGGCCAGGAGAGTGAAAAAAAAACAGGACGACGAGATAGGCTCCGCGAAATTTCGCGGCATTGTGAGAGCGAGGAAATGTTGTAGTCGAGGCAAAAATGGCAAATGTTCGAATCGCGCGGTGGCGACGCTTTATCGAAAGAGAGAGAAAGAGAGAGAGAGAGAGAGAGAGAGAGAAGGAAGGAATGCCGGTATGTCGAATCGTGAAAAATACGAAACGTAGCTTCAAATGCAGCGGAGATGGAGAAGTGTGTCGCCGGAAATGTGCGAGTTAGTTGCAGCGCCACGTTTTTCTACCCTACTCTCTCTCTCTCTCTCTCTCTCTCTCTCTCTCTCTCTCTCTCTCTCTCTCTCTCTCTCTCTCTCTCTCTCTCTCTCTGTCTTTCTCTCTGTCTCTCTCTTTCTCTCTCTCTCTCTCTCTCTCTCTCTCTCTCTCTCTCTCTCTCTCTCTCTCACTCCCTCTCCGTACTCCTGCGAGCTTCAGCTGCAGATGAAAACGGTTTATGCGCCTGATGGATAAAAAAAAAGCTCGAGACAGGAAAGATAGTCTGAAAGAGCCTCTGGTGATGCTTCGTTGTACTACGAGAGCCGTCGATGGCATTGAAATATAATTTATCAACATCTAGGGCGGATATCGGATAAAGTTTGCATATTCGTACGGTGACTAGATAAAAGCCTTCCCATGAATATATCTATATATATTAATCTTTTTTTCATTCTTTTTTTCAAATATTTTTATGCGCATCGTTGTCGCAATACGTGAGCTATATACGCGCGTGTATATAGTTGTGTGCCGAATAGAGGGAGAGTGGGAAATAAAAAATTACGAGGTCTCGTCTCTATTCTTTCTTTTGCTCTTCTCGCTTATCAGCACACGAGAAGGTCGCTATTGCGAAACGACGAAGGGCTGGAAAAAAATTCAGAGAATGACGGAAAAGGAACGGAATAAAAAATAAAAAGTGCAATCCAGGATGATAGAGAATTACGTTTTTCGCGATGGAAACGGCGAACTCGAAAGGGAGGAAAAAAAATTATGCCGAGCATTCTGTTCTCTCTCTGTCTCTCTGTCTTTCTCACTCTGTCTCTCTCTCTCTCTCTCTCTCTCTCTCTCTGTCTTTCTCTCTCTCTCTCTCTCTCGTTCTACCGCGTTTACGACATTGTTTTCATTCGCGGAAACGTAAGCAGTCCCCCTTGAACCCTCTCCCTCCTGCTCCTCATCCAACTCGTCGTCTCGTGACTTTATGCTGATGCAGGTGAAGCCGGGGAAACGCGTGTGCAAACGGACATTTTGTAATAATGCGAAGCAAGAGTCTGCGGGAAAAACGAGAACACGCGGAGCGAGAAAACGTAAAGTGGTATGTACCAGTAATTGACCGGCCATGAAAAGGAGAAACACATCTTTTTATGTCTCATTTTATTTATCATTCCTCTCTCTCGCTCTCTCTCTCTCTTTCTCTCTCTCCATGGCGCTACAGAACGTTGTCGAATACGTGGAGAGAGCGGATGGAATCCTCGGAGGAAATGAGCGAAGCAAATTGCACAAAGGACTTTGGTACCTACGCACGAAATTGTAGAGCAAAAATTTTTGAGCAACGGTCTTCTTCCCTTTTTTCCATTTCACACCCCGTGAACAAAATTCCGATGGTAATTTTCCTTTTTTTCGTTTACTTTTTTACGGAAAAGCAACGAAAAATCGTCACGTATTTTAAAAAATTCTATTCGTACAAACATTTTCGCACGTACGATGAGATTGCGCGATGAATTCCCGGTAACATTTTTTTTCGTTTTTTGTTTTCATGTTTGTTCTTTCGCACGCGTAAAATAATTTTTCCCCGCGTAATTTTCCGTTCGAACGAATAAATTAGATACTTTACGCGAAAGTACTTTACGCATCGTTTCGCGTTTACCGATATATTTTTCCAAACGTCGTATATCGAGCTTAATCATCGGGGTTATAAAGAAAAATATATTTCATCCCTTAACGTCACGCAACGCGGTAAAAATATTCATGAAAAAGTTTCGCGCGTGCGTGTTTCTTTTTTTTTGTTTTGTTTTTTTTTTACAAATTTTTCAATGAGCGCGTATTACGAGCGAACTTCATCCCCCCCCCTCCCTCCCTCCCTTGCCCCTCTGTTTCGAAACGGCTTACAAATATCCCCCATCGGATAAAAGAAGAAAAAAAAAGTATTCAATTTCTGTTCATCTCATAAATACGGTGGAATCGCACGAACGAGTCCGACCCCTCGCTGTTCATAGTTTGAAAAATGTCTCCGGGCACGAGACGCAACGGGAGAAAAAATAGTCCGATTATACGCAAAGTATCGTTTCGAAATCGTAGGGGTTGGCAGGAGGGAGTACGAGCAGGAGTAGGAGAGGGAGGATGAGAAGGGCAATTCCACGATACAATCGTATCGTTGCGAAACTTCTCGATGGAATGAATAAAGGTATAAAAAAAATAAAAAAAAATAAAAACGTATCGTATATCTGTATTTGTACGTGCGGAGACGGTGGTAGAGAGGGGAGGGGTGAGTTGGGCGATTGCAATATCGATGCTCTCAATCATGCGGAGGAAATCGTTCCAGGCGTATACATTTTTCGCCCCAGGAAAGAACTATTCTCACTTTTCACCCCTTACCTCGGCACGCCGCTTATTTTGTTTTTTTTTGTTTTTATTCTTTTTTTTATCTCTCACCATTCTTCTCTCTTTCGTTTCGTTTCCTTTCGTTTCGTTTGGTTTTTTTCTTCCTCGAACCTTTCAAGAACGCATCGGATATTCGGAGGGAATGGTCGAGCGATAAATCTATCGTGTGAGAAAATGAGAGAAAGGCTTTCTCCGGAACGGAGATAATTCAGGGTTTCTCGCGTATCTCACTCTCGAGGCCTCTCGACGATACCAAACCCACGGCTATCATCCACTCTTATTTCCCGCCACTTATCTCGTCTCGCGCTTTACAGCTTCCGGAATAGAAACAACCCCTGACCCCGTTCAACTCTCTTTCTTTATTTTTGTTTTTTCTCCTTTTTTTGTTCTTCTTCTTCCTCGTCTTCTTTTTTTTCATCGCGCAATTTCCCTGTGTTCTCGGTTCCTTCCTCGATTGGCAACGTAGTAAAGCACTTTTGTGAAATTCTCTCGTCCGTGTGGACGTGGGCTCGAATATGCGGCTCTTATACCTAACCACGGATTTATATCGACGACGTAAAAGAATCCTCGCGCGTTTAAATTCGATCGGTGAAGTGGTTCGGTGTGTACGCAAGGGCCAAACGAGTGAAATGCTTTCAGGTTGATCAAGAGTAGATTCTAGAGTCGACTTTCATCCCTATTTCTCTACTTTCAACCCCCACTCCCTCATTCTCTCTTTCTCACTCTCTCCTTCGATATTGCATAGTTTTTTTTTTTTAAATATAGCCCACTCTTTTTTTCCAACCCTTTTTCAATCTCACGCGAACATGAGATTTCTCTGCAAGAGGGTTGATCCGCCCGGTCGTTTGTATTTTCGATTGTATTGTTATTAATTTTTTGCTTTTTTTTGTTTTTTAATCTCTCAGACTCGAGACGTCGTTGCGAATTGTGAAAAGCTCGATGGTAATACGCTAGGAGTTTTTCCTCAATTCGATGGAAACGCGAATAAATCGACGAATTAAAATATATATATATATATATTCTCGTAAAACTAATTAAATATTTATTTTCATTCGATTTTCATATTTATTTTCTTTCGATCGAATTAATGAAATCGTTAGTTCGCGGTAATGAGAACAAATCGACGCGCGTACTCTACGTTTCATATCTCGTAAATTTTCTTCCTTCGTCGTCTCGTTAAGATATTTTGCTTTTATTATTTTCTCATCAACGAGAGCGAGAAATATATACGAGGTTATACGACTATTCTCCTTTTTACGAAACGAATATGAGCGTCGGTCAACGTTGGCCGATTTGTCTCGCGGCGAGAGAGAGATGAAAAACTTCGCCGTCCGCAAGTGGAAGTGCGCGTCCTGCTTCGCATCGTTTACTCGAAGAAAAAGAAATAATCATAAAAAGTATTTAAAAAAAAAAAAAAAAAAAGAACACCATGGCCGCCACACGAGCGCTACTCAATTTACGATCCATAAAGCTCGCTATATTAAGTGCGATCGTAAAAATAAGACCCCCGATACAGCACCCCACCCCCTCCCCCTCTCTCGCGCCCCTATTCTTGCTACGGTCCCTGCACTAACGATCTCAACTATATTAGAAACATACGTAAATTTAACTGTCACCCGCGTCCAGTTTTCTCGATACGTACCTACCTATACGAGGCATTCGCCATAAATCCGGCCACTTTTTGTTCGCAAACGACCGCAGAAACATTTTTTTTCAAAACATTTCACAGTTTTCCAAATTAATAAAACAAAAATGAAACAATTATTCATGGTGTTTAACGTTTAAAAATGAAAAATAGCTTCGTAAGTTAGACTACGGCAGGGCGACGTATAATGATTATTTTCAATAAATGAAAGCAAAAGAAAAAATATTTTTCGGTGAACAAATCAAATATTTGTGTATTATTTCGAACGAATTAATTTCGTTGAAAAATGTATAAACGAAGGTCTAAAAAATCCTAAAATAATTCGTTTTTTTTTTGGTTTTGGTTTTTTTCTTTTAAATTCGTACCAACTGGCACAGGATCAATAAATTTAGCAAGGGGTGTGAAAAAAATATGACTGAATACAGAGAAAATGTTACATTCGTATAAAATGTAAATATATATATATATATATATATATATATTTTGTTTTTATGATGTGTTCGTCGCACACGCCGCGCCGCGATAGTCGACGAGCGCATCCCCTTAAAAACGAAGCACTTTTTCGAAAAGCTTCATCCCTCGTTGTGCAACCCGGTTAATCCCACGCGCAGTCAGGATATACGACCTCGTCATTATAACGATAATGAAAATGAAACGATAGTTCGAGTTACGAACACACAATGCTCCTCACTATTCGAGAACGATACAACAACAAAAAAACGAGAAAATCCATCGAGATAATTATTACACGAGACGCGATACGTTATACGTCAAATTAATATACAAAAAAAAATCGTCGCTCCTCGAATTACACGATTATTCATGATTTCCGAATTATCTTGATCACGATTAAGGCGCGAACGCATGTTGATAATTCGCTCGAGTGTGAAATTTTATTTTCTTTTTCTCTTTATTTTCCACCCTTTTTTCGGACGATATAATTTTCTCACTCCACCCCCGGGGGGCCGAGAATTTCCATACGAGCCAACTAGCATTAATTATTTCGCGTACGAAAACTAGGAGCGAGTCGTGGGGCTCTCTCGACTGTCGAGGAGAAACGAGACAGGGTTAATTGAGAACAGGACGAGGAGAAAAATGAAAAGTTTAAGTCGCTTTACCGTGTGGGCAGAGAGAAGGAGAGAGAGAGAGAGAGAGAGAGAGAAGTAGAGAGAGAAGAAAGAGAGAGAGCGAGGGTCAACGCGGTGGCACGAGGAATTTCGTCCTGCGACCTTTCAACCGGTTCTCCACATTTTCCTCCCCGTGTACACGTACGTACCTACGTACACGTACCTACTCGTCGACCGGCCGATCTTCGCGTCGACCCTCTGTACCAACAGACACGTATACGCCGACACAGGCGTCCGTCTCTGTGCAGTCGACGTCGAGCCAGACAACGCGAGCCCGAGGGACAAAAATTGTGCCACAGGATTAGAGCACAGCTGTGCCTCTCGTCCAGAAAAGGGAGAATTGCGGAGAAAAGTAAGAGGAGAGCGGATAGAAGCGAGAGGCTTTCCCAAACTACAAAGTCCTATCTGCGGTGTATAGTTGGCAGGTCAAAAACGTTGGCTCTTCACGGATGAACAAATATACGTTGCTGACTCGAGCCAGCTCGCGCCCGAGAACGAACGTGGTAAAACATTGAAATAAATGTTAAACTGAAAGAAAAGAAGAAAAGAAAAGCGTTTTTTTTCTCTCATTTCACTTTTCTTTCACACCATTTTGTCGAACAACGAGGTGTCTCGGGCCTCTCGCTCGACCGTACAATATCGATTTTCAAATCAACGGTGAAACCTTTTAAACAAAAATTAGAAAATTTTTAAAACAAAAGAAAATGAAAATGATAAAAAAGAAGACAAAAAAAAAAGATAAAAAGAAACGCCGGTGTACGTTCGTTTTCGTTCGTTATTTTTATCGCGTTTTTTTTCAAACGAATATGTGTGCGCGCGTGTCTATCTCGTCCGTCTCTCGAGCTTTAAACTAGTTTGAGGAGGAAAATGAAAAAACAAAACGAGGTTTTTCCGTGGTTTTATTATTATTTTTCTTTTTTTTTGTTGTTGTTGTCTCTCTTTTCGCATTATGTATCGAGCGTTACGGTAGTCCGCGCACGTGCGACTCTCTACCAGGCGCGATGCTCGCCGAGTATCAGTTTCGATATAGAGGGAAAATGGCGAATGAAGCTGTGGGAAGGGTGGATCGGACAGGAATATACACATTGGCAAATCTATGGAATTTTTAGTGTTTTGTTTTTTGTTTTTGGTTTTTCAACGTAAAACACACGAGCCCCACGTCAGTATTCTCTACAGCATTTTATACCACTCAGTATTTGTAACGAGGCTTCTCCCACACGGACAAAGAATATTTCGCATAAAAATTGACGTTATACGAGTACGTGTTCGAGAAGGGAGTGGGGAGGGGATGAAACAGACGCGAAAATTCATATATTCAGGGGGTGATGCGAGGACGATAAAAAAAATCGGCGCGTAAACACACACAATCACACGCACACACGTACACACAGATGGCAAAGGAGGACAGGCGGACGGACGGACGCAAACAGAGCGCGAGAAAGAACGGGCAAACATTCGTAGAACGAAGAATGGAGGAGTAACGAGCGTAATAACAAGAATAACGAGACGCGGTGCCAATTAAACCCGCATTTCAATTCGAGGCTCGACTCGACGTAGACGACGAACCGATCTCCCTCTTTTCCTCTATGTTTCAATGGCTTCCGCGTCCGACGTTACCACGCGAATGTTTTGCATGCATATAATTTTTGTAGACACCCCTTATTCTTTCTTCCCTCTCGTAGTCTCTCTCTCTTTCAACCCCTTGTATCGCATTCGACCCTCGGACAAACGATTAATTAACGTTTCGAGCTTCCGCCTCTACGGATTTTCAGTATTCGAACGATCTTGCGATGTACCGTTGTACCCTGTTACGGGACGAAAATAGGGGATGATATCTGAAAAACTGGGCTACGAAAACAAGAGTCCTTGAGGTTGAAGTAGAACTTGTGTGCATCTTGTTTTTTTTGTTTTTGTTTTGTTTCGACGTTTTAATTGGCTTCAATTAATTTTCGTAGACTTCGAAGCTTTCGATCAACGTACACACTCGTTTACGCTTTTTCAACCTGTTTTCGTATCTTTCTTGGGATATTGATTTACGCGATTCAAAATTTCGAACGAAACGAGATACGGGCGATTTAAATACAACGATCAATGTATTTTCGTTCATTTAATTCGCCGATTTCCACGGGTTAATTATAACACGAAAGATACACTTCGTAACGATATTCGCTCCAACCCCCTGTGTGTTATTTATACCGATTATTTATACAAATATATCTCCCAACTCGTTTTTCCCTCGAATTTAATTCGCCGAAATTTCGATCTCTTTGTTCCGACGTTACGAATATCGTTTCGAAATTGCGATTAAAATGAAATTATAATCATCAATTACGATGAAAAAAAAAAATAGGATAGCGAAAGCTCGCGATCCCGATTAAAAATTGAATACGAAAAAGAGAAAACAGAAAATTTCCCTCTACCTGACAATCACCTCGGTCTCCCTCGTTCCTACGATTGTATCGACAGTAGAAAATCTGCGAAATCCTGTTTTCGAAAGCTCGTTTTAAATATGACGGAATGAAAAGTAAATAAAAAATAAAAAATATCATCGTAGCCTAGTGTGACACACGGCAGCCTGGGTTCGCGCGAATACCCGATACACGTATCCTCTTTTCTCTCTACTCTACGTTCTGTCGAGTACACATTGCTAGAATTGAATGGAAAAAATTGAGTGTAGGCGATTTTCCCATTTCACGAGTGATTCGAGGAGTTTTCGAGAGTAGATTCTGCGCATTTCTACCCCCAATACAGCAATACAGACCTTCGATACTGTATGTACTGTTGTACACAAATATACACATACACATATATAGAGAGAGAAAGAGAGAACGAGAGAGAGAGAGAGAGAGAGAGAGGTCGAGCACTTGAGAAATCGCGAGGATGAGAATTGCAAGAGCGAGAAGAGGCGACCAACGTTGCTGTGCGAGCGGTTTCGTTTGTTCGTGTTCGTTGTGGCGTGCTTCTGGTGCGACAAGCACCGCCTATAGGTATTCAACGTTCCCAACACCGACATATACCTTCGTACCACGTACAAAAGCTCCGTTACGTATAATCCTGTACGTGTGAGGCATTTCATGCCGATTGGACCGTATCGATCGATCATTCATATTTCTTCGTTATAAACCAAAAGTGTCTCAGTGTTATGACGACATAATATTTCCATCCTGTTTTCATCCCCCCTAATTTTCGTCGACACGTTAATTTGAAAGATTTCATCGTATTCCACGAATCTCAGAATAATTCTACGAATCGAAATAGCAAAAACAGATTTATGCTCCGTAATTGTCGAACTGTATATTAGAATTATATTTAAAAAAATATATAAAAATCGATCGATAATCGATAATGTGGATTGACAAATTCGTCGAAAAATCTGAAAATAATACGGAAGCATTGTTTATCGAATTAACGAGAAAGCACGAGACTAGCACGTCGTAAATTCTTTCAATTAAAACGAAAAATTAGAAACAGAAAAAAAATTATCCGAAGAATTTGAAAATATCGATCGTTATAAAAAATCAATCGATAAATCGATAAATGTGGGTAAACAAAATTCTTTCGTTTAGTCTACATGGAACGCTCTTTATATAATATACCGCCTACCTATGTTGCAACAGCAGCGACAACGAGAGTCGAAGTACTCGAACACGAAACGAGTGCAGCGAAAGGTGCGAGCTCTATTTTCTTGTATATATACATCCACCTAACGTTACCTACAGTTTTCTTATTCCAAGCTTTCATCTCACTCTCATTTCCTTTCTATATCCAACGTTCTGTCTGGGACCCATGGACTCTTCACGGTTTTCTCTCAAAAATCCCCCGTGGCTTCCACAACGCTCCCACCTCGTCCCTTTTTCTCACCATTGCGAAACAGTGAACGTCCTTATTACATTCCGTAGTAATGACTTCCAGTTGAACGGGCGTCTCTCGTGGCTCTCTTTCCTCGTCGGCAATGTCGCCAACGTCGTCGTCGACGTCGTCGTCGTCGTCGTCGTTGTCGACGTCGACGTCGACGAAGTCACCGAGGAGCTGAGTCAGACGTTAGGGCGTCGCGATACTCAGCTTCGACTATCTTTTGACTTCGAACAGCTCTCTCAATTTTTTCTCTCCCACTCTTCTCTTTAATATAAATTTATCTCTCTCTATATATATATATATATATATATATATATATATATATATTTCGATATAGCGATAAGAAATTTATCCATTAGCTGCATTTCTCTCAAGCGTGAAAACATCCCTCCTTCTCTCGACTTTACGTTACATCGAGATTGGCTTCGTTGTTCAGTAGCATGACAAAATATCGATAATAACGTGAGAATAAAAAGGAAAAGCAACGATAGAAAAAGAATTTTAAATGAAAGAAATTGCAGAAATTTAATTTAAGCGCCGCACCGGTTTTTCCATAATATTACATTCCCAACGTCCTTACCCTCGTCTTTGTCGGGCTTCCGGCTATTTCCCTAATATTTGTATAATTATCCAGAAGGTTTACGTTTTAATATTCTTTTTTTTTGCTTATTTACGTTTTATCGCTACCTCGTTATTTGCTCAAATTCGCTGTACGTCGTATGCTCGTAGTCGACGAGATTCTCGTTGAAAATATGGGACATGCTTTTTATATTTTCTTCACTTTTTTTTATCAGAGAGATGGAAATATTCCGACGTCTTCTGTGAAGGACGAGACTAAAACACTTGCCGGGACGGCAAAAGGCTCTCTCTGATGGAGCAAAGCTCGCGAAACTACGACTCTCGTTTTTACTCTTTACATATTTCCATTAATGCTTCGTCGTGCTGAGATTAACGCTCGAATTAGAGCGATGACCGAATTCCTGCTCTACTTCTCACGGCATATTACACAGCATGAATGTATATATATTCTACCTTTATAATATACAACCCGTAACTTTCCCTAGGAGGACGCTTTTCGAAAAGTTTCATCAAGGGAGTGAGAGCTGGTCTTACCGTTCGTTCCTCTTGACCAAGTAGTCAACTCGCATCAGCGTTGCTCTAGAAAACTTTTCGTCGAGTCATCGATCCTTCAAACTGACCAAATTTTGCTCGCCCTCCTATCTTTTTCTATCAACGACGCGAGATCATTTTACCAAGACAATTCAATAATTTTCACCAAAGTTCAATTTCATTGCAGGGAATTAAATTAAATGAAAATTGAAACAATCGATAACCATTTAACGTCGTATTGGAAATTCGTCGTACCGAGTCGTAAAGATTTTCTGTTTCTCAAACCTTACGATCGTTATTAGTCCATCGAAAACATTTTCATCGTTTTCAATATTTTGTATATAAAAAAAATAACATCGTCGCAAAAACGATTTTATTTTGGGTTCATTTGTTGATTTAACTTGTTGGTAAGAGGTTAATACTTTGGCAAACGAGAGGCTTTGTTCCCCCGAGGGATTAGTAACGTTTTGACCCACTCTGACCCCGGCTATACATTTATAATGTACGTCACGTATGTGTGTTTAAAGCACCCGCAATATCCTGGCCAGTGTGCTCGGATCGTTGTAAAGTACAGCAAAAGAGAGAGAGAGAGAGAGAGGGAAAGAAAGAGCTGCGGGACTCTTTATGACCCCGTCGGTTCTAACAAAGGCACACCGACTTTTACATGCTCATCGAGGAGCCGCCATCTCCACGAGCTTCAAAACTCTTTGTTCAACGTAAACCGACGGAGGTCTCGACTCTTAATTAATATCCTTCGCTCCTGACGAGTCTTCGACGGTGATTTTAACAACGGCCGACTCGCACAGCAGCTGGTCCTGATGCGGATTTTCCTTCTTTCTCTCTCTCTCTCTCTCTCTCTCTCTCTCCTTTGCATCCCTTCATCCTCTCTTATGCATCCGAAGCATCGGTTACAATCTCTCAAAGACTTCAAGATCCGTCTCTCTCAATCTCGCTGGTAGTGAAGCTTCTCATTGCAAAGAGCACACAAAGAGCCCGCACGTGCCTACGAAAAGCCCAAAATTCTCTTGCACCCTCGACTCGCATCTCTGTATCACGTTTTCCACCGTCTCTTCTCTATATCTCTCGCGTTCTCTATTCCTCTTTGCTTTTCTCTTCGTTCCTCTCTTCTTCTTATCTCCCTCTCTCTCTCTCTCTCTCTCTCTCTCTCTCTCTCTCTCGCTCTCTCTCTCTCTCTGTATTTCTCTCTCGCTCGCTCTTTTGGTCTATGTTGCGCTTGTCTGCTTTTCCCTCATACTACACCCAGAGCTTTATCGTATCAACTCATTAAGCTTTCTCTGAGTACTCGACAACGAAGACGCTACGAACCTCCATCCCCCTCATCGTCACGCCACGACGTACCGTTGATTTATGGTAACGAGGCAAGCATATTACTCGATGCAAACGAGACACCACGCATCTAACATCGCGTAAGCTCTCTCTCTCTCTCTCTCTCTCTCTCTCTCTCTCTCTCTCCTCTTTCTCTTCCTCAGCCTCTTTCTCCCAATATCTCTTCTCATCCTTCTCTCTGTGTAGATATCGTCTGGTAGAGAAGTAACTCGTATAGTAATTCGAGAATCGAGATTCAACGTCGCATACGCCGCCGGAGTTTGCACCGTGTCTCAACCTCTAAACTCGTCTCGTTTATGCCGTTATAACGTATAACGAGAGAACGAAGAAAATCAGGCCATTCTCGGTGTTTCGTTCCCAAATCGCGCGATGAAATAATTCCCGTGAATCATTTTCGGATATTGCCAAAATTTCGGTCAATTTTCGATCACGCAATTCAAACGAGAAAACATAAACAAAAGAAAGAAATTTTCAAATTTTCGTTTCTAAAGTCGTCGATCTTCGTCAAGTTTCGTCAATCTAATTAAATCCGGAAAATAACGTTACAACAAAATCCTGAAAAATTTAATAATCAGCAAGCTTTCTATTTTATGAAAATTGACGGAGATTCTCCAGTGGCGCGAGGATTGAAAAATATTTTTACGCGACAGCGCGGGAAGATCAATTATCATTCTTAACGACGAAGCTTTCAAAGCGGTTGATAATTTCTCGTTACTTATTTAAGTTACGGAAGAAGGAGAGAAGCCAATTTTGTTTTTCCTTACGACGCGAGATATAACGTTGGATCAATTTTGAAACAAGTGACTGATGGACCAGGGAAGTAAAACAGAGAGCTCTCGTTCGATCTTCGACTTGACAAGAAGTTTGCTACGAATGCCTATCCATCATCCTCTCTCTCTTTCTCTCTTTCTCTCTTTCTCTCTTTCTCTCTCTCTCTCTCTCTCTCTCTCTCCCTTTACCCGTCGATGTCGTAATTCTTCGCTCTTTTCCCTCGTCTCTCCCTAACCACGATTTTTACAGGTCTACGACGGTGCGAATATCGAGACGATAAGAGATTTTTGGGGGAGCTGGAAGAATAATTCGGTGATATAAATATGCTGTCCGCAAAGTACGTGAAGATACACGGGATGAAGGAGGACAGTTGGACGATCCGGGACAAGATGAATCAGTACCGAGGAATTCTCAAATTACACGGCAATTTTTTACTTTTTTTTCGTAAATTCTCTTCGCAATTTTTTTCTTCGAGCCCGTTAAATGGACTATCTTGTGATTTTATCTAAATTGTGTACTCGAGATATTTTTGTTTTCTTCTTTTCTCTCACTTTTTGTTCACCGTTATTGAAACGATGAATTTATCGTTAAACAGCGAGAGACAGAAAAGTTCGACTCGTCGAAGCGGCGAAGCTCAAAAAAAGAGTCTCGAAGGATCTGAAAAGTCTGGTCGAGGACGTCAAGGAATATCGGGAAATCGTTAAGGACGTCGAGACGGGGGACAAGAGACGAATGCACACAGTTCTTCAAGAGCACAGAGACTTTCAGCTGGCTTACGAAAATCTCGAGCCTAATGTAACGAAATTCGAAATAAACGATGAAAATAAATTATTAAATAAATACAAAAATTGTGACGAATTAATAATTATTAAAAATTCGTTTTACAGGCGATACTGGACGGAGTTTTTCAGGATAGCTCGCTGAAGAGACGTCAACTCGACAAAATTTACTATCAGAAGAAGAAAAAGATGAAGGAATTCTTCGACCTCAAGGTTTTTGGAAAAAAAATCATTCTCGAGGATCTCGATATTTAAAAAAAATTCTTTTAAATTATTCATTCGCAAGTCCCTCGGTTTTTTTTGCAACTATGTTGATTAAATTCACCCGCAAGCTTCTCAATTTTTAATAGCTAAAAAATTCATTCCCGAGACTTTCGTATTATTATTATTTTTTTTTTTTCATCTTTTCGGAAAATATTCATTCGCGAACCACTCGACATTTTTTTTATGTCTTTTTTGCTGTTGTTCGCGTATCGAATAAAATATCAACGCGAACGAGAAAAGTATACGGCGAATGTGATATCGAACGAGGGCGTATAGTTGACGTCGAAGCTTCGAAGCCACTTTGGTGCGCGATGCTCGACGGGGCCCCAGGATACCCGGAGCTAACAGGATTAAATTATAAAATTTGCATGGTGAAGTTGGAGTGCGCCATACTGTCCGACAAATACGAGAGAGAACAGGAGTGCCCGCCGAATTACGTACAGCAGAGACTCATAACCGGATATCAGCAGTCCATGGCGAAACAAAATGCAGCCAAGAGTATTCATACAACGTATCGCGCCATGCTGAAAATCTTGGAAAAGGTTTTCCACTCCATAAAATCTTTTTCTAACTCCCGACATCTCGTTGTTAGATAAAACAAAAATCTAAATAATGAAGCGAAGTAGCAAAACAAACATTTATAAATTAAAAAGCCGAATGGAAGCAATGAAAATTTCTTTAAAATATAACAAAATCAATTAAATATTAAAGGAAAACAAAATTGTTCACCC
Organism: Netelia virgata; assembly: GCA_951802705.1. Classification (NCBI taxonomy): domain Eukaryota; kingdom Metazoa; phylum Arthropoda; class Insecta; order Hymenoptera; family Ichneumonidae; genus Netelia; species Netelia virgata. Next base: position 6,233,655 of record OX637866.1, on the reverse strand, counting down.
ATTAAATATTATCGAAATTATGAAAATATTTGGAAATATTAAAAATTCGTTTTAAAAAAAGAGATTTTTAAATCGTTAATTCAAATTAATAAAAGGAGATTTTTATAATTATAAATTTATAAATTAAAAGTAAAATTTGTTTATTTATATGATAGAAGAATTTTTGTCGATAAAAATTCGTATTTGTTCAATAGGACTCGATTTATTTCGACGCGGTGCTGGACACTCTGAAAGCTGATCGTCAGGGTCAGTGCAAAGTGTTGCTGAGGGCTACGGTGATGGGACAATTAGGGGCGGAGAACCTCGACGATACGAGACAGAGATATAAACAACTGGCGAACGAAGTTTGGATCAACATGAAAGAAAGAGAACGAACTTTAAATATCGTGCGTGCCCAGGTCGAGGATCTATGGGCTTATGCACAATCGTTGGTGAGAGTGGAGGTACGAACGACATCTGACGACGAAATTCTACCCTTCTCTTGGGGTAAATAAAAAATGAAAGATAACGTTCGAGACGAACGAGAGTGTCGAGGGTTTGCTATTTTATCAACCGCAGAGCGATACGAATTTTGCTGGAAAAACCTTCGAGAAGGAAACGCGAGACGGGGATATCGTCGATGGGCAAATCAGACAATTGAAGGACACGTTCGACCGTGTGAAAGATTCTTTAGCTGTGCGATCCTACGAGGAATTGTTCAGCAGGTAAACCATGGAAGATGTTGTATACGTATTATCAGAAATATTTATGAAGTCATGGTTTGCTTTGTTTTTGAAAATTTGATGATCGTCATTGAAGTGTTTACTGGAAAATTGTGCTGGATTGGTGATTTGAAGATTGAGTGGAGAGATTTTAAGATGTTTGTTAAATTGCGTAGTTGAAAGGATTGTTTGATTTTTATGTCGATTTTGAATCATTCACAGAATCGAAATCCAAATGAAGCAAAAATCAAGACTGTTGAAACAATTCAATGAAAATTTTAAGAAGCGAGACGCGCTACTTAACTCTAAGAATCATGCACTTCTTGTGCTAGCGACGCTGGAACACAGTATGGTAACAACAACTGGGCAGTAAGTTGGTTTCTAATTGTCTAAAATTCATTGACAATCGTCGTTTATAAAAACTAACGAAATGCTTTTATAGACATTTAAAAAGTTCTCTCAAAAGCTAAATATAAAGAATGGACGATAATATGTAAACATAAAAAAGATTGCGCTGCATATCGGATTATTTTCAAACCGAGGTACAAAACTGACAAGAAAGCGATGCTCGAGGAGATCGAGGCCCAAAAGAAACGAGAAGTAGACTACAAAAGCGTGAGGAAAGCAAGAGGCGAATTGCTCGTTAACATCAGAGCTGCTCTCCAAAATATGCTAGTTATGCTAATCTGCGTCAAGGAAACAACTTCGACAAAGATGAAGAAAGGTGCAAAAGAGACAATGGACAAAAAAGTTGCGAAGGAAAAAGCAAAGGACCAACAAGATGAAGAAAAGGGCAACGATGAGAAATCTTCTCACGAGGGGACGCAAATCAGTTTGAAAGTGGAGAGCGATGGTAAATTCATGTCCATCCACATTTTTCCCCATCGATACTTGAAAAATATGAATCGTAACACTTTTCTTACCAACAGCTCTAGCTCTAATGACTCAAGTTCGTCTAAAAGTTAGTTCGCTCTTCTCGATGAACAACATCGGTCCAGATCCGGACGATGAAGAAAAAGCAAGAGATATATATCAACGTTATATCTCAGATTATCGGTCTAAAATTAAATACGGGCAGGGCGAACCTGAACCAACTGGTAAGTCGATTAAGATGAGGTGAAATACCAACGATTCGTTAAAGAACATATAATGCAGATGTGTTTATATTTCTGAAAAAAGTAGTCACTCGCCCTACGGAGTTAAAATCTAAAGATCATAGAATTTCATTTTCTCCAGAATGTCAAAACATACATAAAGAACTGTGCTTGGTACAAGTCGTTGGTAATTTTACACTATCATATTTACGAGATGTCATTGGAATAATTCTCGATGGAGAAAGATTAGAGAAATTCTATGGATTTTTGCTGCAGGAATATTTGTCGAGCACGAGGTAATCGACTCATCTGTTCTGACGAGAGCTGATGTGAAATTACGCAGTAGGCAGCTCGTCGAAGCGAATTTAAAACCTGAATAAAATGTCACATACGGCAATAAATATTGCAAAATGCAGAAAGAAGAAAAAATTTGGTGTGAAAATATGTTCAATCCAGATAATCAAAAAGTACAAATTGCTAAGCTGCAGAATGTTTCGGATTCAAAAAGGAAATGTAATTGTCTAGTCACTCGTTTATTGGAACTCTTCTGCATAGCCCAGAGATCCTGCCCCTTGGGGAGATCGAGGATATTACAGTGACAGTGGATGGATAATATTATAGGCAATCTTGACGCTTCCAATGACACATATCCCTCAAAATCGTCCAGTTTTTTATTGTTTCACATAATTCACAACTCACACTATCACGATCTTTTATACGTAATTTATAAGCGTCATTAATGCTAAACTTTTTTTTTGAACATTACGACCATTGCACACAGAAAACTTGCACGAGGATCAACGACAAATTTTCCAATCGATCTATGCTTTATGAGGTGGGTTTATAGGAACTTGAGACAGAAAAGTTTGCATTACATTATGATTAAATGCGCGATCTTTATGAACCAAAGTTAATTTTAATCAGAGAGCCACGACACGATATACTTGGATAAACTAGTTTTATATTAAAAGTTGAATACAAAATGGCTTATATTTTCGATGCCTGCGCATCGAAGCTGTGCGAGATGTCCCGTATGAGAACAAACTTTGGACAACATATTTGTCAAACAAAATATACGAACCCCATATAGTTTTATGACTCTACGTGTTCCTCTAATTGCGGGAAAGGAAATATGAGTAAAATTGCTTAATACTACGCGATATTTATATCGAAAAGACAACTTTAGATAAAGCTATATGACACATATCCAATGTTTACCCGTTAAGAAAACCGCCCGTGCTAAGAAACATTTGTAATACAGATTGTACGTTGGAAACCGAGTTGCTCCTTTGATGTTTTATGTTATTTTATAGTCTTTTTACGGTCTGACCCAAAATAGATACAATTTAACAACTGCCAGGCAATAATGTTGTCACAAAGTACATTCGAAGACTGGGAACAAAACAAACGACAAGAAGTTTTGCGCGGCATATCAGGTATCTCTCACGGTATGTGCTGCCCTCTCTCTCCCGGCACCACTGCGCGCGCCTATTAGCGCCCAATTCAAACGTCATTTCACGCATTGTTATTCAAACCCGGTTTAAGTAACTCTTTTTATACAAATTTTTTGCCCAGATGAATCTCCGTGATCATAGAATCATTATAATATCGCGAATTTATCACTGGTCACCAATATCACGGTAGTTTCTTTCTCGCTAAAAAATTGACAGGTGAAAAATCGAAAACACGTAAAATTTCGCAGTTTTTTGGGGATTTCGACCATTAAATTGTAGCCTTTGAAAGAATAACCATTATTTTCGTGATGCGCGGGAAATTTCCGATCGAATAGTGTCGCTATAAAATCATTTTTGAGAAAAAAAATGTTTCTCTTTCACGGAACAAGGGGGCGGAGGGGTACGGAGTCGGAAATTTCCGTGATTGGAACGCTGTAAACGCAAACACTACCAACGGCGTTCGCGGAGCTAATAGCGCGATGGCGATAGCAAGCTCCGTGAACGTTCTACAGCGTAGCGTAGCAGCGATCATCATCGTTTTGTGTGGGGGTTTTGAAGGTAGTTCTATCGTGACATTCAAAACGAAAAATTGTTTTTCAGTTTTTCTCACATACACAATCGTTTGCGGGCTTAAGTTAAATAAGATAAATTGTTGAAAGTCGACACGGTATACACGGTAAACTCCCACATTTTTATAAATCATTCAAACAAAACGCAATTCAACATTACAATTCATACATCGAAGGTTAGAAAATAAATTTTCCAGGTATCAATTGGACCGAAGATACATTCAAAAAAACCAATAAATGAAAACAGCAATAAACAAAAATGAATGAAAACCGACACCAAACAGAAAATATTGCATTATTTGCAAATAAACGATGCTTTATAAGCCATAATTATTGTTCGACCATAACCTGTTTAATTACACACCTATTAATTACCGGTTGAATGACACCTATTAATTAGTTTATTGTACTGAGTAAACTTACCCGTTTCAACTCTACGTGCACTATTTGGTGAAAGTAGTAATTTGTATTCTTCTTCGGTTTCGTAATCTTTTAAAATGAGCGCCACGGAATTGTCGGAACTTTCCATGTTGAAGCAAACAACGAATAGCGTGTGGTGCTATTCGGTGCTGTTCACGCAATACGCAAACGCTACGCAATTGTCACACTACCTCGGAAGAAATAGCGTTTGTTGCGTTCAGTCATGACGTCACACACCATGTAGTGACGTCACGGTCGTGTTTGATTGCGCTAACGTCGAGCTCTGCGAACAGTCTTTAGCGCCAGATGGTGCGAATAGTGACTCCCCGAACGCACCCATAGTGTGTACATATGTTCCCATCGCCATATATATGACTACGATAGCTTGCACAGAAAAGTTCACCTTTTAGCCGCGCAGATGTCGCAGAATCAACTCTCGAAGCTTCAACTTTTGTCGAGCGTTGCTAATCTCCCTCGTAATCTGTGGTACAACTAGGCATGACGTTTTAAAAAGAGAAAATTGCTCACCATACTTCAGGCGGTTGGATTTTTTCGGTTCACAATTGATCATAGCGACCTTTCACCGACATACTTTACGAAAATCATTCTTATTCTCTGCATTCGATTTCTTTAAAATGATTTGGAAATACGCTTTTGGTCCATCATTATACAAATTTCACGAGACTTCATGGGTGAGAATCTTTCGTTTCTTGCCTTTCTAAATCTCGAATTATATATCGACGATTCATGACTTATTATGCACAGCAATTCGATCGAGGTTACTTTACATACTCATAACGATTTTTCTTATCATCCGGGTGCTCCGATTGTAGAATTCGTACGAGCCTAGAAGCTTTGAGAGATGGGGAGACAACGTGATTGGGTCTGTGAGTTACTCTTCGTTTATACCACGTGAAATACAATATGCATACTTTTACATAAAAGCTCGGCTTGTACTTTCGCTTCATTTGTTACATTATTCATTAATCGAATTTGTTTACAGTTTGCTGCGATCTGGTCAATAAGCTTCTACATTTTTCCAATGGTAGCAGCTTATAGACGAAATTATTCTCTCGTCGAAAACATGCAATCTATGATTAAACTCGCTGCTGGGGCAGGTTTAATTCTCATTGTATCTCTCGCTGTTAGAGGATTCGCCCGAGCTAACAATCCAACCTACATTAAATTCATCAGGAGTCTCAGTGATTTTAATGAGAAACCGGATAATAAAAAAAAGCAGGAATTGCTGAAATACGACTTTGAATTTAAAGCCTGGCCAATCGAATTTAAGCATTCTGCCGAACCACCCAGGTGAAACCAAAGGAAATAATTACAAATTATTACCTACTCAACCAAATTCCTTCTGAAATTATCGTCCCGCAAATTGTTCTTTATCTAAGTAAAAAAAACTCTTGTGAATAGGAAGATAGCCAGAATCGACTGGGTTTACAAGCGCGATGGTGTGACACTGTTGTTCTGGAAACTAGCTGCTTATGTTATAGCTCATACGGTTGCTCTGAAGCTCATATATCCTGGCAGCATGTCTGTTCTCAACTGGACCATGAGTAAGATAAACAATTAAATACTATCAAGTCCCATTATACAACACCTGCAATGTTAATGAAATAATTGGCTGTTTCAAGGAACTAGATTGCTCGAGGGTAGGATAGAACTCTTGAAACAAGGTGGCGAACGTTTCAAACTGTTGGCATCCGATTCTAACAACATCGACGTAATGTTTATGGACCGGCGCAATGGAACGAAGAATCGTGGCGCTCTTGTTATAACGTGCGAGGGTAATTGTGGCTTTTACGAAAATGGAGCAGTCTCCACACCTTTATATAGGGGATATTCGGTTCTCGGATGGAATCACCCTGGATTCGGTGGCAGCACTGTAAGTTTGCACATCTAAAACATAATTAGAAATAAACAATTTTTTTTATCTAACCATCGTGATCTAGGGAGAACCACTACCACTGCAAGAAGAAGCTGCGATCGATTGCGTTATGAATTTTGCAATCGAGAAACTAGGTTTTCCCATTGACCAGATTATCCTTTATGGCTGGAGCATAGGTGGTTACACAGCGACTTGGGCAGCTGTTAATTACCCAGGCATCAAGAGTTTGGTAATTACACGTCGTTTCATAAGAAAACAAAAATGAAGACTAAATATTCGTATGAAAAAGTTCGAACTTGATCAACGAAATTGAATGAAATTAAATACGATTCCTCAGGTGTTGGACGCTACATTTGACCACGTGCTACCTATAGCTATTGTACGAACGCCTAAATCCGTCGAGTGTCTCGTACGAACAGTAATAAGAGAACATTTCAATCTGAACGTTGCTGAGCAACTGAACAAATACAACGGCACAGTATTATTCATAAGACGAACCGAGGACGAAATCATGTGCAGTCCATATGGCGATCTTGCGTACAATCGAGCTAACGAGTTACTCACAAAATTACTTATAAGGCGTTACCCGCATTTATTTACCGATTGTCATCAATCGCTCGTCGCACTAAAAGAATATCTCGAAGAACCTCACGACGCGGATAATCCGAATTCGACGATCTGGATGATCACAAGTACGTTATTTTTTCTATCAATTTATTCTAGATCCTCTAGAATTTCTGTATTTATCTAAACCTCGGTCAATTTTAATTTTCAGGAGCAATCAATGATGAATGTGTGGACGAGCTGAGAAGTGACAGTGAAAAAATTGCCGAAGATGGTGGCGTTAATTATCCGTCACGATTAGGAGAAAATTTGCCCAGTGCAAAGAAAGCGACCCTTGTGCTGTATCTGGTTAGTACAAAAATTATTTTCATCTATCATAGAAAATTAAATTTGAGTAGGTAGTAAAATATCTGTGATTTCAGGCACGTAGATATATGGAGGATCAAGCATCTCAGCATTGTGATCCTCTCCAGGTGGAACTTTTTCACCCTGGCTGGAATCAAAGTGCTCTGACAGTCAAGAAAACGTAATCATTATGAATAAATAACAGAGTATAATGAAAGGGAAATGGGTTGCTTGAACAGGTCCTGTTGAGAAGCGATCTCGGAACACACATACATACACACACACACACACATACATACATACATAAGAAGAGAGTTCTTTGTTCTTGGACACAAAATCGTGTCTCCCGAGGTCGTTCGAACGAGAGCAAAACTTAACGATCGGAGGTTTCCGGGCTGGCTCGATTATGTTCTTCAGAGCTCCGATCGCCGTTTCGAGCCGCACGGGCGAACAATGCCAATCTTTAATTATTAACAAAAAATATATGTATGCAAAAAGTGCGTAGGTTCGGAGAGAGCATTTTCTTGGCATTTTTTTTGTAGACAAAACAAAGGTTGAAGTATTTTATATATGTATGTATATGCTTAGCAAAAAAAATTAACATCTTCGCACTAAATTGGTGGATATAGTGCCACTGATAATTTCGAGATATAAATCGTTGGGTTTCGTTAAATTTGTTCGTGAAAGGGAAGAAAAAAACATCAAGTTTTATCTAATTCACGGCGTACTACTCGGAGAACCTGCCCGCGTAGCAGTTTCTTCAGGAAAAAGAACATAGGATCATAAATAAATATATATCTCTGGAATAATCGCTGATTATTTTGAGCGAGGCGAAAAGTTATGTGCAAATCGTTACGTATTTTGCAATCGATCGAGGATTGCTTTCAGGGAAGTCTTCGCCTCGAGATGAGGATCCACAAATTTTGTTTTGCCATTTTTTAGAGGTCTTGCAATAAAGACCTTCAACGCATCCTTGGTCTGAGCCGGAAAATAATCTTTTTGGGTTACCAACTCCAGAGCTTTGAAACATCCATCGAGATTCCAGTCTATTTTATTGATGTTCTTATCTTCACTCTGAAATACCAAATATATTCCTATATTAGATCCTGAAAAATTATCTTTCACTTGTGTTCGAGCCTCGACTCACCTTCAAAAGTCCAAGATTGATCAACAATGTGTTGTCTATATTAGCCGCTTGATTACTGCTCTTTGCATAAGCGAACAGATTTCCGTATAAAATATCGGTTAATTTTTCAGCTTCGACGCGAACATCGCGATAGCCATTTCCACATAATGCTGATACTTTCATCACTATGCGCGACAATTCCTCGGCGTATTTGGCTTCCTGTTGAGAATTATCGTCCTTGGAAAGAGTCTGAAATTTTTTAATTCTCTCAATAAACGAAAAAAAGACGAAATAGTGGATATAAGATTTATAGTAAAAAGAAATTATATAAACCTTGGCATGTTCCAATAACAGTTGGGCCTTGTCGCCTTGAAGTAATAGCAAATTTTCTCCGGTTGGTGCTTTAAGAAAATCTGCAACGTTGACGACTTTTGTCTGTACTCTTTCCACGATGATCGGTTCCTCGTCGTCCTTGTCATTTTCGAAATCCTCGGTATCATGCTCCTCCCCATCCTCCGACTCGTTCTCGGTATCGGCATTGGCTTCATCATCGTCGCTCTCCTGCTCGTCGGCGCTCTCGTCACCTTCGAGCGTTCCAAGGGCATCGATTCTGTCCGTTACCACGAGTGATTCTCTCAAAGCATCGATTCCGTCGCTGCCGAAAGCATTTCCATCGAGTTGGAGACTTGTCAACTGGCTTTTGGTGGACACAGCGCGAGCCAGGGTATGAATGGCGCGTGTACGAATTTCATTGTACGAGAGTATTATTTCTGTGAGAGAAGCGTGCGAGCCGTCGATACAAAGTGCTTCGGCCAACATAAGAGCCCCCTTGGTCTTGAGAAGACAATCACCGAGATTTAGAATCTGAAGGCACTGGAAATTTGAAAGTGCACTGGCAAGGGCTCGAGCGCCCTTAACACCTAGGGTGTTGTCGTTCAAATTCAGAATTCTCAGTCCAGGATTCGCAGTCAAACCACTGGCAAGAGCGGCTATACCAACATGGTAAATTCCATTTTGAGGCATTACAACCTCCTCCAAGGTACCTAGTTTCTCGAAAACAGAAGCTAATGCCGTAGCTCCCTCGTTCTCAAGACGATTTCTGCCAGCGATGAAAACCTTTAAAGCTAAAGGTTTGGCTTCTGTTTGGACAAAAATTAAATATGTTTGAAAATATTTTTTGGTTTATTTTATGAATTTGTGAATGAATTTACCCTTTGAACTTTTGGCGTGACAGTCCAACAATGCTTTGGCAAGCATCTTTCCTCCCGATATTCCAAGACCATTGTTGTTGAGTCTCAACGCTTGCAGAGTGTAGCAAGTTGGTGAACTTAAAAATGCGGCGAGACTCTGAACTCCGATCGGGCCGAAAGCATTGTCGCTCAGATCCAATTCTACTAATCTGGTACCCGCGGTACACAAACCATTACCGAGATATTCAAGCGCTTTAGGAATTTCAGTTTTCATGCGACCCGTAAACATATCCTTCCATAATGCACGTTGCAGAGCAGTGCCATGGGTTTCTAGAGCTTTTGCGATAGCCCCAGCTGCCTCTATGCCCAGAGTGTTTCCTTCGAGATCGAGATACTGAAGACTTTTGCAATTTTTGATAGCCTCGATGATCGCGTCAGCTGGGAGTGAATAATTAACCAAACTTTTTTTAACACGCCGTCGTACGATCGTTAAGGATTAAAAAATGTAAAAAAGTAAATAGAAAACGCACCATCTTCCGCGCAATCTAATTTCAGAGATCTTCCAGCAAAGGAAACACCGGTGTTTGCATCTTTCGAGCTAGCCTCGTAAAGCTGCTCACCGATTTCTTTGAAGTTGAACGACGACATTCGAACGTTTCTTTCGACAACTTACAATGAACACCTGTACGATTGAATGATATTCGAAACAGCACGAGAATTTACTATCGATAAAATTCTCACTACACAATTATGTATAAATAAGTAAAAACTGTCGATTATAAAAAGACGCAAGCAACGAACACGCTTACGAAGAAACGGCCAAACTGCGCAACCGGTGCAGTCTTCTCATCCCGCCTTTTTCTTTCGAACTAATGGCTGCTACCAGCATGATTATAACGATGCATTTAAAAAAAAGTAACTAGATCAGATAACTTCACGGATTGCTTGTATTACGGCTAATGTTAGAACACATTTGTTTTTATTGATTCCGCGCAGTACATAGCTTACAGTTTCTTCGAAAGATTCCGTCGAGGCTCGTCAATGAATTTTCGTATAATTTCCGGTTGAATTTGATGCGTCGATGTAACAATATCCTTCCACAGGTGTAATATTCATATCCACATTTTCCTTTCGACCTTAATGGCTGCTGCCACCATGACAGTTACATTTTGGAAACGATACATTGAAAAAGAAGAAAGTAGAAGAGCCAAATTCACGGAGGTCACGCGCAACTACCTTCACAACTTAATTTTTAATTACAAAACTTCCCGCCACCGACACCATCGGCGCTCATATCTCCGCAGTGCCATTTACGAATCAAACAGAATTCAACGATAAGTTTATATTTATATCTGTTAAAATCTAGCTAGTTCATTAAGTGTTCTTGATTAGACTATTGTTACGAACAATATTATTGTTTTATTGATTTCGCAGTCTACACAGTTTAAAGTTTCATGAAAAATTTCGGTCGAGGTTTTCGGTGAATCTTCGTCAGCTTTTCGGGCGATTTCGGACCGCCTATCCTGAAGGTACATCGTTTGTTTTTTTTATCTCTTCTCTCTTTGTACGATGAAAATGTTCCTCGGTGGAATTAAAATCCTCTCATAGATCCGGTTACTCAAAGTTCTGACGATTCCATCTCCTGTTGGGTATATTTGTTCATTAACCTCGCTACCCTACCTGGTCGCCGCCACTTTTCTTACTGTTTACATCTACCTTTTCCCAATATTGTCGGGTATTTTCATTAGCATATGTACGTCGAACTGCCGAAGAATAATTTACAATTCGATGGCTTTCTATAGTGTGCCCCTGTACCCACGCAAACGCTACCAATTGACGATCCCGTTATTATTATTGTAACTAATGTTAAATCGTCGTTTTAACAATCTATCTATCTTTGACCAAAATCTATCGCAAACTACAAGGTGTATTCAGGGCTTATTCACTACCAGCTGCGAGATGCCAATGTGCTCTACAGCTTGCACTTTTATTTGTGCTATCTGTACTTCTGCTGGGCAGAAAAATTAGTCTGATAAGGGATAAACGGAAAGGGGAGAGTGAACGATTTGTCTGTTCTCTCTGCAATATCGAATTTCTGTTAATATTCCAAGTTTTGCCATTCTTTTTTTCATTCCGCAAAACAGGACTAAAAGTAAAAATTGCCCTTTCACATTAGTTGTAAAATTATAAACTTCTTTGGTCATAACTTGTCCTCGGTACATAATCACAAATCAAATTTTATTGCGAGGGGCCATTATTTGCCTTTGATGTTAAATTGATACACAAAACTAAAACCTGAACCAATTCATGGTTCTAATTTGAATTTTACTCATTAGACCACAGTCACGATTATGAAACCATAAGACACGTTATGAAGAAATAACTCCAGTAATTTTACAACAATCACAAAATTCTATTTTTTCCCTGTTATACTTAAACAGCTGCGTATTACGAAAGTCTCCCACTTCAAGCACATTCCTCAGAGAAAAATATTCCTCTCCGAATGCCAGAAGACACGTTCGATTAATCGATTACTCTTGTCTACCAGAGTGGCGAGTGATAAAACTTGAGATCCAGATGACCGGACTGATTGCCACTGACTTCCTGAGCACACGAGGGCGAAGCCTTTACACTACTAGTAGCCGTCGAGGGTTTTTCAACCTGGGTAGTCTCACGATGGCCACTCGAAAAACTGCTTGAAGGTTTCTCAACCGAAGAAGCCTCGCGGTGACTCGAAGAAGATGCGCTTGAAGATTTTTCCACTGGAAGAGCCTCGGTATGACCAGAAGAAAATGTGCTCGCAGGTTTTTCGCCAGGAGCTGTTTGAAGATGCATCGAATTGAAAGCGTTTGTCGTCTGATGATCGACAATTGGTCCAAAAGCTGCCGAGGTCGCACGCGTTTCCGGACGTTCCGACAATGCGGCCGACGAGACGGCTGATTGTCGTCTCTGACGATCCACGATCGTTGTTTCCACCGGTACGAACGGAGCACGATGATCTGGTAACACGGGTGTCGGCACCGTCGACAATTCATTCGTACGTTGTTTCTGCTCTTCCTCGGAGTAGAGACTCAACGATCGAGGGCGTTCCAATTTGGTCGCCGAAGACGATACCTCGCTATAGAAAATCAGGTCGTTTACAGAAATAGAAGAATTTTCTCGATAATCTCAACCTTATGAGCTTGAACGATAACACTTCGAGGAGTAAAGACGATGTACATAAAACGAAGGAGCTCAACAGAAGTACGGACTCACTTTGCGGCTTAGGCACGAGGATCTGAGGTATCGGGTTTGAAAACAATTTCGACACTTTTCGAGGATTCACTCGAGAAACGAAATAGATTTTGATTACACTAAGCTTTACCTCCGTTCCCTCTCCGTTTGATCTATACAAGCCACTTAAAGCGCCAAATAAATGAGAGGAAAGGTGAAGGAATTCAGAACGTAAAAAAATGATAGACAAAAAACCATAAACGTAGTTTTTAATAAATATACAAAATAACGTACAAACATAAATTTGGTGGAACAAATAAATAATCTACTAATAACTAGTGTGAGTGCCTAATTAGCTGGCAAGGAACAGAGCGGCATTGTGATTACATAAAAGTATATGAAAATATTACGAAATAGAAAAAAAAAAAGGAATAAAAGTACATAGCAAAAGCTACTCCTGTGCAAAGCTTTTCTATCGTCGACGAATCGACGATAGAAAACGAGAATATTGAGCCTCTCGGGCTTCGAATGTATCGCATGTTTTTGTTTGTGTGTGAGTATGAGTATATTGCGCGAAACTCGTCGTTATAAATTTTACTCACCCAGTACGCTCGGCCGCCTGACCAAGCACCGCAGCGTTATGGATTATCTAGAACGAATAGCGTTAATAGAACGATTAGTTAACGCGAAAGAGCATTAGAGAAACGAACAGGAGGTGCGAGAGCGTAATATATCGACAGTACACCCGATTCGAGAGGGAACCAGGCGTGCTGAGATTGATGAGCGTGACTCTAGGCTCAAGGGGAGCATGATTATGAGTTATAACTGTATGTTTAAGCCAACTCACGTTGATTAATTGAATTTGAAAATATAACGTACATCGGAAATGGGCGAAGTTTAATTGGCTAATTAATTTATGAAAATTATACTAGCGATAAAATCCAGCCATTAAATATTAATAGCTGATGATCTGGGATAATCGAAAAAATCGTTTTGGACAAGGAAAACTTTCATTGTTATAAATAAGGAATTAAGAAGAAGAAGAAAAAAACGTAATTAACGAGTAATCTCGATATCGGCTCATCTCTCGAGTACAGAAAGTCTTCGAGGACTCACGTTAGCCATAGAACAAGGTGGTCTTGCTGCGGCGTATCTTCCGTAAGCGCTTCGCGAAACTCCCGAAAACGGTGCACCGTTGCTGCTCGACGAGCTTTTGCAATTGCCATTTGAGCCATTGTGGTGATTGTTGTTCCCTTGGGAGTCTACGTCATTGCCGGTCCTCGGTGGTAAACCATATCTGCTTGATCTCTGCTCTTGGCTCTCTGAGAGTGTTTGGAACAAAATGTTAGGCGTGAAGCAATGAAAAAGGGAAAGGTACGTGTTGAATATACAAGGGATAAAACGAAGGCGGTATGTGTAACAAGGTACTCGTGCGTTTCAGATTGGGAGACCCTCTCGAACGGCCCTGACCGATCGACGTTGGACACGACACGTAAATCAGTCCTGGGGAGGAGATGGCATTGACCGAGATTCGTAAAACTCGTACAACCAAGAATTGTCCAGTATGAGTAGACTGACCAGGTGTATAACCCGTGGTGTGCCCGACCTTCGATCGACTTGTAGGGCCGTGCGCCTCGGTTCTCATTAATTCCTGAATGATTTTCTTTTTTCGTTTTTTGTTCGCTTCTACTTTATTTCCACCACGATCGATTTAATTACCCTCGTACTACTTTTAAATTGCAGAAGTTTCGTGCGAGTTCGTAAAGCGTAATAGGAATCGGACGGATGGATGGATATCGTCGGCTTACCGTCGTCGAAGAATCCTTGAAAAACGACGAATTTGTTGTTCTGCGGAATGATCCTCTCGAGACTGTAATGCCTGCGTAGGAACTGCAAGAATTTCTCGGACGGTCGGTCTATCGCCAATTTTACCGGTCTCATATGTTCCTCCTGCGATTAGTCGAACCCAAATGTTTCAATACGGTAAATAGAAAGCAGATTAGTAGGAAGAAAATACTAAATTCGTCAAAACAGAAATCAACTCGCTAAGGTAACTTTGCTTTCCGATAGACCCGTGACTTTATGTTCCGCCTTTTTAAAGTCGAAATATATTCTGTTAGCAAATTTCGTTCATACTCAATTTTTATGATTCGCAGAGTGTTGCGGCTGGAGAAACGAAGATGTGGGCTCTAACAATAATCACACTTTCTAAATATACTCTCGCCATTTACACAACCCAGCAAATTAAAGTAAATTGGCTGAACGAAAGTAAAGCTGCTTACAAAAACTGGAATATTCCACGTGAAAACGAAAAAATTTCACATGGATCAATTTTTCGAGGGCCCAAAGTCCCTGAGCGACGTCAACCTGCTGGTATCATGTACATGGTAATATGTGTTATTAACTATGCGTCAGTATCCCTGCGAGGTAAAAGTTGCGTGCCGTTAGATACGCAACACGCAACTTCTAGAGTTCTAAAGTCGCAATGTTTTTATTTTTCGCGATATGGAGAACGGCTCGCGTGCGCTCGGTAGTCGGAGAGTTCAGTCACCCACATTCTAGAGAGTTTTGTGCCTCCTCGACTTGCTGAAAATCCCACACCCTCGCAATCTTAACGACCTTTTCACTTGCGAGCGTTAATTAAGATTCTCGACGATCGAACTCTTCCTCTCGGCCACTCGGTTACCCGGCGCCCACGCAGTGTTCCGCTTTCTTTCTAGATAAGAACGCCTGATAAAGCTCCGTCGAGTGACTCGGATTATTTAAAAACTCGAGAATCATCCGAGAAAACACGTTGATAATGCCATCTTTGTTTTACCGCGACGAGCTAATTAGGGACTCGATTTATTTTCTTTTCTTATTTTGTTTTGTTTCCGATCTCCACAGTTCTCGAGTTTCCCCGATACTTGCGAAGCTTCATCCACGCGTCTCAAGTTTTAAGCTCGTCGAAGCGAGGCATACTTTTCTTGCGCACTATCGAGAGTCATTAATCTTACTCATTCGCTTCGGAGCCAACGGAATTCACCGTTAACGCCGACGAGAAAACCGCTCTCTTTTCTCCTTCCGCAACGTCCAAGAGCTGTTTTATGTATACACACGAGCGAGAACGTTAAATTGCTCATCGCGGATGTGAAGGAAGAAGAGACCGGGTGAGAGAGGTAGAGAAGCAGAAGAGAGCCAAGACGTCGATTACTATCTCTTATCGAGAACTCTTCTTCCTTCTGGCTCAATTTGTATTTGAAAGATAAAAAAAAAATATTGTTTCAGTCTCTCACGGCAAGCATGTGCTGATAAAGCACGTTTCCGAGTCCCATGCGTTGTCTCGACTCGTGAACGTAAAAGTCGAGTATGCATCTTGGCTGCAGCTGATAGTGAAGGCCGTTCTCGTCGAACATGAATAGATTCTTCGATCCGGTCTTCAAAAGTCCGACAACGCAACCGTAACCGCTGTAAAAAAGAAAAGGGGGAAGACGAAAAAAAACGTTAATCGTATTCAGCACGAAGGACGTGAGTACTCGTTCATATAAATGCTTTTATATTATGCATCTAGAGTCTGTGAGAATCGTCACAGTTTACTGCACGGTGTATACTTTATAACAGTTTCAACCCCTTCGAAAGACAGTAAGTATATAATTCAAGTAGGCAAGTGTGCTATCGAGGGTGAGAAACTGGGTCGTTGGGTATAAACACACGTTGGACCCCAACGTTGACTTGCAGTGGCTCAGGCCACGTCGTACGTTTACAGAATTGCGCGAGAAACGAGCAGAATGAGAATCATCAGCGAGAGGCCGGCGTCAACCGGAAAAAGACTCTTGGCCGGACTCCCAGTTCCGGGGATGGTGCGATCGACCCGCCTCGGTGAATTTTACTCGTATATGGGGCTGTTATAAAATATTCGATCGGTAAGTATAGCTTCGAGCTGCCGATTTTACAAAGGTAAAATCGAAACTGACCCTGGAGTTATTAAGTCGATCGGGAGGGAAAAAGAGCTGTCGCGACGCGATGTACACATCTAGACACGGGCATCGATCCAACGAGCTTCGAACATGCTTTTTTAGTCGTACAGACCTAAACGTAACAGCTCGAGTTGTGTACAGCGGTGTCCACATCCTCGAGGCGAGCTTTGAAAGGGGACGTGCCCCACCGAAACGATAAATGAAAATCGATTCTTGCATCGTAAGGTAATAATTTCATTGTTGTGCGATACGAATTTCTGTACGACTCTAAGGCGTGAACTAAAATTATGCTTTCGCTTTTCTCATTCATAGTGACCGCAGGGCGATTCCAACGTCTTGGATCTGTTGCATCGCGTCGCGAGTGGCATTCCCCATCTATGCGCATCTTTGCGTATTTTTAGCTTTGAAATAGAGCTCTGTCTCTCATTGTTTTATTGCTCACTCGTTTCTGGAAGATTCTTAACAAAATTGTACACGTAAGATTGAATTTTTTTCCTAATGCCTCGTTTTTTTCTTCGAATATGTTTTTAATTCACTTTCTTTTCACTTTTCGTGGCAACGTTACTCAACGAGACAACTGATTTTTTGATTATTTAAAAAAATTGCCGGAGGTCTTTTCTCAAGTTAAACAATATTTTCTTTGCCTCGCACAGATTGTTTGACAATCTCTTTAGTAGTTAAAATCTCGAGAGTCTCGAAGCATTATTCAGTTCGTCGAGTAGCTACATGCAGTCGAGGCTTTACCAACTTGCACAAGTTTAGCTCCATTGTATACTTATGCAAGCCGGAGCTCAAGAGGACAACTGCATCCCGAGGATTATTGTTCTCTGGTCCATGAACAGTCATGCTCACTTTCCCTTTGCCACGTGTCATTATTATTTTTCTTTCTTTTTCGTATCTCTTTCTCTCTTTCATACATATGAATGGTTTATATCAGGCTCCGTTATTATTTATTATGTTTCGTGTTTTATGCTTGTAGTATCGATTTTTATAGACTTTTGTATAGCAGCTGTTTGCCACGGGATTGTACATTTTTTATATCTCTGCTTATTTTTATTTTTTATCCTACTAATGTTTTACGCGTGCAATAATGACTTATAATTCGTCTAATTATAAATAAATCTTAATGAATAATTGTTTTTTGTTTGTTTTTAGATTCTCTAATGGAACGGTAGTAACTCAGAGTTCTAGAAATGATTGAAAAATAATTACTTGTTTCCTTCGCTGTCGACCAACAAGTAGACAAGGTGGTCGGTATCCCTGAGCTTAAGTGCACTCGTTATCGGTTTGCTGAGTCCCTGTGCGAGCGCCGATGCCTCACCCATATCGTCCAACACTCTGGACACCAATCTCTGGCACTCGCTGAAAACGAAGAAAACGAATGGAAAAAATAGTACGTGAAATCATAAAAATTATGGAAACAGTGACCCCAAACTTTCGCGAACTCATTATTCATCGCGAACGATAAAATCGCAATTGTCGCTGTATATGCGGAAGGGGATGCACGATATAGGACATTATTCCATTACGAAAATTGCCGGTGAATTGTGGAACTGTTGGAACGGGAAAGAGAAGCAGAAAACGCGATATTACACTCGGTTACTGGGAAACGAGAGGGGTTGAGGGAGAGAAAAGTATCTCGCTGTTGGAATATCGGCGGTCACGCGACGTCCGGTGTGAGGAAACAGAGAGAGAGAAGGGCCTCGTATCGTTTCGCCTTACTTCGACCTAATCGATTTCTCGATAATCAACGATGGCGTGCATCGCATGTTGCTTCCTGGCTCTCAAAAACTTTTAACTATTGTCGCCTTGGGGTTAATGACAAATTGCGATTACCAAGTGCCGCATATTTTTTTTCAAACAAAAATCGTATAATTTGTACTTCAACCCTTTCAAGACATTTTTTCGACGGCTCGAAAGGAGCAAGAGATGAAAAATATTTCTCCGCGTTTGCGGATACTTTTTTACGTTGCAAAATTCTATTCTTTTTGTTCCTTTTGCTTGTTGCAGGTGACTCTGCGATACCGCGACGGTTTCTGGCGTTACGTCAACATTTTATTTACGCTTCGATGTTCTTCTCTCTCACTCGATACCTTTCAAGTTTGTGTGGGAACGACGAGGTGAATCATACCGTGGAGTCACGTGGATCGTGGTGGGAAGAATAAAAGTTCATTCGCCGATGTAAGTGGATAAAATTCCTATCTGATCGTATTTTTTTTCTCAGCCTATGAATCTCGTTCCATTATAAAAAAAAGAGACGTTCTGTAATTATCCGATATGAATAGAGCAGCGATTCTCAGTTTGACTTGCATTGAAAGGAAATAAAATAACGAGTGAAATTCTTCGACCGAAATTAATTTTCGATAGGCTCGAATCGATTTCTTTTCACGAGGATATTTTTCGGTTCACGTGCGAAAAGTCTCGCTTCGATAAATTCTGTCTGATCTTAAAAAAAAGAGAGAAAAACTTTAAAAAAAATTGGTTCGTGTTATTCGTAGGTCGAAAAATCTCTCATCGGTGGCTATGGAGGCGGAAGAAGAAGAGTAAAAAAATAACTAGAGGGACAGGTTGAAGCCCTCTTCGTTTTTCTTTCGTTCACGCTTCAGGAGGGATTCAAGACCGAGACGTAAATCTTCCCGGCACGTCGTATATAACCGAGGTTGTGGTGTGCGTAGACCGCGAGAAAACACCTGCAAAGCTTTTGCCGCTGTTTGCCTCTCTCGAGTATTGTAACGTTGTCATCGCTACATAGCACCAAGACGAAAGCCGAGACGGGAAGGACGCCTACTCGAAACCACGAAGAACTCGAGGATACGCAGAGACTTTTGCGCGGTCACGCTCGGACGAACCAGTAGAGACGCTCTTTTCGCTATTTATTCCGCTACCTGGCGCGTGGCAAAACGCAACAAACTTGCGGTAGACCGGAAGACGAGCCTCGTCTCGGATATTCGATTCCTCGATGTGACAAACAGGTGTATTTTCTATACTATATTTATCTTTTTCTCTCTCGTTGCTGCGGGAATAACGAGGAAAAATTCGATTTTTAACGATATACGCGGTATGCGGGAACGCGGAATTTTACATTCATCGTTGTGTGCGAAAAGAATCTCCGCTCGACACGGAACATGAACTTCCGGCAAGGCATAAAAGCATAAAAGCGTCCGGCGCAATCGACCTTGAATACTCCCGCAAAGTTCAGAATTCTTTTTTTTTTGTCTATTACACAAACAATCACTCATTCTCGTATTAAGGACAGCTACCTCTCGTAATTTGCGTGCTCAATGTTATTTGTTTACCACATCCTGGTAGACGATTGTTTCTATCACGTCCTCTTTGGAAGATTGAAAAAAAGAACATTTCAAAAATACCAAATGTTTTTATACTTGTTACATTCTGGTATTGATTGTTAATGTAAGATAAGTGTGTCATTAGCTTTTTATCGGTGGCTACCGTCCAGAAGCTAGAATACTCTGCTACAAAATTAGCATAACTGGTATATATCTATACAGTGTAATTTACAGTATTACCATCGTATACTCCTCGAAAACAGAATGTCCAATTTTTTTCGAAATCCTTTCACTCGTGAAATATCCGCGTTCTATACAATAACATACAAAATTAAAAATCGCAAATTACACGTCCCCTTTTATTTGCATTGAGATAATTGGCTGATTGCTACCTCGAAAATAACACTATAAATGGTAGAAGTCATGGAGTAGCGTGTTGTCGAAGGGCCGGTCAAGCAAAAAGTCACTTGGCCGTGTAAATTTTTTTTTTCTTCAACTTCCCACTGTCCAATGGAGATACCCGTCTCTCTCGTCCGCCCACCTTTTTACGAATAAAACATTGTGCGCGAGGTTTTCTCGCGGGCCTCGAGATAAGCATAATACGTGTCTGGCGAACATTCCAACACACGTATCGAATAGACGATTCAAGACATCGAGCGATTTACGTCAAACGGATGATTTAATAATTGGGACGATTGGTGTATTATAATTAGAGCGAGCGAGGGACGAAGCTTCGCGAGGCATGTGGCAGCGAAAGTGAATTTTAAACACATAGATTTTATGATAATTCGAGTTCGGTGACGAAGAACGGGTGAAAGTCCGAGTAAAACTATGGCGATAAAACGCAGAGTTCCTTGCGTGATACGGGGAATAGCTATTAGTCGGTTACTACATCTTCGAATTACAGAGAAACGATGACACGGAATTGTACAATATTATGTCAGCGCGAGTAATACTCACTTGAGCTCGCGTCGATCGCCTCTGAAATCCTCCGGTATCAGAGTATGACTGATCTTGTTGATTTTTCTCGGCAAAAGCCTGTTTACGTTGAATCTGAACTCCATCTCGTCGAAACTGAATTATCAATTCAATCAAAAAAAAATATATATATATTAAAAGTAAAACAAACGAACGAAACGAAATTTAATGAACAAAAAATAACGCGCGCGACCGAGAGTCTTTAGCGAGAACTTCCGAGGCCAATTCGCGCTCTGAAGACAAACGCGACGCGTTCCCCTCCTTATCGCCGATAATTTTATAGATATCGGTGTAGAAAGGAAAAAGAAAAGAAAAATAAACAAAGACGAATCGCGTATCACGAAATTTTAGATTGTAGAATGTTTGCCATTGGTCTTATGATGGAATGCTCGTTTCTTGTTGCAGCGATGACTCGCAGCAGTCCGGACGGCCCGCGAGTTATCCCAGTACTGAGAGATACCGTGTGTACGAGAAAATCACGTGTACGCGAACGAACGTCGTCGCCGTGCTCTTCACTCCCACCTATTTCGCCTCTTGCGCACAGGCACACGGACGCCCGCCCCCGCACGCCTAACAATCTCCGCTCGGCTCTCTCCTTCTCCGCGACCGCACATTAATTTTCAACACTTTTTTTTATTCCTTTTTATGAACTCGATTTCTTTATAAACGTCGAGCTTTTCTTTACAGAACGAAGAAAAACACACGTCGTTCCGAGTCGACGATGTTCCGTCGGTGATAAATTTCCAACGATTGATGATCAATGATAATGAGGGGAAAACCTGTGCTGCTCGGTCCGTCCACTCCCGAAGGTGGATGGAGACTGGAGGAAAGCTGGACCGACGTCAATCGATACCTCGAGAATCTCGGTTGTTTTAATTTTCATCCGCAGGTAAATTAATTGCCGTGTATATTAAATTTTGATTACTCGTATCGCGACGTTCGAAAAATGATCAATTTCCGCATTTAGAATGTAAACAAAAAATGTTAAAATACAATAATTATGAGGAAATTGTATTTAAACGCTTTCAGGGGTTCGTCTCTTCCGAGGGTCGAAGACAGGGAGGGTTGACGAGCGTCCGCGGCTGCGCTCCAGGAATCGTCGAGTAAATCAACAATTTAAGTTCCTACCGCGCCGCTCGTTTTTTCATCATTGGGCGAAGCGACCGAGCTTACCGTGCGAGCGACCGAAGCGATTCTCGTTGTCGAGCGAATAGAATATTTTCAGTAGAGAGGGCAGCAAGTCCTGGTCGCGTTATGTCGGTAACTGACAGCGAAACCTGTTGAAAAATTGTATGGACAATTGTCTGTCACCAGGCGGGAAACTTACATTCAACCTTGAACTTTATTATCAACACCTGTCGATTAACTTTTTTCCCTCAAATTGCTGGGATTTTATTTTTTTCTACAAAATGATTTAATCTTCGCCATTACAACGACCATGCCTTGCACCTCCCGCGAAGAAACGACGAGGATGTCGCTTGTGAAATGAATCGTAATTTACAACTCGCGAACGTGATCCGTGTATGAACGGCCGATTAATCGATCATTGATTATCCAAATGGTTCTACTGAGCCATATACATAGCGGGCGGCAACATAGGCGGGTTTCTTTATATAAATTAAGCCCGGTATTGTCGAAAGGTTTTAGTTTCACTTGCTCCTTGGTCCCAGTCTCACGTCGGAGTTTTTCAAATTCAAAAAAGTTTATTCTCTCACATCGATTTCCTGGTTGAATATTGATTTAGTAAAATATCGCGGAAAATTAATCGATAAGGAAAATCTTTTTGCAAAGGCGTAATTTTATCTCGAGAAAAAATTCACACCTAGTTTTACGGTCTTGAGTAAGCATCGTAGAATCTGAATGAGTCGAGAGGCAAAGTACACAAAGGCTGCTAGCAGGACGCATAAGTGCAGTTGACTGCGGCATCTGGAAGAGAGAGAGAGAGAGAGAGAGAGAGAGAGAGAGGGAGAGTGTTTCATCGGCGACTTGAGAACGTCAAGTGAGCTTCTTGTGAACAAACGAACAAGAGCTATGAAGCATAAAAACTGACATATGATGGTCCACGAGGGGCAATTCTTTCTGGAGGGAGGCTTATGCACTCTCCCCTCTTTCTCTCTGGCTCTATCGGTTTTTCTCTCTCCCTCTGGACTTCAATAGTATAAAAGGAAACGAAGGATCGAAATTGTTGGCTCAAGTCAGAATTTAGTTCCAACAATTTGTATCAGCGTTTTTCATCCTTGCGGACGAACTTTACTTTGCTCGTAATTAATTCTATTAATTGGAGAGTGACATGGTTGACAGGATTCGACGAATTGTGAGTTTTATAATTAGTTTGAAAAAATATCTGTTCATTAAAATTATTTTTAAAGTACAAACGAGCTTACGTACAGCGACCGGTTTTCAAATTATTACGGGAAGCCGCAAATATTCTCGTTTCGATTGATTTATCGCGTAGATGTCGAAATTAGCAATTTACTATTAATCTTCATCCAACAAATGATCTATCGTAATTCGTGGTTGACCGACAGACCCGAAGACCTTGAATGGAGGGTGCCCGCACGCGCTGGTACAAATGCAGTTGGTGCTTGTGGTTCATTAGAACACGACGAAAACATGTGGTCTAGTCGCGTTCCACTTAACGTCGGGGCGCTAAAATATACTCTAATCCAATTTAAAGCCATCGACGCAAGATGCAGTTTCGTAGAAACGAAAAATCATGAGACTGAACAAAGTCACATTCTTGTCGTTCTTGCAGTGGGAGAGAGCACCGACCGAGTCATGGATCTATATTTTTCTATTAAGTATTTTTGGTGCTTACGTTCTCTACAATCTAAGGAATCGTTTGAGAATACTTAAATTCATATTCTCACTCGATGGACCACCGACGATTCCCATACTGGGAAATGCTGGTTTCGTTTACGACGACAATGGTGAGCAAATATTTTACTGAAAAATCTTTTACTTAGACTTTCAAATAAAATAGCATAATTGGAAAAATTATAAATGCGTCCGTTATATAAAAAATAATAACAATAATCATTTTTTGTTTCAATTTTCTTTATAGTTCTTCATAAAATGTCGCACACCGCGTACGAAGATTACGGTCCGATATTTCGAATCTGGCTGACGCTTTTGCCCTGCGTCGTAGTTCTCGAACCGAAAGACATACAGCTTGTGCTTGGAAACAGCAAGAACACGGATAAAATAATATTTTACAAAATGCTCGATAATTTTCTCGGCAAAGGTTTGATAACGAGCAGCGTCAAAACATGGACAAAACATCGGAAGATACTTCAGCCCGCCTTTCATCTTCAATTTCTCGAGAAATTTACAGAATCATTCGCACGATGCTCCGTACGTTTGGTTGAGAAACTCTCGTCGCTGGGTGGCCGAGACGTTAACATCACGTCTTTCATCAACGACGCCGTGTATGAAATTCTCAATGGTGAGTCGTGTGCGCAACGTTAACGAAAGAGACATTGAAATGCGAATTATCCTTGAATAACCTTGGGGTCAAATATCGGTTGTTTTTTTTTTGTCACGTTTCAGAGACTGTGCTGGGAGTCAAGGTTCGCGAGGAGGACCAGGGTAACACGGATGATAACTTACCATTCAGAAAGTACGTATTACGTTTTGAACTTGAAATTCCGATTTTTATAACAGCTAATTTGTTTCAGGGGTAAAATTCTCGTTCCTTACCGTCTGATTAGGCCCTGGCTCCTTATTGATTGGATCTACAAAATGACTACAACTGGTAGAAACGAGCAAAAGCAACGCAACGATCTCGCAAACGCGTGTCATCGCCTAATATTAGAAAAGCGCAGGTGTATTTCACAACGCGAAACAAAGCGAAATTCTTTGATGGATTTCATGATGAAAATAAATGAAAAAAATGGATGCTTCACCGACGAGGAAATCGTCAACGAGTGCTGCACCTTCATGTTGGCTGGGCAGGATTCCGTTGGGACCGCAACGGCAATGACGCTCTTTCTTCTGGCCAATAATGACGAATGGCTGCAAAAATGCATCGACGAAAACGATGAAATTTTCGGCAACGATGAGGCTACATTTGCACCTACAATGGACAATTTTCGAGCTATGAAATGCCTCGAGATGTGCATCAAGGAAACGCTAAGATTGTATCCGAGTGTTCCATTGTTCGCTAGAACTCTCGGTGAAGATGTAAATATCGGTGAGGAAGCGTTATTATTGCGTATAAAACTTAAGTCAACCGTAATTGTCGAAAGTTTCTTCGATCGATTTGTTATTTTTAATTATTTGTCCTCAACAGGCAAACACGTCGTTCCAGCTGGCTGTGGAGTTATGGTAATGCCTTACAGTACTCATCGCTTGTCCCATCATTTTTCCGACCCTCACAGTTTCAAACCTGAGCGTTTCAGTCCGGAAAATTCTACAAACCGTCATCCATATGCTTATCTCCCCTTCAGTGCAGGTCCCAGAAATTGCATAGGTAACAAACAATTCGCAAGATATTTGATACATTCAATAATTCAACTATTGTTCGATAATCGACTGGTTCTTCATAATTATTTCACAGGCAATAAATTCGCGATGCTCGAGATAAAATCGATGATTAGCGCGATCCTTCGAAAATTCGTTCTAATTCCCGTTTCTGGAAAGCAAGAAGTCCGGCCAAGATTTCGCTTGACCGTAAGAGCCAAAGGAGGATTGTGGATGAGAATCGTTCCACGAAAAAGCAGAGATACGTCACCTATAGTCATCTAGATTTCTTCATTTCGCCCCTCTTCATTTGTAAGTGCAAATCATTCATAACGACGACCAATGCCAAAAGTTACAATGTACAATTTTAAGGATAAATTGCATGGTCTATTGTGTATAATAGTGTAAAATAAGTACAACGGAGAAATGGAAAATATGAGCGTTGAATTCTGCCGCTCAAGAGTGTGTAATCAGCATTCACGATTTCCTTCTCCCATCGAGTCAGCTCCCCCTCCATGACTCGCCACCTAGCGATGATCCACCGCATTCAGCGATAATATATTCGTCTCACCAGTCGACATACAAAGTCCGTTTTGTCATCGACGCATATCGTATCGTAGTAGCTTCGTCTTTCAGCGCTTTCTCGTAGATCGAAAATTTTGTGGGTATGGGCGCCGATATCTTGATCGAACCCGACGTAGCCGGTGTCGTGACAAAATTATCCTGTGTTATCGAGGAGACGGCGAACGAGACGATAGAACGAGAAGGAATCTTTAAAATTGGGTTGTCAGGTTGTCAATCGTCATGGTCTTACTGTCATGCTTATTTATTTCATTATTTATCCAATTGTTTGGTGTAATTTAGTGCAAAACCGTTAATATTCTCCCGTCACAGGTGGTTCGCTGGTCAAATTTCTGGCAGAAGGTTTGCCCAGGATCAAGACAAATTGGAGCAAGTGGCGTTTTTTCTTCTGCGATGAGAGAATAGTTTCATTTGAGAATGAAGAATCGACCTATGGCATTTACAAAGCTAGTTTGATAGGCAAAATTCCTATCAGCGAGAATCAATTTGTAACCATCGATCCCGACCTCTCCGGTACTGAGATTCGACGTTACAACGATTTGTAATATTACAGCAAGATCTTCTAGTTGTTTGATCAGTGGTATAGATTATTATGTAAATTTTTAGCTGATGAAGCGGCCAAAGACTACATCAAGAAAATGTCCGCCTACTTTCCACCTCACAGTTTGCCACGATTTGATATTTTGCTGTTAGGCATGGGTCCTGACGGTCACACGTGCTCCCTCTTTCCAGGCCATCGTCTCCTCGAAGAGAGTAGTGTCTGGGTCTCTGCAATTAATGATTCTCCTAAACCTCCCCCATCCAGAATCACACTTACTTTTCCAGTCATAAATAACGCGGCTGTTTGCATATTTGCCATAGCCGGAGCTGGCAAAGCTGACATGGTCAAGGTGATTTGTAGAATCTGCATTTTTTTCAATTTTCTTTGAAACAGGCTTTCAATATAACTTCGTTGCAGCGAATCTGGAAATGCAAGGAGAAATTACCCGCCGGAATGGTTCAACCTACAGACGGAAAATTATTTTTGATACTAGATGAGGATGCGTCCAAGAAATTGTCCGATTGATCGTTGAATTGTATTTCTTCATATCATACTTACTGTAGAATCTTCGACATTCCCTCTTTTTCAGCATTTTTCAATAATAAAATTATCTTATTTCCATTGGGACAAAAAATGCAGTTGGAGATTGACGATAAAATGATGTGCTATATTTCGTTGTGTGATGTGTTTAATTGTTTTGTTTTTTTCGTTTATTGGATTCATTTGAACAACTCGAGAAATACACATTTTGATGATAATGTCGGAATGTATTTACATTTACAGGAGACCATATGAGTAAGAGGTTTTCTCGAGAATAGTCAGTTTAGTATAATTTCAAAAATTCGTAAATGAACATGCTATTTTGTTTTTCTTTGCAATCTTTTCCCTTATTTCAATCGAGCTGCTTAACTATCTAGACAACAAATGCAGCGTGTTTTTTTTATTAAATTATTCGAGATAAACGAGAGAAGAAGTAGCAGGGCTATTAAATGCTGTATTCAAATAGCCACGTTTCACCACTTCGACCGTGGTGAAAAGTTGTTTCATTCACTTTATTCTTATCGCTAGACATCACAGATACCATTTGAATACAGAACAAAATAGCAAGAAATTGCGAGTTTTATCGGCACTGTTAACTTTTCACCGTTTGAAAATATCTTTGGCGATGTGCTCTTTTGCGAAAAAAAATTACTTTTTTCTCCCCACAAACAATTTTGGGATAGCTGAACAGTGAGAACAACAACGAATCGATTGACATAGATAGATAAAGAGAGAGAGAGAGAGTGAGAGAAAAAACTGAGATATTTATCGTTTTACGTTTACGGATTTCGACGCAAAATTCTCATTACTCGGACAATAGCTGTAAATATATTATCATAAAGACACTGAAGTACATTCTGCTTTGCAGAGAAAAAGTTTCATATCAATATATCTCTCAATGAAATCGTAGCAAACGTCCGATAGTCGTTCTCTTCTATAGAACCTGCGTGAGTTTGTTACACGTACAAGATGACTGTGCTGTTCACAACGAAAACTGGATTTCTCTATTATCATAAATCAATAAATTAAATTCATTCACAGAATAATGCTAATCATTCATACTTATGGACACGGTGCGATTAAAAAAAAGGAACTAACGAACAGAAAGGATACACTGGTTGACAAAATTATTCTTTATCCCTTTCTTTCGGTAAAGTCATGTATCATCAGTCCCATACAGTTTAAAAAAAGAGATATAATATCTTTAGTAGTGTAAAAGCATCTCAGTTCGTACTGCGAAAGAATCCGTATTTGTTTCGAACAAATGGGACAGTTCTTTATCATCTTTGATCAATTTTTTTGTTTTGTTCTTTTTTTCCAATTGTAAAGGGATTCTGTTTTCTTCCACGTAATCAATACGGAAGAACCTTTGCGGCAATCTCTACGCAACAATCACCGAGTCATAGCCGTGAACATGTCCATAACGGTTCGCAACGATATGGAAAAAAAGAAATCGTGCACAACGATTTTTCCACAACTAGGGAATGATGCTTCGGACGCTCGTAATCTCTTCGCGAGCACGGGGTAAACGACCGCGGATACGCCGTTTCTTGTTTTCGGTTCATTATCGAGCAACGCCCGATGAGTTCACGACGAAGCTTGAGAAACACAGGATAATCGTTATCTCATATTGTGTATTAGTCAAGGAACGATGAATCTCTCAGATGCACTTTTTCTCTTTTTTTGTTGTCTATTTTGCACCGTCATGCAGAGTTTGTACGGCAGTAACGATATTTTTTTGTCGCGAAAGTCCACTGAATAAACTACATATTGTGTTTGTCGATTCTCAGACGATTCGCTATTCACAATAAGAAAATTCGTTACAAAAATCCCTAAAAATTGTTCGACGAAATGTCCTCGAAGCAGTTTACGCAAAACATTACTCTTACAATCATACTTATCACAGTGTAAGTATAATTTAAACTCGCTCGTTTGACTAACACGTCAGAATCTTTGATTTATCTTTCCTACTTCAAAATCTTCTCTACTTTCTGTACTTTCGGCTTTTTCTTTTTTTTTTCGTTTTCTTTTTTCTTTAACTAGGATCAGTCATTATTCGATTACATCGTCAATGGACGTCCGAAGCCCGATTCTCAGTCAAGGCCCCGTTAGGAGGATTTTCCCTTTTTTTTATCTAGCGTTACAGAGAAAAAGACGTATGCAGTATATTCGTTTCTGTGTTTCCATGAAGCTTCGTCGATCTACGACCTTCAGCTTTAATCGAGAAGCTAGATTTTCCTTTCCTCCTTAGCGGATAGTTAGCGATGCTACTTTTTGTTTGTTTCACTTAAGTATTCGAGCGTGTAACAGCTCCAGCAATAAATAGATTGCATTTCCCGTCTTCGTACGAGAAAACAAAAGCTAGAAGAGGCGAAGCAAGGACCGCGGAGATATTTAACGTCCTCGCGCTTTTCTTTCGCTCGTTTTTTTTTGTCTTTCGATTAGGCTCGCAAATTTTACCACATACTTCCTTATCATACATTTAGAATAATAATTTAATTAAATTAATATTTTGTTTTCCTAATAAACATGTTCATCACGTCATGTTTACGCCTAACGCCTGTCTGAAGTGCTCGTATACCACATAACTTATGGATACGGCTGGAGCAACCTGCAAAACGGAAGAAAAAAAATTATAAAAAAAATGTTGTAACGTTTTTTGCCAATAAGCAGGAAATTTCGTTCGACGAGCGAGCACGTACCTTTAGGAAGTTGGGCGTTAAGCCTCGGTACAAGCCTCGAACTCCCTCTCTGTGTATAATATCTTGAAAAACACCCACCATTGTGTTAGGCATTTTACCCGGTGATATTTGAGCCTGCAATCGGGTTCTGACTAGAGCCAACGGGTACGAGCATACTTGTCCTGCCGTACTCGATGCTGTACCGCACAACAGAAGCACCCAGAATGCTGGCTGCTCGTTTTTCTTATGCGAACGTAAATATCTATTCTTCAGCGTCTGCAACGTTCAATAAAATTTCATAAATATCGTATTGTATTGATAAAATACAAACTATTGTTCGACGGATGCGTCATAATGAAGCGATTTTAATGATCGGATATTAAACATACCTCGTATACCGCCAGATCGATACCAGCGTAAGGAAGGATTCCAATAAGATTGGGAATGTAGCCTCGATAAAAATTCTTAAGACCTCCTTGACTGTAGATCTTCGCAGCAGCGTCCAATATACCTCTGAATTCACCGGTCTTGCGAAGCGCCAATCTTGTTTTCAGCACCTTAGAGATGAAGAACGATGAATTATCAATAAATTATCAGAAAGGCTCAGACTTTGATATAAGTTTCCTTTATTGTCAAATAATTGTAGAACTTTGATGAAAATTTCACTATACCTCCAGAGGATAGATAGCCGATTGACTTATGCCACCAGCCAGTGAACCCGCCATGAACCTCTCGTCGATACCGAGTTCCCGAGAATCTGTGCCCTTTATCGTTCTTTTAACCTGCTCATAGGCCATGAATTTTAGCGCTGTCTCAGGACCAATCTTAAGTACGTTTATACCGTTGCCACGCCAGAGACTCATGATTCCACCCTCGCGCAGCATGTACCTGAAGCAGCTCATTATATTGCACTGACGAGTTCCATGAACCTGTAATGTACGAAATTATTTCAAAATTCACATTTTTGTTTACAAATTTCAAATCCAAATGAAAATCAACAAATATTACAATGAACGAGTGGTTTATACCTGAAGATAGACTTTGATTCGATCCAAGGGGGCTGTACAAGTTCGGGAAACAGCGCCGGCGATTCCACCAGCCAACAAGTGTCTCCACCACATACCCGATACCATTTCACTGTTCGTAAAATCGTCGGGTACTCCCATATCCTCCCCAATGTCCATGTACTAAAATAATCAGAAATAATATTCATCAATTAACGAGAATCTTACGATAACGATAATTTTATATTCATTTTTTCAGATTAATTGGGTAAATACGTCGTCATGATAAGAACGAGACGTACCAGAGGAAAATTGGAGCCGGCATTTTTGACTTGAAACTCGTGACCGAGTATGGAATTGATGAAGTGTATACCTGACATAACCACGCATGATTTTTTGAGTCCAGGCAGCAAGTGTCAAATTACTTTGACATCTAAATCTTGTCATATTGAACCACTTGATATTACACAGACTCTCTTCTCTTGTTTATTTTCCAATACTTGTCATTGATTTTCCTGAATGATTGAACGTTTTTTCTTTTTTTTTTCTAATATCAGATTTCTAAGTCGAAGAGTATGGATGCACGTTGGAGAAGTCTGACTATTGGGGACGGTTTTTGCGAAACCGCTTATAACCGGATTCTCCGAGACCGTACTACGTCTCCCACCCCGCTGAGGATTACACAACTCTCGGCAACCGAGCCACGTGCCGGAAGATCATCCGCAACGATTCTGGTTTCTTTTAAAAATATATTTCTTTTCATGATAAATTCATTTACAAATATATCAATATCTTGTATAAATGGATTTTGACGTATCGATCATTCCTCGGTGCCGATATAATTTTCGTATTTTGTGTTGCAGAACCAACAGGTAGACAGACAGTTGTAGTCAATGGAATAATGATAATGATTCGTGTTCTTCCGGTATCTTCGTCAAAGAAATAAAAAAAAACTCGTCTCGTCGACGATATCTCGAGACGATCTCGTTAATCAAACAAAGTGACAATGACGTATGGGAAACGAGTAGAAACGCAATTCTCTTTTTCTCAATTAACGGAGGAAAGTCCGTGAGATAAAAGCCTGCGCGAATGGCAATCATGTGAAGCCTTACGACCTCGCAGCTGTACCGATATACGTACTTCATGATTGATTGTATAGCCTTCTTATATCGCGTGGCAGAAAAGCGTGACCCGAAGGATTTTCTTTTTCCCCTTCTTAGCTACACGAAGGTACTTGACATTACGCAAATCTCGAGAAAACAAATTGCTTTCGACATTGCCATGACTATCTATGTTGCAACAGAGGAGCTGTCGATAACCTATCGAACAACATTGCGAAGGAAGAATATTTTTATTTGAACCGAGTCTCGTACGGTGTTCTACAATTTCTTTTTAAATTATGAAAGAAAAGGAAGAGTGACTGAGGATTTACGAGCTTTTTTGGATTCAACATTAAAGTACTTAACTTTACGTAAATCTCGAGGAAAAAATCGCTGTCGATATTGTCGAGACTATCCATGTTGCACCAGGGTAATTCTCGACGATATACTGAGGCACGAATGTTTCAAACAAGACAAAAATTACGTTGACTTTTTTGCGCTAACAGTTAATGTTTTAATCTACAACTTTTCTTAGTGGTCACTCGTCGACTTTGCGTCAGCAATTAAGTCTGAGAGCAGTTCAAGCCAAGCTAATGATTGGAGGGCACGATAAAGGCTTTTCTGCGCTTGTCGATACTGCTCTCTTTCTCGAAAGAGTCAAGTCACATCGTCAGTTTCTTCTATCCGGTCGACGGCAATTTGCCAAAGCAACGTTTGGTACGTTGCCCAATGTCAGTTCTAAATATTTTATTCTCTGGTCTTCGCTCACTCGGCACAACTCTTTCTCGTTTCCATTTGCAAACTTCGTATCCGGGGTGGCCGGTGGTACTTTCGTACGAGGAAAGAAGAAACTCTTGCTACGTAACGAGCCAGAGACTGGGACGTCCCTGAAAAATACTTTCTAGTATTTCGCCTTTCGCCTCGATCCACGAATCAAAGAGAGTAACGTAACCGTTGTGCCAGCGCGATTGTACGATCGGTGACAGAGACAATTTCTTGCATAATTTTAGTGAGCTTGGTTTTTGGCAATTCTGTTGAAACATTTTCTGTCTCTTGGACGATACGCAGGCCGTGTAATAACTCGAATGTACTCTTCTCCTCTCGCTTGATCGAGAGACCGTCGACTCAAGTGTCACGCTTCTGATAACAGTCGCCGGCTCGTGTTCAGATACGAAGTTTATCCTCGACGGAGAGACGAAATTGCACCGTGGTGGCAACTTTTGAAAAATCATCGACGTTTATCAAGCCACGCTTTTACATTCGTTATTATTTCTTCATTATAGCTTAAACCGCATCGTCGATTATTTAATCTTTTCATCCTCGTTGCAATGGAAAAATGTTAACGGATAAATCTGAAACGATTTTTCAATCTCTGTCTCTAATCTCTTTTTTTCTTCCCCAAAGGTAAATCGGATGACGAGAAAACAGCTGGACTCGTGGCTATGACGTCTGGAGTCCGATACGTCAAGAGGAAATGGAGTTTGTTGTGTCAGACGCAAAACGAGGAAGTTCTCGCTCATTGTACAAAATTCTACGTCATGTCTACCAAGCATGCGAACTCAAGAATCACGGTGAGTCATCGTCTGCTAGTACAGATATATCCGGAGAGGAATGGAGATAGACATAGACGAAGATGGAGCTCCGTGAGGATTGAAACTCTGGCATACGGTATACCGTGACTTCTTGACTTTAAAACCGTTGCGGATCTAGAGTCTCGAAAATTTCACTGTGAGAGAAATTATCACTCGACTTTCACAAGTCGCTCGTACTTGCATCGAATATTTAATATGTGATTATGAGAAGACGATAAAGTGGAAGTTTACGTTGATTAATTTGAAAAGAGTGAAATATGTGAAATATTTGTTCTCCATTTCTGAGAAAACCAGGGGATCTTTATCGAAAGATTGAGAAGGTCACGGGGCATACTTTTACGCCGGGGAGAGCTCGAACAACTGGAACGAGAACAACCAGTCTCTTTCACTTCCATAGAATAGAAAATTCACATAGAAATCGTTGAGATATAAATTTCTAATTGTTTCCAAGTCTGGCGTAAATAATTTTACGTAGACCAAAGTCTCGAGATCAAGGACCACAAAAGAAAGGACCGTAAGTGTCCGAATAGACAGCTTACCCTTTGAAGAAGTTCATGGTAATTGTGTAGAAATTCCGTGCAGACTTGACAGCCATTGTCAATATGCTTTTGCTCCAACATAATCGGCCTTGGGGTCTTGAGCAACATTCACAAAACACTATAAATATTCCTTTCGAAGTGTTATCAGATTTTTTGTCACAGCTGGTGATTTTTTTTGTGAACAATTGTTCGAGAATACTTTTCAACGGTAGATTTTTGTTCGCACCGAGGAGCGAGAGAGCTCGTCGGTCATAAACCGATCGCGAGACACTGAGGAGTCGGTCGAGAACGAGGTTTGCGCTCGCACTCACTGACGAGACTTTTCTGTCTCGCTCGGGCTAACGACAGAAATGGAAATGGAGATAGCGCGGCATAGCGTTCCTGAGACAGGGGAACCCCACCACATTCCACGACGTCACAGAGAGACCAGACTCGCATACGCACACGCGCGAATGAAAATTTAACGAGCCCGGTTTCGTTTCGGTTATCGCTCGTGACGGCGAGATTACGTTGCCTAGGCTCGAGCCTCATGACTTGCCACGAGTTCTCTCGCTCTTGCGATATACAACAGCGAGCTAATCACTCGAGTTTACGATTGGTTAGCGAACCAATGGAAGCTTAAGATCAAACGATTGTTGTACCCTTGAAATGATTTTCCATCAATTTCCTGGTACAAGGAAAAAGCTTTCAGATACCGGTTCAAGTACGTTCGGCGAGTCCCTCGTGAGGGTCAGAGCTCCCCTACGATGGCTCGTGCGAGCTCTGTCAAGGCTCGTCACGCTTCGTCATTAACTGCAAATAAAAAAAATATCTCTTAAGCCGAAACAGCTCGTACAACGATAATTCGTGCCAATCGTTGAACTCCCGGTAGGATTATTGTGTCTTCGATTATCGATATGATAATTGATCGGCAGGTGACATTCTTTCTGTGAATTCTGCGAATAGCTATTTTTAGTCGTTCATTCTTTATACCAATATTATTTCGAAATTCGAATCTTTCTTTTTATCCTCGTACGAGTAAAGTAATATTTGTTTGTATAGAGAAGCTGATTAATTCGATTCGCACAATGCATTGTCGAAATCTTGAAACATTGCAAAAATAACTTTGGATATCAAATTTTACGCCGCTGTTCCACATTCGAATTTTCTTGACATTAAACTCCGATAACAATCTGCCGGGGGCATTGACGTCATACTTGAAAGGCAAACTCCGTTATCAACGACACAAACTACATAATACAACAACAGCAATAGCGGACGAGCCCCTCGTATATTTGCCGGAACGAAATATATGCTCGTATCGCGATCAGCACAAACGTATGAAAGTACATTCCACGGAATTTCACTGTGAAAGTCGCGCGTGAAACGCATGTTCCAATAAGGATCGAATCGAATCCCTAGAGTCCGAGAGATCTTGAAAAAAGCTGCTCTTTAAGCCGTTTAAAGATCAGCTGCTCTTCGAGCCATTCTTGTGCGTCGTAGACCGGTAAATATAAGCCTGCCAACGATGAAATTCTATCGGAGTTTCTCGGGTCTGCGGTAACAGTAATCGAGATCTCAGACGTCGATACGCAGCTCGTTCAATTGTCGCTCGACGAGATTGTGTTCTCGAGAGAAAAACGAGTCAAGAGCTTCGATCTTGTTCGCCGAGTATCGTCTAGATACGATGCAAAAAAGAAATCTTCTTGGCATCGAGCACAAAAACTAGCCAACTCGACGATTTTACTTCTAACCGAAAATTCCAATTTTAACAGGAACACAATTTTCATATCTCGCAATTCTTCTGGGTTTTTCAAAAACACGAGTCCGTTCTAAAGATCACTTTGTCGAGCCTTGACAGTTTGAAACAAAACATTTCCTGCTGTTTTGATAAATAATAACAGCTGTACGTTATAACGCGTCATCGACTCTCCCCCTCGTACTTTTGTCACAGATTGCCAATTTGTTTTCCGGTCAAAGTTCGTTATGGCCAATGACTACCATAGGGCGGACGATTATTCACGAATAACAATTCACTTCCATGCGTCGTAAACTGTCCTGATCGTCGATGACGACGTCGTTACAGCTCTAAGGTGGGAATCCACAGTTTCGAAGAATCCCGAGACATTGATTCTCCAAACGATTAGATAAATGAGGTTGAGTTATTTTTGGATTACAGACTATGACGTCAAGAAATAAAATTCTGAGCATTGTAATAGAACACGAACGTGTCACTGAGGCCCGAGACGAAGAGAAGGCCCATATCAGAGCGGACAAGGCCGTTCTTCATAAACTTTCCATATCGACGAGCCCCTCACAAAAATGAACTTCCGGTTATGCACAATTCTACTTTTAAACGTGGTGCAACGATCGACGTTCGAGTCTAAAATCGTAAA
This sequence comes from Netelia virgata, assembly GCA_951802705.1. Lineage (NCBI taxonomy): Eukaryota > Metazoa > Arthropoda > Insecta > Hymenoptera > Ichneumonidae > Netelia > Netelia virgata. The sequence goes on along the minus strand of OX637866.1, from coordinate 6,197,446 downwards.
TCAAGCCTGAAACAGTAAAACGGCATTTAAGTCTGAAATACAGAGAGCGCCATTTAAGCCTGAAAGTCCCAGCCAACGGTATCATCGAGAAGTGAGAGCGTGCGTTTATAGGCACGCAACGAGAAGGGATATTCCGAGAACGAAATGACGTCATGGCTCTCCGGTGTCTGGATGATGAAACGTACGTTGAATATTTCAACATTTATTACATATATGCACCAGACTATGCATACATGCATCGAGTTCGGTTCATCAGAGATCACCACGAGAACAGGAAAAAGAAGAAAACTTTGGGAGAAACAACTTCAGTCTCGATAGAAATTTAAAAGAGAATTTTGATTCTAAATTTGCCGAAGTAACGAACTCTTATCATCCTTAAGATAACCAAGACAAAGAGAAGATTGAATTATTCCACAATTACGGAATACGACTATTGAATCTCATTAGTCCGTTGACACTTGCGTCTTTGAACTACATTAGTCGTCAAATTCGGAGATAGAGGCGCTTTTCCGTCTCTATCGTGGGGTACCAGGGTCGAATTGTTACCGATGATAACCGGATCGGGTCGGTGATGATCGGTGCGCAGTAAACTCAGGCTAGTCATCGTTTATCCTCATTGTACAGGGATTTTTTTTATGCAGATTGAGCGAGTTCCGACCGTATCGTAAAATTCATTTAGTTTCTCTTCTTTCATACGGTCCAGTAAAATCCGGACGAAATTACTTCCAATGAACGTCCGTTGATCTTTCGTCGCTCACAACAATTTTAGCATTGCGTATTTTTTTAACAAATATTAAGCAACGTATTAACGTCACTCTCCATTTCATTTTTTCAGTCTATCGTGACCAAACAACTCGTCGTCTGGAAAGTGTCACACGACGAAAACGGTGACGTACGAGTCTGAAACAAGACGTACAAAAAAGTAAAGAGAAATGTCAATACAGACGAACGATAAAAACGTAATTCGTTCGATTGACTATTGCAGTTGAATAAATACCGCAATTGAACGAGGTGAACGAATTATAGAAAATATTAAAATTCGTTATTTTGCAATATTCTGAGGAGTTGATACAATCTTCCCGCTTAAGTAAACGAAAAACCTACGCGTCACCGTATCGATATGATTTGTTGGACTTTTTCGTCCGATAACCAATTCGATTCATCATGTCTCAGTCCAGTCCGGTCCGTTTATCGATCAATTCGTCAATTTTATCGCTGCAACGATATACATCTCTGGACTTCGCTCGGACTATACCGGATGTGAAAATTATCGCACTGAATGGCGACGAAAAAAAAAAAGGAAATCAATACAAAATCATGGAGCCTCGAGTATATGAAAACCAATTCTGAAACCTCTCGTTTCTCGCCATAGTCGACCGCACAGTGGAACGTTTTACGTGTTGGTAAACGGTGTAACTAAAAAGTAGAACGCCACGATGCATCGGGTGTTCTACTTTAACCGTTTTATTACAACACGACCTCGATAACGAAATTCCCATGGCTATCGTTGTGTACAATTCGTCTCTTCGACATAACGTTGGATTGCTTCGAACACTTTCTTCTCCATTTCTATCTCTTTGATTACACTCGTTGCAAACAGTTGTACAGACGATACATTCCTCGTGTAGATACATCACAGGTGATAAGCATCCGTAAACGATAAGAGATAGCGTGCATCTCATATAACAGAAATAAAAAGGAGAGAGAGAGAGAAAGACAGGGTGTCTGTGTCAATTATATCATCCGAGTCCTCGCACTCGGTCACTCGGTAACTCCGTTGGTTAGCGGGTGTCCTTGTAGGATACGGTCGATAGACGCAACCTAGTTTCGAAATCCCTCCCGCATGGGCGTTTCTCTTTCCTTCGTTATAATTTTTATGTTCTTTTTAACAATGAATAATTCGTGCTCTATAAACAGCAAGATTTTTGTCATGCAGTGTGGTGTGACGATGATGGCAATGATGTTGTGCATTGTATATCTTTAACATAACATAACATAAGTACAACGACTCTCCCTTCACGAAGTCGCTTACTTGCCCCTCTCGTGACATCCTTCGAAGAGGATATCACATTTTGCGAATTCACGTCGCGAACGATCTTCGCTCTTCTCACCGGCGAATTTTCTTCCTTGCTCGACATGACGATCCTCGATTGGACGAGATGTATTTCTTCTTGGTACCAGTTCGATCATCGTCGCGCTGTCCTGCAGCTGAGTGAGGGAGAGACCGACACAGGGGCGGCAAAGCAGCGATCGTTCGAACGGGGAGAGTCTCTTAGATAAGCATTGCGCATGACTCCGCGAGAGAGTGCGAGCTGACGCTTGCGAGAGAGCGAGAAGCGAGCAGCTGTCGAGGGGGAGGGGGAAGAACAGCTGGGCAACAAGGTCACTCAGGCATGAGCCGGGGAGGGCAGAGATAGAGAGAAGAGAGAGCTACGTCATCGTCATCATCATCCTCTGGAGGTACCGGCTGTGACAAGCCCTCGACGATCGGCGAATCGGGATACGCGATCGACGATGTTAACGTCGTCCAATTGGACACGCTCACGGACGAGTTTTCGTCTCGACTCTCTCACGCGCGAGCTCACACCTATGCATTGTACAGTATTCCGTGTATACAGGTCGATTCAGAGCTTGGCAAATTCCCTAGCAAAGTGTGAAGATATTGAGAATTGTATTTTTTTGTTTTTTAACAATTCTAGGATTATAATTCGCAAGTTGCTTGGCATTAATTGCCTCCAGGAAGTAATTTGCTCTAACAATTGTAATAACTCTTCTTGAGAATTTGAAAAGCGTCGTTTTGTATGAAGTTACACTGTGATTGCTTTACGCGAATTCGTAAATTTCGTAGCAAGATTAATTATCCAACAGCAGTATTAATATTGAAAGGAAATTACCCGGAAATGTCCTCAGTTCTGAATCATAGCGTACAAACATTAATTACTTGGTGTCAGGAAAAGCTGCTGCAAGCTCTCTTGATGCACGTGCATCAAGAACGGGGATAACGTGTTGTGACTCAGTCTCTCGTTTCAACTAACGTAATCACGTACGAGAGCATTATTTCTTCTTTACTGTGCGACGGAAGAAAAAAGAAAATGAAAGAATTGGCGACGTTTCTATTATTCTCGGTCAATGGCGCTGGGTTAAAAAACGGGGAATACTTTACGATCGTTCTATTTACCGAGCTTCAGAGCTGTTCTCTTCGTCAGGGAGGTCGCGCGTCTTATAAAGAACTCGACAATCGATGGTCGCGTTCGCGTTTTTTCTCTCTTTTTCTTTTTTTCTTTCTTTTTTTCCATTCTCCCAACGATATCTCATTGACTCACCGTCGAATGACGCCAGTAGACTATGAGCTCGTGAATATTGGTACTTGGTGCGTAGAGCAAAAAGTCTCGCCACTCGTTGAAACTGATGTTGAGACTTCCATCCTGATCCATTCTGGAAAAAAAGACGAATACCAAATTTGTTTACAATATTTTTTGACGTTTTTCACAATTGTTTCTCGTATTTATTTTTGTTTGTTTTTTTTTACATACCTTTGGAGCAATTTTTTAGCCTCTCCCTTACCCATTTCGATGCCTAAATCCTTGAAAGCCCTTATCAACTCTTCCAGATCGATTTTACCTGGGAAAACAAAAGTGTGAATATTGGAATTGTTTGCACGAAAATTTGTTTGTTCTCTTTACCGTTTCCAACCAATATGTAATTGGTAGTTTTGGAACGAGCGAGGAAACACACAAGACATTCTCATTGTGAAAAGTATTTGTCAAACAGTTCGTTTTTTTTAGCTCAGAATAGAATGTTGGCCGATTGAAGAAAAAAGTAGACCTACCATCTCTATTCTTGTCGACTTCGGAGAACTGCAAACGGAGATTCTTCTCGTGTTCCCGAACATAATGTATGAATTCTGCTAAGCTGATATCGCCGCTCTTGCTCTTGTCCGATTGAGCCAAGAATTTCTGGAAATCAAAAAGAAAACAAAAATATCAGCACAATTACGTTCAATTACAATAAAAAGAAAACGTGATTAAAAAATGTTTCGAGATAGAATATCTCGAAGTTGCGTAGTAAATTTTTGGACTAATGCCATGAAACATTGGCATCGAATTTGCTTATAGAGTCCACCCAAAATCATTGCTCCTGGCAATGCTTGAATTCTTCGAATTCCAAGTCAGATTAGAAATAATTCTAACGATATATCCTTAACCATTTTTTCAAGTTATTCAATTTTGTTAAACATGTGTAAACCATTAGCATTAAAAGCTGGCATTATATTTCATTGAGAACTTTCTCGACGAGGAAGCAATATAACAGTTTACCAATGAAAAGAAAGTAACTGCACATTTGCCATTGACCTAAATGTTTTCCTTTCTCTCTATGTCAGGCAATCTCTCTTATATAGTTATAAATACGTGTATCAACCTTGGTGAAACCATACAAAACGTTTAATACCTCCGGTTGCCAGGGATGTACAAGAGTTTTACACAATCACGTTTGATACAGAATGGGATCAGCTAGAAAGTCGATTTTTTTGAAGAATTACAACCGGTCCAAGCAACGCAGCCATAAAATATTCAGCTTGATGCTGAGAGAGAGAGAGAGAGATAGAAGTAGAGCAAGGCGGAGGAAAGGAAAGGAAAAGAATGGACAAGCTACAAATGCAAAGTCGTTAAAATTTATTTAAGAAATTGTTCATGTTCTAAGTATCTTAAAAAGGCTCGTTGATGTACATAAATTCAATTATCGTTGAATTCTGCCGGTAGAACGATATTTTTCTGTAAATTCTATTCTCACGCTCCTGTTGGGCTCTTACGTTTATTTTATCCAAACTTGGAACTAAAACTACTGCACTTAGCAGGTTTTGACGTAATCGCCTCTTACCGCGTGGTGTAGCAGACACAAAAAAGCGACAACGTAATAGAAAAAAGGTATAAGATATGATACATGTGGTAAATGTCTATATACATATTTACATTACCTCGGCATAACGTTGATGAACACCGACCTCGTGAAGCGCTTTCGACAGATCGTGAACATCGATTCTACCGTTCCCATCGAGATCCAATTGCTTAAATATTTTCGAGAGCCGCTCCTCGTCCTGGGCCGGTAACTCGTGGAGGTAGTGGGCGGGCATTACCCCGCCAACCATGCCTCCACGACTTGCAGGCATTATGCGTTTTCCTGGACGCGCGAGCTCTTAAAAGAAAATTCTTTTTGCTCTCGTCGACTACAAAGAAAAAGTACGGAAAAAGAAAAAACCAATCGCCACTGGGTCTGATGGGGTAAAACTCGCAGCGAAGCACTCGGCAAACGTTCGCGTTCTATTCCTCGTGCGACCGCAAAGTGGATTTCACTTTTCCCAATGCTGCAGTAACACGTACATCCACACATGCACGTTTCGGGCCTCCGGGTTACATATATTCGTGTATCCCTTCACTGCTTTTAACAAAACGCTCCTTCCCGACACTCGCGTCGTCCTCGTTCCACCTCACATACTCGAAGTGAATAGGTAAGAAAAACGCTTTCAACGAGAGGCTAACGTGTCTCTGAGAACTTCTCGCGACGTGGGCTACGCACCGGCACCGTTACTACGTTATGTGTAGAGCTAAACGACACCGCTAATATATAAGGACTTTTTGATCCTGTAATGTCATGCGACAACGACAAGGAACGACGCATTTATGCAAACAGCCTCGCGCTTCTCGCCCCACGTTTTTCCTTTGCAGACTACCGTAGAGTGACCGTCGACAGTAATGCGACTCCAGTTCTCGCCGCGGCATGGGGCCCACTGTTAGTTCTATATCTATATATCATCGGTCGTATATATAGGTAGGAAAGTTCATTCGACCTAACGATGTATATTCAAAGCATACACACAGCCGCTGCCTTCGCCACTATCGCATCACATATATTCTCTTGAGGGATTATGTTTGTTTCGAACCGTTGCGCCCTCAATGACGCGATAGCCTAATGCGATATTTATATATTTCTGTATATTGTGTCTGACCAGCAGTTATGCGGCCTCCAAAGTTCGATCTGTCCACGAAATTCCATCGTGCTGATGCACGCAGCAGCATATTTCGTTCACGCAAATAATCCACTCGAAATTGGAGCATTGGCTGGTTACGACATCCAACGAAATATCGGGGAAACTTCTCGTTCCAGTTTCCTGTTAATCCGGTCGATGGTGTACACGATTTCTCGAAGAAACGCGGCAAAACTTTCTGAGTTATATAGAAAGCTAGTATAGATTCCAACTTTCTATATATCTTGTATGGATAACCGAGAATCTCAGTAGTGTTATAATGATACTAAGAGTAATGAATCCTCACGATCGCACATCAAAGTTTGCGAAAGTAGCTAATGACAGGATATAACGAAAATTACAGAAAACTTGTCGCTACGGAGTTCACTGTTACTCCGAGAGATGGCGCGCGCAGTCACTCGTGAGAGCGCGGCAATGGTTTTCGATCATTCATACTCCGGAGGAGAAACACAAGAATACAAGATGACAACGTATGTAGAATTGTTATATTGAGTATATAAATATATTACACCTTGTTTTACAGTACACTTGTTGCAAAATACATCAAATTTCTTTAGAGAATTTCGTCGAGTTGAAATACGATCTCTTTGGCGTACACGCTGCCCCCTTGCCATTTGCCTTCCGCACCAGCTGCTTAATGTTGTTTTTTTCTAATTTTCTGAGTAAATACATAGCAGTTAAATTTGTGCACGTTTGCAAGATGCATCGCGGTTCGATAAACACGTTTATTCTTGTGTGAGATCGACTTCAACTCCTAGCTCGATAAGAACGTTTAGAGCGATCGCTAAGCTAAAAGTGTAAGTTTCCTAAAACCGTTCTACGTATCAATGGGATCGAATGCGATATTTCGTTTGGTTTTCTTTTTATAATATTCTCTTGTTATCGGAGGCTTCGGTTAATTCGCGAAGTAGGCACATCGATAGAAACAGTTATACAAAAAGATAATATGGATCCTTTGAGAATGAGAGCGACGTGAAAGGTTATACATTTTAAATCCTGTTTCGTAATTGTTCTTTCGCTCTCATTCTCAGAAATCTCGTACGTCTTATTCATGTTTTTTTTGTCGTAATTTGATCGCGCTTATACAAACAGATTTATGAACAATATACTTGCTATCGTCCAAGTGTACTGACTATATACGCATTATATACGGATATGTATATAATTACTTGTTATTCTTTTATTTGCCTGATTTGTGTATGGTGTGTGTGTATGTGTTTTTTTTGTTCTTTTTATTTCCATTTTTATTATACGTTCAAACAGAGAACTTTAATCGTAAATTGTATGTGGTTTTTTTTCTCATACCGTAAACATTAGGTATGCGTGTGTATATCGTTATACACATAATGACATGTTTAACATGCAATTCGAACTGAAGCTAGCACAATGTTTTGTTGCGCTTTTTACTTCCCGTTTTACACAGCCCTTCGTCTCATTGTGGTACACATTATTATTATTTTCTTTCCCTCTTCCTTGTTTCTTTTTGTTCAACAATGCAGACCTTCCCTCAAGTAGCCCACAACATTTTTGTTCCAATTATTTCGACAAAAGTCGAAAGAAATAATAAAGAAAAAAACAAAAAAAAAAGAAAATCTATCTTCACATGATACACGTAAAATCTGAATTCTCTAATATTTATAACGCAACGCATAATATTTAAAACATAAAGTATTTAATGTCATAGCATTGAAACGTAACAAATTCTCGGAGCGATATCCTTTTTTCCTAATGGTGTAGCTATCATTATAATTATCTTTCCGTTTGCGAGAGATAGAGAGAATGTTTACCACACAAATAGTTGAACAAAATTAGAAATTTCATTGCACCGTTTAACAAAAGATAATGAGGCTATTTATTTGGACGAAAAAATGTTTGTTTTTGTCTCTTGATAAAGTTTTGTGTGCACTTGCTTTGTTTCGATTTTCTTGCTTTTTCGGTATTACGATGAATTCACTGAATTCAGTATTAGCAAAACCATTAGCGTTATCTCGAGGATAAAACGAATGCCAATTACTTCATAATATACGTTTTGTTTAATTTCTTTTTTTTTCTTTTACTTTTCGCCCAAATGATTTATCATGCCCGCGCTGACGGGCCAGTTCTCTCAGAGTTGTAAAAAAATAACATTTCACACCCTGAAGAAACGTTCGCGCTTCACGCCGAAAATCTCCTCTTTCATCTCGTAAAAGTCTACATCGTTTATTTCCAATAAAACTGGAATCTTTTTTTGTTTTCCCCCTCAGACTTAAACTATATATTATTTTCATAAAAATAGAGAAGCAAACCCAGAGGCTATTGCAGTGCACTTAATTATTTTTTACTACACTGCGAATCAACAGCGAACTGACTAAATACGGATACGTTCTCACGAAATTTCACGTTTCTTTTATTTATTTGTCAATCTCCACTCTCTTCTTTTTATCAAATTGGAATTTAAGTTAGAGAAATTGAAGTAGAAACAAATATTTGCCAAAATTCAACGGTGTATGCGGATAAAGTCAAAACGTGGTCCTTTCAGTCAATTGTTTTCACTTTCACAATCGTGTGATTAGCAGTCTTGATTTTAGAATGATAAAATTCCAAGTGGGCGAAGATACCCAGGCATGACTGAACAAATTTCGTGAGTATGCAGAGTATCAGTTATTCCATCGGGGAATCAATCGTACGTTAAATAAGTAAATCTTCCATAAAACATATTAAATTCCCTCTACATAATGATATTCATACAGCATATTCGAAATACGGATATTCTCTTATAATTTTCGTATCCGGTTTTTTTAAGTAACATCCGTCCCAAATATTACACCGACACGATATAGTGCCTTTTTGCCGCAGTGTGCAAATATATGTATATGTATATATATATTTATATATATATAAATAAATATACTACACGTCGTCATGTTTATAAAACACTGACCATTGATTCTCTGTTAAATTTTAACAAATCTGCTTCTTCCTGCTCAATCGGTTTTCTTTTCGTATGAAGAAATAACAACAACAAAAAACGAAAACAGTAGTCAAACAATTCCAGTTGAATGTACACGCATTTTGATTCTTAAATTACCAGAATGCTATTATTTCGATGTTGACTTAATTTGCGCTATAACTGATAATCACCAATTCGGACGATATTTCTGATAAACGGAATCTAGGAGGGTGAAAGCGTTGTGGAGGATTTACTCGTGATACAGAAAATAGACCATAAAACAGTAAGAAGATTTGAATTTAAAAGACATTGCACCGATAACAGCAATTGATGAAGAATGGAGTAGATAAAAATAGTAGTTTATATATCACATTGTTCGCAATCGTTAAGAGACAAATCTGCATAACGCTCTGACATCTAAGTACTATTAATCTGGGGTTAAAAGCAACGCAGTCCATTTATTTTGTTTCCTTTTTCTTTCTGGCCTCCCGAAGGCTGAGTTTCATTCTGCACACGCGACGGAAATTTATCCTTCGGGTATGAAATTTCCGATTTGCAAAAAGAGTTTACAATGCCGGATGGTGAATTAGGCATTCTCGTCGTTGAAATTAAAACGATTTCACGTCACGGCAAGAAAAGATGTATCATACCTCATTTTTCTCATTTGTCTCCGAGGCATAGATAAACGCGGTTGTAGGTGAGACACGAGAGCTTTATCATCGATTGCCAAGACCATCATTTATTTGTACCGTCCTCTTCGCTCGACCAACGTTTCTCTTGTTCCTGCAGCTCAAAGTCCCATCGAAGTTCCAACTCTCTCATATCGTTCGCTATACCAGCTTCGTAAGTATCTTCCTGGATAAAAGAATAAGAGAAATCAGTAATATTCGACGAAAGTTCCAAGCTGAAACTGCGCCAATTGAAACACACCTCTTCGCTTTTGTAGTCTTTACTCATATTATGATTAGACATTAAATTATTCGAAGGTTGTTGGATCCAAGGGACGCTGCCGTAAGGGCTCCAGTTACGAACGTCTTTTTCCTTTTCTCTAATGCCCGCCTCGATCATTTGTAACTCTTGAGTAAGCCTTTCGCCCTCCGTAAAAGCCGCACCTTGAGTCGCCAGCTAATTATCAAACATAAATAAGAATTTAATCCAATTGACGATAGAACCTTGAGACGAGGTCGAACCGAAGGATGAAAACTTACTTTCAGATCATTGATCTTTTTTTCCAAATGTTTGAGCTGTTGCTTGACTTTTTGCGACTCAAGAATCAAACTGAAATATCAATTTTTCACTTAAGGCTTATTGCGATTGTTCCATTAAACTTTTGAGAGTAAGATACACTTACTCCTTGGGCATGCATTCCTGTCGAGCAAGTTGTACGTGCGACGGAGGTTCGGACATATTGCAATGACCCAATGTAATGTAAGCGTCTCCCATTCCAGGATTCGAAACCGTTTGAACACCACCATTCGTGCTTATAGTCGTGTAAGCTGGAACTTAATCCGCAAAATAATTATATAATGCATATTTTTCAAGTATTAACAAATATCAAGTTACTCACGTTGAGGTCCATAATACCAAGAAGTTATGGGACTTGATGTGGGAATCGGCCTCATTGTTTGAAGCGAAGGATTAATTCCTTCGCCGTAAATGCCCGGTCCTTGAATCCCACTGTTCGGTCTGTGCAAAAATAAATTCGTAAGGTCTTAAAAATTCGTCCTTTTTCCCCAAGTTTTAAAATGATAAATTGTAAAATTCCTCTCACCTCATTAATGGCTTTGATACTCGCGATATAGGCCCGTATTTGCTAGCCGGTGGTGCGTCGAACGGAACGAACTCGTCGTCGAATAGCATCGAGTCAGACCGACGATAATTGTTCGCGTAATTCATGTGCGTGGTCGGTGCCATTTGGGAACCTGGACCGTTCGTCCAGATGGAATAATTCGGTGACATTGGATTGCCTTGGACGTCGTAGTTCTAACAGAAGCGTGGGGTAAGTACGTTTTCACCATTTTTATATATTGCATGATATTAAGAGAACATTAATTTTTGCAATACCATCTTCACTTGTTGCTGCGATGGTTTTCCAACGATGTTCTCTAGTTGACTTAATATCTCCATTCTTCTCTGAAGCAATAACGCAAGTGTCTTTGCTACGGATCTCTGCTATAAAATAATTGCGAAAAGATGAAGATTATTTATCGTACAATTTGATTTGAGAATTCGGTAATAAAGGTAGCTCACCTTTTTCCCATTATTAGGCAATCCGTTTTGACATCCCGGCGGTATTTGCGATGGATCCCACATGTGTAGGTTCGGATTAGCGAAATCTAAAGGAGATCCGTGCTTTATGTAATGTGAGCACTGAACGTCAACGATCTTGGCCGGAACTACGTGAGAAAGATTTTGTTGAGGAGGTAAAACATTATTCGCCAGTGATCCGACAAAGTTTTCATTGTTTCCCGAATGATGTTGTGGGGCATCGATGTTTCCCGTTGCATTGAAAACTAGAAATTGTTCAAGGTAAAATAAACGATCGAATTTGTAAAAATTCAAAATTATTATTAAATTCTATCCCATAAAAAATCATTCGTACTCTCTCTGTGATTATTGTCGTGTCTCTTGACGCTGTGATAATTCATATCGTCGCACTGCTTGAATCCCTTGGTGCACGGTGGCATAACGACGATAGATTTATCGTTTTTCGGGTCGGGACTTCCGGTTAACGAGAGGCTGGATCTTATACTCAATTTTCGACTCTTAGATCTGTACTTGTCTAGCTCAAGATCACTGTGCGCGAATGTACAGTTGGTGGCCCGTGGACATGACCCGTGAAGGGTCACATCACGACACATGCTCACTTTGTACTTTGGCTGTCCTGGCCCTGTGGTATGCACGCCCTCTTGAGATTTTCTGTTACCGTGTTGTTGTATGTATTCGACGAGAGCGGTTACGACGGTTCGCACAGCTTCCAGTGCAGCACGGCATTCCTGCCAGGACGGTGTTTCGGTTTCTGAGAAAAAAAATGACTGCTTGGTCTGTGTCCTTGGTCCAAAATAATCCCGATTCCAATAGAATTTTAACAAGCACGGTTTAGTTATCAAAAATCGAAAAATCAACCGTCGAACTTTATGTACCTGGACTGGGATCAATAGCAGCTAACAATTCCAGTTGCGGTCTCAAGCTACTTAATTGTCCCGGGTCTGGTGTTCTTTGTAGGGCAATCACGAGTTCTTCCACGCTCTGAGCAAAAGATTGGGGTGTCTGTAGTTTGTCGATAATGCTCTGCATGTGAGACTTGTGACCCGTATCACCGTACAGAAGCGCCGACCACTGATCGGGCGCTATTCTCAGACCCGCTTCGGTCGCTATCTGAACAATCTGAGCATCGTGCTCGCGTCTAAGCGCCTCGTAGGTTCGGAATTCTTCCTTCAGTTGCATCAACGAGGAATCACCTTCGCGCTTCGATACTTTGAAGCAACTCGCTCTGTACAGCAATTGAACCACATGCCCTATGCTCGTTTTCGAGGCCTGAGTGAAGTGAGGTTCCAAACGCTGGACCACGAACATAACAAGAACCTTCCTCGACAAGGCTGAGCCATCCTCGAGCGCAAGAAGTACGAGCTTCAGTACTTCTTCTTGCATTGCTGATTAATGGAAAATTTTACTAGTAAGCATTTTTAAACACGTATATATATATAACATTTTCTACTCGATGGTATTGTTTTTAAAGGATATTCTCTGGAAATTTTATTTTCATTTTTTATTTCAACAAACTACTTACTATCGACGTAGTATTCGGCCAAGCGATATCTCGCTAACAAAGAGGGTTCATTAAATTCTCACCTGGTCCGAGAAATTGGCATCCTCGTGCTCGTACAGCGGCCCATAAATTTGCACTCAGTTGTTGCGGGTTTTGATGCTGCAGTATTAATTCCGTGACCGATCGTTCGCCCAAACCTCTCGCCCCTCTTACAGCACGCGCTCGTCCCTCCGGCTCTACTAGTTGACATCCTACCAGCGTGACTAACTTTCTCTGCATAGGTCGAGACACAAGTCCCATTCCTGTTCGGTAAGAATTCAATTTTTTTTTCAAAACGATCGAAGCAAAAGTTTATTATTATTTTTTTTATTATCGTCTGACCTGTGCCGTTTGTAGGGGTGGCCTGACATGGTTTGAGATAAAGAGCAAGTTCCTCGATGCAACGTTTCGCAGCAAGATAGTCCGCGTGATCTTCGCTAGGCAATAGTTTTTGGTAGCCCGTTCTAGCATTTTTAGACACGGGATTGCCTACAAGTTGAAGGAGTGCCTCGTTCAAAGGGAGCCTCTTAATTTCTGTGTTGATAGTGCTCTGAAAGTATATTTTCATGACTCTGGTCGATCTACTGAAATGTGAATTATTTTGTTTCTAATATTCTTGTTACGCTGGCTACCTGATCAAAGGGACATTGTTTTCGATGCAAATTTGAGAGGCATGTGCGACATATAGTGTGACCGCATCCTAAGGATATTGGCCCACGTACAGCAATGTCAAAGTCGTGACAACAAACTGGACAAGAAAGGAATTCAGTCCACTGAGGTGCCTGTATTGGCATTCTGAAAAATAAAATCGTTTATGTAGAAAACACCATTAAAGGGATGTACTTTTATAGCATATGTCGGTAGTTTATTCGTCTGTTGGATTTTCTTGAATTCAGGTCGTATGTATAAGGACCATTGGTATCGTAAAAAAAATCAACGACGATTTCATTCTAAAAGAAAAATAAGTGACGAAGCGTTTATTACATAATAAAATTGATAAGGACAATAAGGTACCCATTTTCACTGGAACAGAACTAACTGGATAAAACGAAACTCAATCAATGACTTTTCATAAATCATACAAATTCGGATCCATAAATTGAAAAATCACCAAATTACCTATCTGCGATCCATAAATATTAATAAGTAGATAAAAAGTATTGGGTTAAAATTTGCTACACTGATTTTCTGGGTTTAAATGGCCTTGAGGTATTTTTTCTGGTGTCAATAGGCCACACACCGAATTTTTCGTGCCATGGGCCAATGGACTTGCTGAATAATGACCCAATTTAAAAGAACAGAGTGAAAGTGTACATCTTGTGCAATTTAAATCATGTCTGGACATTGAATTAAAATTCCGAATATGTCACATTGTGGGAAGACGATTGACAGTTCATTGGGATATCCGCGGACTTTCTAAAAAACAGGGGGTATGACGTGTTATCATTTTTTTTCGATTTTGTACCATCATTCTCTCACTGTCAGATTATCTTGGGATTCTGTTTTGCTTCGAAAGGACGTAAAACGCAGCGATCGAGCATCATTGTTTGTAATAAATAAACAAAAAACAAAAAAAATTGTTTCGAGAACGAATTTCAAACAAAAGGTATGATTGTTTTCCTAATACGCAGAATGTTCTGACGTCTGTTCGCAATACACATTAACAGGGACGATTTCTTGGTACGAATATTCCCTAAGAAGATTATTTTAAATTTGTTGTCATAATTCACCAGTCTGGGAGAGCTTAAATTTGAGGAGACTCACTTGCCTTGGTATTACCTTCACAAAACATCACAACAATTAATAAATTACTTCACTTTGTGATCCTGCCATCAAAAAGTGAACGGGATACGTACGACGAACAGTGTATTAATGAATAATGAGGTAAGTAAGCTTGCGCTATCTCTCTCACTCTTATCCACATTCTTTTTTACGTCTCGAACTGTGCGAAAGTGGTACAGAGTGCTAATCCGATGATTCAAAAAAGCGGAACTACGTTTGTTTTGATAATTCGAAACCAGTGCGCCAACTTCCGGCGCTGCTTTCTCCCAGATGATAAAAAAATATCCCTAGGACCCGACGAAGTTTCTTTTGTTTCTAAATGATCGTTAAACTATTAGTAACGGTTTGGTTTGGTAATAAGTATGTGCGATCGACAATTTGTCACGGAACCGTGTGTTTATAATATATAAAGAACGATATTCAATCATAAAAAGTGATAAATAAAGAAAAAGTACCAAAGTCAAAGTTAAGCGCATAACTTCACGACGATGAGACACGCAACGTATCGTTCGAAACATTTCGCGGTTTACAACGATAGCAGCTAGTGTATTTTTTTCGAGGGTTAAACGAGCGAGTGATGCTTAGTGGTGTTGCGAGATAGAAAATGGCCGCGAGTGCAACTTTTACGTGAACATCTACCGATGTCAACAAATGTGTCATGTGTATTTTTCCGGTGTAAAATAATGTCGTACGTAATGCCGGTTACGAATTAATCGTCGACGCAATCGTTCTGTGATCGGCTAAGCTTCATTGTTTGCGAAATATATTTTCAACGCGCAACGACAAGATTTTCGGCGGGAATAGCGTGACGATGTCAGGATATCGGAGGGTCAACTATTACGAGCTGTGCAGATTATGCACAAGCAGCGAAGGTAACAAAATGAATATATTTCGCGACGAGGGACGTAGACGACAACTCCAGACGAAAATCGAGTCGTATCTGCCGATCCAGGTATGTGATTTATCGATAAACGTGTCTGTTTGTTCCTCGCATATTCACTATCTTCGGCGGTTTTTTGGATTCGCACATTTCCTTGCTATCATTTCCAGAAATGGTTTTTTAATATTTGTACTCGTTTAACTCGTAAACCAATAATTATCCACTCTTCTGACGAATCAGAGCTAGATAAACCGCACTTCCCAGACACAGGTGTTCAGCTTGGGTTGCCCTGCACAATAGTATATCCCCAAGCTATGTAAACTGGTACTTTGCAAACATCTGTAATCCTGTATATACAATGTAATCAAGACAGCTGATTTGTTCCATCATGAAAGCTATCCTTCTTGAAGAAGATTTACATCCATTATCACGATGTAGATTATTTGGGATTTGGTATGATACATTGACGAAATCATTTTTAATGTCTCTTAACACTGAATCTAAAAGAATTTTATCCTTTTTCAATGATTCAAAGTAAGAAAAGAAGCCTGTTTCCCTTATAATTCAATTCCTGTTTAATCACGCATGAGTCTGTCCCCAAAGTAAGTGCTTTTACATCCTTCATTATAATTTCATAACAGACGATGTATTCGTGAAATAGTACATGTTCATTTTGTATTAAGGTTCATGAGGAAGATTCCTTGCCAAAGGTGGTATGTCACGACTGTGTACGAAAACTGGAAAGCTATATCGAGTTCAGAGATACAGTAGTCACTGCCGAGAGTATGCTCGAGTCGTATTTCACGTCGCTCCGTTTCTCCGATGATTTTCTCAAAGAGGGCAAAGTCTATGTGAAGAGCGTGGAGAAAGAGCGGCCGGCGTCTCCCCAAGAAGACGCTCTCAAAACTATTGAAAAAATACCGGCGGTGAACGAGCCTCAGATAATAATTTCGGAAGTACCACCTACTCAGCATCAGCAACCCGTTGTAGTAGGAAACATAAATGCCTCGAATATACAAATTATTAGCGGTGTGCAGGCGAGAGTTCAACAATATAAATGTGCCATGCAGGTTAGTTGAGACGGATAATTCAGAGATCAATCCTCGATTCAAAATATATCGATCGATATAATTTTTCCTAAATCAATTTATTAATAGTTTTTATTAATCTTCTCAATAAAAATATTATATTCAGATGCAACCTGGCGGTGTAGCCGCTGCTGTTGTCGAAGCCACAGCCGAGACTCACTACAGTTATCAGCAGCAGACCTCGCAGCAAGTCTCGCCCCAAGATCATTCGCCCCATGCCCAAACTAGAATAAACGAGCCCCAACAGCAGCAACAACAAGCGAGTCAGATTCATCAAGTGCAAAATCAAATACAGAGCCAAAGTCAAATAAACCAGCAATTACAAACTCAGAGGCAGGTCCCTCTGCAGCAACAGCAACAACAGTCAATTCAGCAGTCACAAATCGTTCAGCAACAGAATCAAGTCACAGTCGTTAATCAGCAACAACAGCAGCAACAGCAACACCAGCAACAACAGCAGCAGCAGCAACAAGCTGGTCAGGCTCAAATTACTCAGCAGATTCAACAATTGCAGAGGCAACAGCGAGAATTCGAGAAGCAACAACGTCAACTTGAACAAATGGAGAAGCAACAAGTGCAGATAACTTCGCAACAGGAACAACAGACGGGACAACAGATGATTCAGCATCAGAACAACAATGTTCTGATGAAAAGCGAAGTTATCACGGAGCAAAATCAACAGATAACTTTAAAGGTCGAGACGGATACGCAGAATATTGGATCCCCGTCGGAAACTGTCCAGACATACACGACTGTTCAAGCCTCGCCCGAAGTATTTTTGAGCCTTGGCCTGACGCCTCAGTCGCAGCGCGACGATGTTAAGGAATTCAAGGATTACATAAAAAGCTCCTCGGACGATGGAATATCGCGAAATTCCATAGGTCAGATATCCGAGTTTTTGCGAATTCGTTCCTGTCCCGAACCCACCCCTCTCATAACTGTCAACCCAGAGGCAATTTGTCAAACTAGTCGTAGTACCGCTTGTCGCGATTGCGGCAAAAATTTCGAGACCCTGAATCAGCTCGATAGCCATCAGTGCCCATCGTCACCGATGATAAGCGACGTCTCCGACATGGGCAGTAAGGACGACAATGTAGCGAGCAACGGAAATTGCTTTAGTTGCGACATATGCGGAAAGCCTTTCAAGCGAAAAGAGCACCTCTTTCAACATCGCAAACTCCACACCGGGGAACGCCCTTATGTTTGTCCGACCTGCGCCAAATCGTTCAGCCGCAAGGAACATTTGGTAAGACACTCGGTATCGCACACTGGGCAAAAGATGCACGAGTGCGAACTGTGCGGAAAGAGTTTTTCTCGCAAGGACAATCTCCACAAGCATCGCAAGACTCACGGGGTTTCGGGTCCCTATATATGCGAGACTTGCGGCAAGTCTTTCGTCGTCAAGCATTATTATCTGATGCATTTGACGACTCATGCACCAACCATCATGGATGGTGCGGGAGTTCAAGATCCCTTGCCCTACAAATGCGATTTGTGCCACAAGGCTTTCTCCGTTAAGCAATATTTAACGACCCATAAACTCAGACACAGATCTAAGAACAGCGCTAATCAGGCGAACAATTTGAACGGTCAACAACAGCAGGCGACCACGACCAACGGTGTCAATACCGAGGGAACCGGCGTTGAGACTGGAGGAAATATTGCCGCTAATGGAAATGGACAAGGGAGCGTCGAATCGCCCGTAGTCGAGATTCAGAGTGTGATCGAGCGGAACGATCAAAATCACGCGTCGTTCGGCAACAATCAGTATCACGGGAATGTGCAACAATTTCAATGAGATAAGGGGAAGCGCGTCTACTATGTTCTATTGCCCAACGGCAACAATCATAAGATTGTCGTCGTCTAGGTGGCATTTAGAATCATAATTCTCATTCACGGACGCGCCGATTTATTAAACGGGAGCACATTCTTTTTATTGGGCTCTCGAGTAAAACTGCAGATTTTGTACTTTAATAATTCGTGTGATTGAGACGCGCGAAAGATCGTGAAACTTTGGATATCGATTTGGTCGTTACTTTTCGATAGCGAAGATACACGATACGGAGTCGCAGCGTTCTGAAACTAAATCAAAGTCGATCGCATGGAAAACGAAGATAAAAGAAAATCGTGCCCTGTTGAAATGCGACATCACCAGTGGCTTAAGAGACTGAGACAAACAGGAAACTATGATGTATATATATTTTCGTTCGAGAGGGATGAACTATCGTTGACTCAAGGCCTCGAGTCGACGGGGTGCGTGTCACAAATCGCGCGAAAGCAGTAAACGAGGAAAGCATGAAAAAACAAATCTAAGTTGCATAATCGAGGAATTACGCAGTGCAGTTGGACAGAAGGAAGAAAAGAATAACATACTACTAGTTAACGTAGTATTAAAGATAGAATATATATAACGGGATCACCGTGTCGCGTTATTGACTATTTTTTCAGAAAAATTCCACTAGGAGAATATTTTATATCGTAATCCGTGTATCAGTTTTATTTTCCCTTCTTTTTTTTGTTTTCTTTTTTTTGTATTCTTTCTTTTTGTAATACCACAAACTTTATTCATTAAGTGGTAATTTTTTGGCGAAGAGCCACGGAGCAGAGTCAAGTGGTATCTTTTTGTCGCAATTGCACTACGCATTCTTAATTTATACATTCGTCGTAAATTATTCGTGATACACTCGAGTACCATTTTCTTTTTTGTTTTTTCTTA
This sequence comes from Netelia virgata, assembly GCA_951802705.1. Lineage (NCBI taxonomy): Eukaryota > Metazoa > Arthropoda > Insecta > Hymenoptera > Ichneumonidae > Netelia > Netelia virgata. Next base: position 6,178,200 of record OX637866.1, on the reverse strand, counting down.
CAATACAAATGGTTCGTTCGAGACATTTGCACATGGGTGCAATATTTTACAAACGTATATATCTTATCGCTGCGCGATAAACTAATTAAAGAATGTATATTTGCCACGTCAATTACCGAACGATCGTTATCCGTCAAAAATAAACGCAGGAAGAATTCAAAGTATATTACGAAATATGATCGAAGTATCTGGCTATGAGTCATGCTCCGGGAAATCAGACTTTTGTTTTTAAGTCAGTGTGTAAATGATAAGAAGTATAAATCGCGCGAACGGAAAAGGAAAAAAACCCATGATTCAAAAGATTTTTCATTAGAAAAACTTTACGAGATACATATTAAAAATACACATAAAAACGTTAAATGTACCAAGTGTATTTTAGACTTCCCGGGGAAAAAAAAAATTCGATATCTTTAATATATTATCAGTCGTATACTTAAATTCTATGACGGATATGTCTCTTCGAATTCCACGTTATCCACCAATCTTCTCCGTGGCTCTTCGATAGGGAAGAACGAAAAATGTACTAGATATCTTTTATCGCTATAATTCTTACATTTAAACGTACGTGTGTATATAAATGTATAATGACTAGATGAAGGAAAAGGCGCGAAGGACGAGGAGGTGTAGACATTTTGAGACCAAAGAATATTATATTGTGTATAAATTATATGTGTAATATTACCACATAGGGCAATAGATATTCAGTGTAAGTGGGGAATACACTAATTTCAAGACTTGATAAATAGACAATTTAGAGTGCCATTTTCGACCAAAACGATGCATTTACATAGTAAAGAACGGAAGAAGAAAAAAATGAAGAATATCTCCCGGTCGTTTAATGTGCCGATAACACGACGTCATGTTATGCCTGGCATATTTTATTAATCACAAACGACGGCACCGAATGAGTATCAATAAAAAAACAATAAAACAAAAAACGACAAGCATCGAGGAGAGATTCAGTGACGGATTCGATACATGTAAGAACGGATGTGATTGTAGTCGAGAAGATTATCAACCGGGCCTAGTGCCACGACCACTGGACACTGATCATAAATATATTTGTTAGCTACTTCTCGTAACTTTTCAGCGGTGACGCTCTGCAAAGAAAAATCAGTCAATTATTCGTGCAATACAGATCGATTTTAATCTTCTAACTAACTTCGTATCTGATTATTCTGTCGTTGAAGGTATCGTAACATCCTCGACGATAGAGACAAATGGCAATATCGAAAAATCGATCCACAGAATCGTTCACTCTGACGAGTTCTCGCGTTTTGCATTGATTTACTGCACGAGCCACTTCTTTGCTCGTTATCGTTGAACACAATCGCATCCACTCGCTTTGAACCATCCACATCATGTCCTAAATGCGTAAGAGAGATTTTTAATAGCAAATAAGTTCCATAGTAAAATCTTGAATATCCTCACATCTAATTCCATCCTCTCGCAGACGAAATAACATCCCCAAAGACCCGTATTGCTCCATCCAATGTTGAATGACTTGTACATGTGGCACCCGTTCGATTCGAAAGCAGATTGCGCGAGGTAGGAAGAATTATTCTTGCCACCACCTGATTTTTCGTTGCAGAGTTCAGTTAGTTACTTTATTTAGTTAGAAATTGTGCATTTTGGTTGAATAGAAAATACATACCATGAGTTCTATCCCAGGAGCCAAGAATTTCTTTTGCAACTGTGAGAGTGCAATGGTCGTGGCAATTTGCGTGTCCAGGTCCTTCGATCGCCACTGCAACGTGTCCCAATTCTTCATCATCGTCCCTCAATCTCATTTCAGAACCTGATGACCCAGCAAACTATTACAGTTTTTGAAATTACTAAAAAATAGTATAGTAAAAAGAAAAGTTTTTACCAGTGAACCGAAAGTAGGGAGTGCAAGGAGAATCTTTAACTCCACATTCATCCTCGACCGGGCAACCATCCTGTGCCCCTACCAAATATTTATTAGCCAAACTTTGAATCTCTGCGAATGATGTCCCTCCGGTAGAAATCATTGACATCGACCTCGGCTGGAAAAGACGTTTTCGAAATTTTTCGATAACGTCCAATCGAATATTCCTGATCATAATAATACGTCTCTTATTTCGTGTTCCTTTTTTTCTGAATTATTTTGACAACTTTTTCTATGAACTAACTCGATAACGGAAGTTGTGGGATAAACGCTTCTACCGAGGTCTGTATTCTGGTAGGCAGTCATTGGAAGATAATCCATCGCGACTCTCCCATTATCAGCTTCCATTTCCCAGAGTTCTCGCAGGATGATAGATCGCTCGGCGATTAAATCTTCTTCACCTAAAAAGAATGATGGCTCTAGACTATTGATTGTTATCGGTATCGATCAATACCAATGATTATAAACTCACACGCAATTCCATTAATTATAATATCAGCTAACAACTGCAGAATCGATTCCACATCGTACGAAGGTACCGTTCCATAAAAAAGAAACATATCACGCATTGCCAGAGCTCCTAATTTTCCTCCAGTTTGATCGACAACTTCGGCTATTTCTTCTCGAGTTCTACATTTCGTTCTCTATTTACAATTCACATGGGAAATATTAAATAGGAAAACGACGAAGAAAAAAAGGATTTCTCAATTTGATTTAATACCTACTCTAAATATTAAATGTTCCATGAACAAAGAAGCTCCACGTTCCTCTGTTTTCTCGTGCATCGAGCCAGCAGGAAGGAAAAATCCTACAGTTGTGATACAAGAATTTTTACATTCGCATATTAACTTCATTCCGTTTTGTAAGTCCGCAGTTTCCAGTGGACTCTCAGGAACATCTAAATTTCCCTTGTTGCATGCTCCTGGTATTTTTCTTCCACTTGATATTTTAATGGTTCTCGACTACAATTTGAAGATTAGATCATTTGCTTTTTAAATTCGGAAGTGCAACGTTCGGAGAAATAAAGTTAGACTTCTCGTACGCGTATTTTATCCGGGTGTAAAAAACCTTTCAGTAGTTTTGAGGTTTTCTTCAAGCACAGCATGATTCTGTCGTTGACATTTATTTCTGAATAGTTGACTAACTATATTCTCCTATTTTTACGCATTACGCTGTTTTTTGTTTCCTTTTTTGCATAACATCGGGTCTGGGACTGTGATTGGAAAAATATAGGCTGAGAAAATATAAAATTCACGGCTTACTTTCTCGACAGTCTTGATTCATTTAAACACAAAGTTTCATATATCCTGGACATTAAATACTATACATGTAATAATTAAGATAGGATTCGTTTCTTCTTTCATAGTAAATAACATATAACTAGCGTGATTCGGCCGGTTATGCTCTCTAACGAAAAGAAAAAGAATACGCGGTTTACACTCGGGTATAAATAGATTGGCTCGCTTAACAAAAAAATGCAACATAATTATGAACGAACGATACGAGAGTATTCTAAGAATTTTGTTAGTAATTGGAATACCGAAAAAAACGTACAAATTTCACCCGCGTTTCACATTCATCCGTTCCATAATTGCTCCTCGCAACGATTAATATTCGTGATTATCGTAGAACGTTTTTCGATAAGAACGAATAATTTCTCGCAACGGAATAAATTACCGTCCACCATAGAATAATTACATGTAAACATTCTTTTACACAAAATCTCGTGTAAATATTTCACAGGCGTAATATTGTTCGTTGACGATAAAATTACGATCGTGTCTCATAGATCTTCGATTCAGAGAACAAATCGGTATTGCAATCAAAATTATCTTGATTCGTAAAATTTAACATTCTCCCCACAATATACATTCACACTGTCTCATCCCTCGTTGAAGGAGGATATGACTTTTACATTGGGTCGGGCAGTTTTGAATGTCAGGACTCCCTCCTTCGTGACCGAAGTTCCGGTTACATCCAGGAATTCCAGCCTGTCCGCTCTCACAGCCAAGTGAACGAGACTTCGATTCGTAACGCGCGAATAATTTCTGTAATCGTAATTGAAATGAAATAATTCCCGTTTAGTAATATCTCTCTGTTTGCTGTTGATGTAAGAATTTGTCTCACCGTATAACAAGAGTTCTGAGATTAGGATTATTCGGGCATTCCTCATCATCCCCAAATCTAACGTTTCGAGGATACTGTAAAATCTCTCTCACGGGATTGACGATAAAGATTCGATCGCGACCGATCGTTCCAATAGCACAAACAGCTCTGTCGGATATGAGACATCGTTCGACGTCGTCCCACTGTGCATCATCGTCTTCTATTATATGCTGAAATAACGAGCGAGTCAAATTAAACAAAAATCCAACCCATAATGCAGTTTATAAATTTTCTGAAATTCTCTATTCGCGTAATCATACAAATGTTGCTCTTTTTATCAATATTCGTTTCGTCCAGGATTTTTTTACCTGAACAACATTAGGATCCTCGTAAACTTGTCCAGCTGCCAGAAATTCAAATCTCGGTTGATGACGTTGACGATAGTCCGGGCGATATCTCGACTTTGACGGACACTCCAAATATATATGTGTCAAAGTTTTCGTGCTGCTGAAGCAACAGATTTCGCTGTCACCCAGTGCGGTATCTCTCAGATCAAGAGTCTGTTTAAAAGTAAGAAAATGTTGATTAATTCATTTTTACACTCTTAGCTTTGTTTCTAATTACCTCCAGAGTCTTGAAGCCAAATCTCGTGGCGAGACTCGCGTAAGCGACGCACTCTCCGAGCTGTTGACACGAATCTAGTCTGAGCTCCTTGAGATTCGGAATTTTACTTATACCCAGTAACGAGTGTGGAGTTACCCACGCACAGCGACTCAGGATTAGACACTAAAAAAAGTATGTGTAGTTATTTCACAAGGCTAGACATATTTTACTGAAAATTCCATCAGATTGGGAGAAACTTATTTATTCTGCTTACAGTGAGATTAAGCATGTGAAGATCTATTTTAAAGAAGTACGACTTGTGCGCATTGGAATTGTGCAGAGCGCATCCTTTCAACGACAATTTTTCAATCGTCGATGGAAAATCGCATATTTGTATCTAGGAAAATGAGATAAGTGATTCATAAATTAATTTAGAAAATCGACCATTAGATCGCCCCAAGTTCTTACATCTTGAGCATTGATATTGCACTCCTCCATGACGAATTCTTTAAGATTTTTGCAAGTATCGGCAACGGCTGTAAGAAAGTCTCGTCTGAACGATGGGGTGGACTCGACACTGCTGCGTACGGCAACGCACGTTGTCGAAGGCTGAAGAAATTTGACAAGTTTATCCACATCTTCCATAGACATTGCCGTATAACGACTATCTATTCGTCTCCATAAAGTTCGATCGCGACAAACCCTGTCGAGTCTTTGGCAACATCTAAAAATGAGATAAGATTGCATTTTTCAGAGATTCGCAGTCCTGTATGGCGGACACGGTGAGTACATTGTCATTGTCAAACGCACAAACTCAATGCCACTAGATCCTGTGGATAAAGATACTTCATGATGTTGAGAAGCACATCGTCGGAGAAATCCAGAATGTTGCCATTTTGATTTTCGACTCCCTGTTGTGAATCCTCTGTTTCGATTTTCGACCTTTTGTAATCCCGACTTCCGGAAGGTTCGGGCGACAACGATTTACTACGCTTTACCTTCATCTTGCACCGACACCTGAGACACATGAAAGACAATGGTTTATTGCAAAGTACTAATGAACTTTCTGTCACATTTACAAAAAAAATTATTTTCATGTACGTTGAACAGTTCAATCGTTCGTCGAGCAGTTGCCTCGAGGAAATCCTGGCCCAAAGTTCTTCCAACACTTGTGTCATGATTGTAATCGAACATTCACAATTTTAGTGGGACTATTTTCAATCACGCCTTCTACCCAACTGTCAGAAAAACCAAGTTTTGGAAACTCCAACAGATCTAAATTTGAACATAGCGCATACACTCTTTATATGTTGGCCAAAGCCCAATAGTATCTATATAATTACAGGCGTCAAGTTTATTTTCTGCCAACTTTATTTCTTTGTTCGTGTAGGAATTTATCAATATGTTGTTTTATGGACGTGGTAGGGATGTTGCGAGGTCTGTGCAATGCAACATGGACCGATTAATTCCAAATATCCTTTTTCATGCGACGCGCAGAAAGCTTAGAACTTCTTGAAAGATTAAATGATAAATGTTATAGTTTTTCATAATGAAAGTAAATTCACTTTTTTTTTTATTAAATCCAACACTAATTTTTCTTTTCACAGTGTTTCTATATTACAGTCGTGAAGGCTGATTTTCTCGTTGGAAACATCAATAACATAATCCGAAATTTTGTAAACATAGAAAAATAATTTAATATTTATATTCGACAAAAGTTTGCAACACGTGCGAAAACACAAGGACAACTTGACGTTTACGAGCATGAAAAACATGAAATTAGTCTATGCCAACGGAAATTCTTGGCTCGAAGGGGATGATATTAATCCTTTGACTAAGGAGTTATAATTATAAACAAAAATATTTTGAAATAATGGTGAGAAAAGCAAATGACTTTCTGACAATAACGGGACAACTGTCAGTTCATCGGAAAACGAGGATTACTACCAAACCTCGTATAAACTCACGATCGTATGTGGGTCAAACATTCTCAGCCGATACACATCACATATAACCTATATTTGGAAATAATACACTTATTTCCAGATAAATCCGTTGCATCCTAGGAATCTTACCTCGTTTTCGACGTTCGCGAGTATTCCAAGATTGTTTAAAAACTACGATAATTAAAAAATAATCTACACAAACAAATATTATTGACACTGGGCGAAAGTGAGCACGACGCACATACAAGTTATCCCCACCCTTACCGCTTTACCCTCACTTGGCCTCTGCCAAGATGCGAGGCCATTGAGGAACTCGCGTTTGCGCAACAAAGGTCACATTGTAACTTTAGCCGCGAAAACATATCTGAAGAAAGGGATGCAATTCAACAAATTGAATGATATCAATTTATAACTTTGTACAAGTTCAAGTACAAAATTCTCGATCATTATATCACGTTTGCCTACTTTACAACAACATTTTTATTTATATACTTAATCCGTTCATCCCTTAATTATTAATTATTAAAAAAATAAGACTAACATTTTTTCTTTATATATTTTTTTTAATAAAACATGAAATAATTTATCCGATAAATTGCTAATAAAAAAAAAGATGCAGCGGACATTCCACTATAACTTTTATTCAACTCCTGAAATACGAATGACCCGTTGGCCAAATTGGCAGTTTAATCGAGAAATTTGATTGCGAGTCCCAGAAAAAAGGAAGAAAAAAATCGTAAACACGTGGGTGTTTCGAATTCCGAAAAAAAGGCATAGGTGACCTCAGACGTTTCCTGACGGATGCACGACATAATTGCGGTTTCTTTGTTTTGTCATGCCCGTGCTGGGAACAACTAGCTTGATAATACTTATCGCGATATGTTTAGCGTTGCCCCACGAGGAAACCACTCTTCTCGGTGCTTTCCTCCTTCCTTTTTCAGTCGTTCGTGAAACTTTAATGCGTTCGCGTTAACGCAAAAACCTTTAAATTCTTCCTGAAAATTGGATAAATGAAGTCTCGACGGTGGAAATGTCCGAAGAAACATCCAAAGTGCTCGAGACTCCGAAAAATCAATCCGAGAGTATCGCCCTGATTAATAGCGATCGAGATAAGAAAATCGATAACGAGATGGTCGACGTTGAGTTAGAAAAAAAAAAAGAATCTTCGACCACCAATGACCTCGTCGACGAAAAGTTGGACAGAGTGAAATTTTCAAATGGTCGAGAAGAGGGTCGTGATCTTAGCCCAGTGGAAGATAGAATGACCAAGGATAGCGTCGTGACAATCGATACCACCGATAAGAGAGCTCATCGAACCGGAACTAGAGCGCAGCATACTTATGCCGCGAAAAAGACTGTCGCACAGGGGATGATGGACGTTGCTCTCATAACTGCGAATGCGAATCAACTCAGATATCTCATCGAGTACCAACGCAATAGTCCAACTTTCTTCGTTACCGTTTTTCTCATTGTTTTCAGTCTGATACTCCAGGTAAACGAAATTATTGATTTTTATTTATCGTTCATCTGCGAAAATAAATTTTCATTGTTTATCAATACGACGACGTTAATAAGAGAACGATAATTATTATTATAACGATTAAGATATATATATATATTGAAAAAATCTTCCAGATCGGTGTTGGAGTCAGTTTGATCTTTAAGGGTCGTTTCGACATTCAAGGAATGGGAAAATCGCCACAGGCACGAAAAATCAATAATTACGTGGTGGTAGGTGTCTTCCTCATCACTATAATAAACGTATTCGTCGCAGCGTTCAGCATATCAGCGGCACCGGCGAATTCACAACCCCCAGCGACGGTTCAACAAACTTAACCAGAAAAACAAAAAATAAAAAACCTAGAAATCCTCGTAATAAACATTGTCACAATTTACAAAAATAATCCACGTACCATCAAATGACCAATGAACAATAAATCGTTAATATAATCTCAATATTAAAAAAAAAAATCCTCGTAATCGTAAATCGAACTATTTTCAACCCCCCAGCGAACCTCGAATTATCTTCTTTCTTTACAAAAATAAAAACAATTCGTTAAACCTCGTTCACGAAGGGTTGGCCCGGCGTCTGTTGAATCGATGTCGCGTCCTCTTCGATCGTTTCGATGTAATTTTCTGTTCATATAGAGAGAGGGAGAACGATGAAATCTATGTTCGTCTTAAAAAAGTTAGTCGTCAGAAGGGTGGGAGTAAAACTGCGCGCTTTTAATAGTGCAAGAAGAAAGTGGGACGAAGAGTGTGCTTTGTCGGTTTTAGATATGTGTGTACCTTCGATATCGTTCTCCGTCCTCGTTTTTCGCTTCATCGAGCCAATTTACCGTCGACGAGAGAAGGAACGACGACTATCCTGTCCGCGTCGATTTTACGGACGGAGCTTATTTCGCGTTGGTTACTAAACGTATATGTATATGTATATGTATATGTATATGTATATGTGTGTGTCTTCGTGTTCATGTCGGTGTTGGCGCAACGTATCGTCGCAGAGACGCGGGGCGAGGCACAGGAGGAGCAAACATTGGCAGCGGGGGGATGAAAAAGCTCTCGGCGACGCGCAGAGCACGAAGAGCGAACGACGGCGTACGACGAAACAAATGTAAGCTAGCGTCTGCCTTCTCGCGGCTTTGGTGAAGAGACGCGAGAGCAAACGTCGTAACGTTAATTTTTCATCCGGATATAACATTGTTTGTTTGTTTCGATATTTCGGGGTGGACAGGAAAAGGTGAAAAATCTCAAGGCATTCACACGTAATAGCAATGGCCAAGGGAAAAGGTAATTTTCTTCTCTTTTTTTACGAAAAATTAATTCACTATTTTCTTTTTGTTTATTAATGTAATAATTGTAATTTTGATATCGTGTGTCAATTGCAACGATGAATGTCGAGAGGCGCAAAGAGATATTAATACGTTTCGCCTTCACGGACTCATAAACGTAACCTTGATGGCGCGACCTCGATTTAAAAATGTATATTCGTTTCAATGGCAATAAAACGAAGCGACCTACGTTTCGCGACACGGAATCGTCGCTCGACTATTGAAATTATTATCTGTTTGCGTGTTTCAGGTGGTGGCGGTAAGGGAGGCGATGTGAGTCGATCGATTAAATTTACGTGTTGTTTGACTTTATATATATATATATATATGTATTTTTTTGTGTGAATTTTTTAAGGGTCGTTACATTTTATGTGTGTTTCTTTTTTCTCATTTTTTATTTCTTTAGAAAAAAGCTGCGGCTGCAACCGGCGGGGGCGGTGCCGCCGGGGCAGGGGCTGGAAAAGCTGCCGAGGTGAAGACCGACGCGGGAAAAAATAAAGGCGGTAAAAAAGGTTTGTAGGTTTTTTATTTTTTTTGTTTTTGTTTTTCAAAAATGTAATTTTTGTTGATTTTTTCGTTTTGATGTTTCTTTCGTCCCATCAATTTTGGAAATATATTGCAGTAGTGCGTTTCGACGACGGATGGATATGTAGGGCGTTTGCCGTTAAGAAAAGATGATCGGGAAAACCTTCGAAAAATATCGAGACACCCCCCGTTGTACATTTTCATTATTTTCATTTATTTATGTGCATTTTTTTTTTGATAAATTTTATGTACTTTTAGGTTTTTTGTAATAAGTTCTTTTGTTTTGTTGCAGGTGGAAAAAAATAACGTTTTTTGTATACAGAAGAAAAAAAACATCAAAAAACGTATATGGACCACTTCTACCTCGAGATTAACCCGCCCCCCAAAATTTGTGATGATTTATTAAGTTATTCGTTCGTACTGTTCACACTGCATATATTTAACTGAATAAAGATATCGAATTAAAGTTCTACGAATTAATTGCATAGGAAAGGATATTCGAGAGATATTGATTTTGAGGGGAACTTTATTTCTTTTTTATTTTTCCTATACAAAGCTCTGTGAAATTTTCTTTCTCGTTTCACTCCTACTGCGCATCCATGACTAAAGATTGCGCAAACGACGCATAAGAAGAAATTGTACAATGTTCATTTTTCTTCAATTTTTAAATTATTCTAATTCGAATTGTTTATCGAAAAGACGTTGGAAACGAAATGAATTGTTTACATTATTATTAAAATTCTCTACAATCATCTATTATCCATTTAAACATAGTCGTCGATTTTATTCACCGCTGATTTATTAAATTACAATAGCATTTTCAAGTTAATGCGTATATTTTATATTATACATAATTATGTAGGATGCCAATGCAAAAATAAACATCGATAGATAATCAGTCATGCGTCTACGAGCCGGACGCTAACAATTTTGCGCTTAGAAACTTTGTACCACCAATATCAGACCCAAATAGAAATTCGACATTTTCGGGAAGTAATTTTTTATCGTCGTTTAAAATTTATAAAAAAAAAAATGAAAAACAAAATCCGCGTCGTTGATTCGCGAACGATCGATCGAAGCTTTTCGCTCATCGTATCACGTTTTTTGTTAACAATGCTCTATTAGTCCCGATCGAATCGGTGCTTCGCATTTCGAACGATGATATGATAACGTTCACAGCTACCGTCAGCAACATCAGAACGAGACTTACGTTGTTCCATATATTCGCCTTGTGCTGATCCTGTGTCTTGTTAATGTTGAAATTGGAACCCAGTACAACGCAAACGATACCTTGTAGGATCTGATTTCAATGTTTTCATTCACGAATGAACGAAAGCGTGGGTTTTCGAGGAGGGAAGAAGAAACGAGGAGAAAAGTGTGTAGGAAAAAGAGGTAAAAGAAAACAGGAGCGAAACAGAAAAGAAAATTAGAAAATGAAACAAAAATTAATGGAACACAAATGATAAGAGAATTTAGAATTGAAAGAGTATTTGAAGAAATAATAAAATTGTTTCAACGATAGAAATTACGGGGTGGAAATACTATCTGGTCCGTTATTCTACCAATTGACTTTGTAATTTTGTACAAAACTTCCCTGTAATTTATTTTTCTAGCTCACAAATCCTTAAGACTGTTCGATCATAGCAGCTTCTTTTCTTAATGAGAGAAATTCCTGTCTCGTATTGGTATACTCCATACCAAAACCCGATATAATAACGTTCGTTAAACTGATAATAAAAACTCCGATTAATATTACGTCGTTTATTATATCGGCGGCTCGATGATCGCGTCGTCGATTGATGTCCAATCCGCCGACGATTATGAAAAGTATACCGACCAGTGCCTAAACAACGATTTCGCGAACACAAAGTTTCTATACTTTTGTAAATTTCGCAAACGCCTAAAAATTGATCCAAAAATTCGTGCCGCAGGTATTTACACATTGATTTAAAGTTTAATTAAAGAAAAACAAGCCTATGGAACCAAAGGTGGAACAGCTAGTGATCCATCGTAAGCGAGAATCGATGACAATCCCATTGGATCGAAAGCTGCTATCATTATATTATCTAGAAATACAATGAAGCTCAGAGCCACTCGTACTCTTCCGATCCACTCGACGGAGAAGGCATACTTGGAATCCTCCATCCTTCGGTCCCTCAATAGATTCAAGGACAGTGACAATAATCCCGACACGATCTACGCAATTTATAATTTTTCTTTGTTGTTGCTTTTTTAAAAAATTCATTTCGCTTCTTGTGAAACGTGAACGTCGATGGTCCCAAGCCTGCGACACTCAAATTGGACCAATTGTCGAGACAAAAGAATCAATCTACCGTGCGTTTGTGTGAACAGCCTCGAGGTAATTTGTGATCTCTCGGTGCTCGAGCTCGCGATGATTTTTCAACTTAAATTCGTTCTAGAAACAAATCTTGGAAAAAAATTGCACAACCGTCCTGTAGGGTTTTATATTTAGGGATCTTGTGATGTGCAAAGCCAGCCTAACAGTGAACGAGTAGAGAGATACGACTACTTTTCTTTAAAATAATTTTATAATAATCTAATCTTAGATCGTTATAAAAAAAAATTGCTCCTGTAGTCGCATCTCTTTAAAGAAGAATAAAAAGAATAAAAATGAAAGGCATACCTGCAGGCTGATCGATATGCAGATCAAAGTCAACATTAGAGTGTAAAATTCGTGCTGCTTTCCCACCTGAGCAAGAATAAAAATAATTATTAAGAGATTCACAAAAAATAAATAATCGATAACGAAAAACTCACCTGAAGAATGTACTTGAGTTGTGACGCATTCGCAGTGAGCAAAGCGATATCCAGCATCCCCTGAGCAATGGTCTTTTTCGTCGCATATCTGTTCGCATCGAGTGACTTTACCTGTAATCGAGTATTTCAATATAGAAGTCTTTTTATATTAACAAAAAAAAGAAAAATAATACAGCGTGGAAATTAGTCATCGATTTTCCTCCTCGTGATAAACGCGATACGATCTTTGGTGACACGAGGTAAAAACCCTCATCGACTACCTCCCACGTAACTCACCATGTTAAGAACATTTCTAACACCAAAGTCTCCCTCGTTGTTTCCTTTCGGCGGTCGTTCGACTACCACGAAATCGCGGAGATCACTGTCCTGCCTAAGTATCACGGGAGATGATGTACTCGGTCTCGCTTCGAGTTCAGTCTCGTTCGGTGGCAAAGGTTTAGGAACGCGAGGTCGTTGACTACTTCTCTCCACATTTAATGAATTACCGAAACCGGATGGTTTTGCAATTTCGTCCATCTTCGCGAATAAAATTGAAATACCACAACGACTCGTGTTGCGACAAGTCCGAGTTACCGAGATGGATTGACAACGGCGTAGGATTCATAAGATAAGTTTTTTTCGTAATCGCGTATCGCAACCGGGAGATAGAAAACGACGTTGACGGTAGCGGTTCAGGCTTATCGAAATTTTTCCCACTCTTTTCGACTCGAACGAAGTGTGAGAGCGATCGTTTGATTTCCCGTCCATTGCGATACCGATCTGATAGCTCTTCGTGACTAAGAGATACATCGGTAGTAGTAAGACTATCTCTAGAATCGAACAACAGCTCGCAGTTGGTCAACCGCAAAGTCATTTCGTTCGCGCGAGAAGGGGAAAGATTGTGTGTTCGATTGTCTCGTTGGGATCCACGTTTTCTCTTTTTTTTTCTTCTTCTTCTTTGTATTTCAATATCACTAAGCTTCTTGACAAAGGACCTAACGAGGCGAGACTTTGTCGTCCGAAAGCGATGGATCAGATTCACCAGCGTGAAAGGAAATCTTTCGTTCTCTTTTCCTCGTTTTGCATTCGAGGCTTCTCGACGAATCGTTTTAGGTGTGTGTGTGTGTTACAACATTTGTTCGAACTAAACGGGTCAATCGTCTTCGTTACATCGATTTCGCAGTTAGCCCTGACATACAGAACGTTTGCCCTACTCGGATCTCTAGGCGAACGCTTTGCCTTCTATTCATAGTTTTACATGGTAAATCCAAAATCAAGAGACACTTGCCTGATTCATCATTCCGTTTTCAGAGCTTATTGGAGCAACGGAAACTGTAGCCATACCACTTATTTCGTTGTTTTGTAATTAATTCGTCGTTGCCGTTGATTATTCGATGAGCAAACGGAAACGTCACGTTTCTAACAATAAGTGAAAATAATTAGTCTCGATTATCGTTGAGATAAGCCTTATCGATATAAAAACTTTACTTTCAAACGATCGTCGCTAGTCGAGTGTCGCGATACAGGTTGCGTTTTGTTATTATATACGATAATTCACTGACTTAAGAAAAAATCACGTTGCGACGATAAGTTCTTCGAACGATCGACACCTTGACACTGCTGGAATAACGAAACGTTTCTAAACTCTATTTTCCATCGCTTTGCCGTGACGACAACGTTGCGCTTTCTCCGCAATGACACTTTGAGCGTCGAGTGCAAAGGAGTTTAGCGATTGTTGTGACTTAACGAATATCCATGGCAACCCCTTCGCCGCTTTATCGTTAAACCACGATTGCATCGTAAAAACGTTGGATCGTGATCGAAAAAGTTTGTCTCGACTCAATTTAATTCTCGCTTGATTTTCCTTTCGATTTGTCTTTATTTCCTTCTTTTTCTTATTTTCCTTTCTCTTTTTTTTCGTTTTTTCTTTTCTTTTTTTTCGATAATGCAACATTATGTTTCTTCTTTCTTTTGGACGATATTAATTATCATAGGGTGCGTACAGTACGCGAAATATAAAATTAAAAAATATAATGTGTACCTAAGGCGAGTGCGAGTGGTAAGAAGGGGATGCGCACTCCGCGAACAGTCGATGTAACATCAACTTCTCTCTCTCTCTCGCTTGTCTTTCTCTTTCTCAGGGCACTTGATCATTAATCACAGGTACAATTAATCGCGAGCAAGTAGTTTTTTTTCTTTCTTTTCTTTTCATTTTCCCCCCTCTTCGTCGTTCCAATCTTCACGAGTGATCAATGGCACGAGAGTGGTTACGGATCGATAGATTGGAAAGTATCGTTAAAATAAGTTTTTAAAAAACAGAAGAAAAATTACGAGTTTCATTGTACAAAGCAGGTTGAGTCTTTTCATATAAAAAAATGTAACATAGGACGATATTATTAAATTTTTAGAGAGCGACGTATCAACGACGCTCGACAATGAGAAACAAAAAAAAATAAAATATAAAATAGCTCGTACTTAGTTGTGAAGAATCGCCGTACAACTCTCGCCGCAAAGCCCGATTTTGTTTTTACCATCGGTGCGCGGAGTTATCGAATTCGGTGATTGAAACGGAAATACAATTTAGTCGTTAGTCTACGGGTAATAAACGTGTAATCTGTACATTCATGTCCGAAAATTTTTTCAGTTCAATATTAACTCGTCGATGGACGAAAAAAAAGGGCACGAGAGATTTTTCTCAAGTTAAAAAAATAATAATAATAATAAAACGAACGAAAAAGAAGAACATTTAACATTTATCGTCTGAACATCAGGACTTTGTCTCGCGTTTTTACAAAACGAATCCCTACTTGGCTTGCGGTCTTTTCCGCGTTTAAAAAAGCGTATATGATTCTACTGTACATTTGGGCTATTTTCGGAAAAAGTTCTCTTGGTATCCTTTTCTTCTTCGGTGTGCATTTTTTTCTTTACGTTTCGCTTGTATCTCGGAAGCAGACGTTATCGAGATTTAAAGGAGGGCCGTTTCAGGAATTTCCTCTCGTTTTTGTATGTATGTGTGAGTGTGTCCGTGTATGTGTTTTTTTTAAGTAAAAAACCTGATAATATTGAGTCGTTAATTAGCTTCGAGAGAAGTTTGCCAAGCGTGTGCTTGCATAGAGAGTCGTTCGTTGTTACTTGGCTTCAGTGGTGTTGTGGCACGTATCGCATCCGGGAATCGATCGTGGTATCTCTCCAATCGTAGATACTTCACAGTCACCAAGTTACCTGAAAAAACAAAACAATTTTGTAAATTAAAAACATTATTTCACTCCACCGGTAATTTTAGAAATTCGTTGGATATGCGACCGAGAAAATATTTACCATCGAACCAACATCCGTGAACGGCTCTGTAAGCTTTTCCAGCATCTTCTCGTGACTGACACTTCATGTACACACAACCCTCCAGACTTCCACGATCCACTCGAATGTGCAGAATCTTCACAGATTCGCCACACTTTTCGAGAATAGCGTCTTGTACCTTAGTCTCCCAATTTTCCTCAAACTCGCTGAAAAATTATTCATTTTTTCTACGTTCCATTATTTTATCTATTTTTTGTACATCGAATATACGTACACGTCAGGATCGAACATGTGGCGTATCTTGAGGCATGGTGTTGGTGAGCAAGGTAAACTATTGACGGAGCCTTCCATAGTCTCGAACGCCTGTCCTTGCCAAACTTTCGTCTTTTTATTTGCCACTGGACTCTGAGTAGTCGACGTATTCAGAACATTGTTCGGTAGCCATCGCCATACGTGAAAATCTTCACCGGCAACTTGCTGAACTTCGCGGCGAATTCTGGAGAAAAACTTGGCGATGTAGCGGACAATATTTCGATTCATTTTCGATACGTTATTTTTTTAAAAGGTTTTAATTTTCTTTTTTTACCTTGACTCATTTTCGTCGAGGAACTTGACGGCTTTCTCCCACAAGCTGGCCATCTTCTTACGATCCTTGGGCGGTATAAGATTGTCACGCACGTGGTTTATAGCGAGATAACTTTCCTGAGTACCGCCAGGACTCGTCGTACAAGCGTTTTGATGATGCATCTCAACCATACTGATTATTTCGCTGACTAGTTGAAAAACCTCTCGCTCCGCACTCTTTTTGTACTTTATGTACCAGAGCACGAGTCTGTGACCTCCCAGAGCAATTCCAACGGCTGAAGACAATAAAGTCAATCAAATAACCGCACGATCGACTCGCACCGTGGAATTAATTTACTGATGCGACGTACACATTCCGTGCTTTTTGCTTTTCGAGACGACCAGTAAATCGAGCATGCAAAGGATTTTTCTTGGATTATATTAAATTGTGAAATTATCGTGCGTTCATTTGTTTGGAATCACACATGATTATCGGTCTCAGTCGTATTCGCCCAGTAAGGATTCAGTGATAAATTTACCGATGACGATGATGAGCAGAGTCGAGAATACTATGAATAACTTTTGCTTTATCAAGCATTTCATCGGTAACTCGGGATTTGTAATTATCATTCCGAGTTTCGTGTCAAGACGAGTCTGAAACACCTTTTCCTGAAAGATAAAACAAAATTTTTACGAACCATCGTGCGGCAATTCACAAATTGGGAAATAAATTTGTTTTTTTATAAGAACTTACCATCGAATCCAGTATCTGATACGGTACGTCGCCACCATCTCCGACTTCGATCAAAGATATTCCCCATTTTGGATTGCTAAAAATAAGCAGTTGAGCGTTCTGGAGGTCGCCCATCACCTCTAATTTCGTCTGCAAAGCACGCAGGAAAAACATTATTATTGAAACGAAAAATCATCTAGCTGAACATAACAGATCGATTCAATAACTTTATATGTAGCGTACCAGTTTTTCGGTCTTGAACATATTTATAATTTCGTTGTCAGTTAGATAAGGCGCTTCTCCCGTGTCCTCGCAAATAGCCGAAACGGCTTTTCGCAACAATATCGGCCTGAGCTTTCGCAATAATAGTATCACGTACTCGAGATTCTCTTTGAGCATACAATTCACGCCAGGCTTGTCGTGATCCGACATGGGACAGAGCGGAACGTCGCTATCTACAAAAAGTTGTAAAAGATCGATTGGAATATATTTAAAATCGGTGAATTCAAGGTAAAACGAAGAAATCACACCGATCGATATGATCGAAGTGAGGGTCTAATTGTCCTTGAGATTAAATAAATAAATAACTAAATAAACGATTGTTTACCGATGGGAAAAGGAAATAAAATGTCGTACCGAATGAAATGGCCATAATAACGTTTATTTGTTCACATAATGTAAAGGTACATGATCAAACGGTAATGTTTTTGTTTTTTGTTTTTTTTTTCAACCATTCGTTTTTTTTCGTTTTCGTTAAGACAATCAAGCAAGTGTTACGTAACGCAATATTAGTTTTGCAAAATAGATAGAAGAAAAAAACTTTTTTATAAAAAAATCCAATTTACACTTTAATTTTAGTACGATAATTTTAATTTATTTGACGTAACGAAACTCGTAACTTTAAATCGGAACTCACGATGAGCTCTCGCGAAACCGCGGGTGTCATGTCGGCTCGTACCGGAGACGCGGCACATGTTAATGTTTTTGTCTGTTTAAAAAATTGTGTCGCCACGACCGATAGTTGACAATATTTTTGTGCAAAATTCCACATGCACGAGAAAAACTATTTTTCTAAAATATTTAATGCGTGTTTTCATTTAATGCTCTATTCCAGGTACAGATTGTATGCCAACAAATTCTCTCCTCTATGCAACATTCTTCTGTTTTTATAGCTTATTCAATTAAAAAATATTAAAGAAAAAAATATATTTCAAGAAGTTAAATCTGCGATACCGTCACCAAGTTTGGGGCATCTCTGGATGAATTTTCGGTCACGTATTCATATGCCGTATAAATCTAGTGTTAATATACTTGATATACCGTATCGTTGTGTTCGTGGCTCAAGCGAAATATCATTAGTAGAATAATTTGTTGGATCGTTGATAATTCTCTTCGAACGATTTCATATACATATATATATATATATATATATATATATATATATATATATATATATATATATATGTGTATGTATATCTTGATTGGTAGATTATTATGTCACAAGTTATGTGTCTGAATACCTACCCGTTGGAAGGGCTGGGAAAGTTTCGGTCTTTCCTCCAAGTCCTAGATACATAACAGCCAGAACGCCGAAGAACAGCGCCAGGACTATTACTAAAATCATCGATATCATGTTCTGATTGTTTCTAACGTCTTCCTTGCCGTTTACCGAAGATTTGAATGTTCTGCTGACGATATCGCGCGGCCTATCGTTCGATGGAGCAACGTATCGGGAACTGTAAAGCAAACGAAGAGAAAATAGAGAACGGGGCATGCGAAAAACGTACCCGATTCTTTTAATGCATAAATCGTATTACAAACCTGGAGCTTGAAGTTGAGTACGATCTCAGGGCGGAAAAATGACCGTTTGTATCACTGTCCTTGAGTTCTGGAGTGGAAGGGCGCAGTATCGAACCTGTGAAAAATTGCAACGTTTCGAACGTGAAATTTGTGAATAAGAACGAGAAATGTTGTAAGTTAAAGTACTGACTTTTCAGGGTGGATCTTGTGGGCGACAATACGGGATTAATACTCGATCTTGAGCTGAGTCTTCTCGTGAATTCTGACAAGTATGGAGTGGCGTAATTATCGAGAATATTGTCGGTCCTGAGATCAGTTTTCTTGTAGGTTGGCTCATCCCGAGTCGGAAGTATCGGCGAAATGTTGGGCTTGAATGGTGGAACGGTATATTTGTCCAATTTTGTAGGCACCTTACTCGGTATGGCTCGAGTCTCGGGCAATTTCGTCGATTGTTCGATCTCGGCCGAATTGCGATCTTGAGCCTTTGAATCGTACCACTTAGTGCCATAGTATGTCTTCGACGGTTCTTCGTTGATATCTGAATCGGATCCAGTTTCCAGACCATCCGCGCCGCTTGAAGTCTTATACGTTCTTGTGACCTTTTTCTGTACAATTCTCATCATCGAACGATTCGATGAGCTCGAGGGCACTTCGTCGTATTCGGGGACGATGCTCTCTTTCGGCTCGGAGCTTCTAGACGATGGTGGTTTACGTTTGTTGTTCGGACTTCGAGGTACCGCAGGAACTGGTGCAGGAGCAACCAGTGGCGGAGGTGGCATCGGATTACCCATTGTTTGCCGACGAGAATTGGCCGATGCTTTTTTCTTGCGGCTAGCATTCGACGTGTCTTCATCGGTTTCATCGCTGCTGTATCTGCAGTGATAAATGATTACAATTTTTAATATCAAAGTAGCAACGTATTCATAAAGTTGGGCAAAAGTTTTAGCGAAGCTCATTGTATATCTTGTGTACGAGGTATAGTTCGAATCACGGAACTTGCAATATAAATGCAAGTACGGCATGAATTGAACGTGTCATCAAGATCGAAGTCGCGGCCAATTTTTGTTTTGCGCATGATGTTTTGGATATTTTCATACAAAGGATACAAAAAAATTCATAGTTGATAAAAACAACTTGGTAAACTGTGAAATTTACTTGACCGTGCCAAAGTGTGAAACTCGCACCGCATGACACCATTACAGGATTAATTTATTATCGACAACGTGTAGAATATCCCATCAGGGGAAAATAACAAAGTTGACTAGGTGAAAAAGTGGATCGAGGAATCGATCTAAATCACCGGCAAATAATAATTAATATGATTATTATCGATTACAGCGGTAAAACAGAGACACGCTCGGGCGAGCCTAACGTCGTTGTCTACTCTCGAAATGTTAGAAAAAATATTAAAATAAATTCTATAGCCGCGAGATACGAGAGCGGTATGAGGAAGAGGGAAGTGGGCGTGCGACGGGGGGGTAGAGTTACCTGGCGGCGAGTGAGTGTCTCGATCCCGCGCCACCCCGTGTTTCCATGAGATTCTTGAGTTTCTTGACAAGGATCTTCCTGGTGGTCTGAGTAACCGGACCTACCGGATAACCGTATTCGGCAAGCTTCGTACGAAGCTCCGCGTCGGTGAGTGAATCCACCGACATTTTGCGTGTTAGGAAAACACCGATGTTGTACAATAGTAGTCAATGACGATACCGGGAGCGACGCCTTCCCACAAACGTGAACGATAAACGGGCATAAAAAAAACACACACGAACACACGTTTTCCTCTTGATGCTTCTCGGCGAAAATTCGACGTAATTTAAGATTTTTTTTCTCCTCTCCTATCTCACTCTCTCCCGCGCTCTTTTTCCGTCTACCTCACGTTTTCACCTCTCGCGCTAACGAGGCTTCTGGCTTCTCTCGCGTCTGTGAGTTAACTCCGTACCCGCTATCCTTTTACGCGGACGCACAGACTTCCTCCGCCGGATAAAAGTGTTGCGCAGTCGCCATAGTCGTCCCATCGGCGCCATCGTACGTTTTCACGCAAGGCTGCACCATTTCACGAAAGAATTTCAATCTCAAATTGTTCGAGACAGAATTGATAATTCGGAATAATCTTTTCGATGAGCAATCGAGATAAAATCATCAAATTCGTTTAGAGAAAAAAATAATAATTATAATTATGTTGTTGAATTAATTATTCGTCTGTTTTGCTTCATCAGTTTCGACCGATTAAAAAAGCCGCGTTGCCGGAAACCATGGAAAATGGCGGCAAAAGCGTGATGATGTCGGTAAGGCTCGTGTAGTTGCTGCTACTCGATTCGTCCGTACGATGGCGTCACAGTGCCAATTTCGTGAACATTTTCTGACCCGCGAGACTGTTTGGTTGTGTCCATTCGTGTTTAAACCTGCGAGTAACGCGGATAAAAGAGAAGAGTAAATAGTGAATTTAATGTGTTATTTTGCTCATTAACTCTATAACGACGGACTTGACTAATGCGCGATCAAAGTTTCTTGCACGTTACAGTTAACAGGTAATCATTAATGTTTTTTTCCTTTCGCGGAAATACCCTTTCGCGATTCCTCTCGAGCACCTGTTTATGTCCACGTCGTTCACATCTTGAATTCTAACACCTATGTTTAGTGCTTTTGTTTGACGGGTTTGCATGTCTCAAAAATGTTCATTTCAGCTACAAGACATCTTCTGAAAAGGGCGCGAGTGGCACACATACGCAAGTAGTATGATTCTGAGGTTAATCGTTATTCGCAGACTCCCGAATTTGACACTGAGTGAGTACTTGTACATATTACAGAATTATCAATCGTTAGTTACGCAAGTGGCGAAAATGTTATACAGGCAAGATAGAGATCTATATGACATTGTAAAGTCACGTCATAATCTCGATTAATCGGTCGTGTAAACTTCACGAAGCCGATTAACGGAGATTCATTGTTTCGCACGCTTGCGCGTTCCGAAAAGCGCATTATACGGCTTGTAGAGTCGGCCTCTTTGTCGCATTTCTTTCCCTTCAGCATGAAATGATAGCGGTGATTAAATCCTTCGTGGATACGTATATGTATATCGTTTACATGTAAGTTTATGAAATTCATGAGCTCGTCTCTTAGTGGCACAGGCATACATATATATACCTGCACAGCGAATTGCAAAGACTCGTATTACGGGTACGAGGGAATATAGCATGCTCTTTCTCAAACATTGCGCAATGAGAGAATCGAAGTGTGTATAACCTCACGATGCGATCTCTCTCCTCTCTCTCTCTCTCTCTCTCTCTCGATTCCCCGTGCGAGTCTTCCAGATTGCAGGGGGGAAAATCTTTCGTACGGGCAAGAAAACGACGCGCGCATACATACACACACACGCTCGCACATACACACGGCAAACACTCGGGCAATTGCTCTCGTGCCGCTTAACTTATGATAAATACAGAGAAGAAGGTGATGTGCGACGCCGCGGTGTGCGTACTTATAACAGAGCAAGAGGAGCTCTGAAATTCTCTCTTGGGCACGTCAAGGTAACGGATATATATTCGTGGTGTATGATCATAGAACGTAAGACACACAACCTATATGACGCATTCTTCTTTCTCTGACAAATGTCAGAGTCTTGTACACGGAGTATTATTAATCGTATGCATATGTATGGAGCGAGATTCGATCGATTTGCTCTACCGCCAATAGCGAATATTTCTCTTAACCTCGATTGTTTTTTTATTAACCTCAAAATTTAATGAAATATTAAACATCGGTTCTTTCGTATCGTTGCATTTCAAAATGGCGTCGCAGTCAGCACTACTTCTGCCTTGGGTATAATAATGATTAATGATACCATATAATGTTATATATAGTAATATACTCATAATAATAATTATTATCATGGAATTGGCATCATTATCACGATACAAAAAATCAACAATAATTAGATCACATCGAGAAGATAATTAAACGATAAATAACGGGATCAAAATATTATTATCGACTGCAATTATTTCCATTAATTTATGCGTTTTATCTAGTTTTTATTAAATAAATACCCTGCGAAATTTTGTTGATCTTATAGTTAAAAAAATAATAAAAAAATCCCAAATATCGCGGTCTCTTTAACGGCAACAAGATCTTCTGCCCTAGAGCGATTTTCTCTTCGTCCACCTCTTCTTGTCTTATCATCGGTTCCACAGCTGATTCCGTAATCCTTCTTTTTTGTCCCTCTGTCAGTCCGTCCGTCTTTCTCAGACTGCATAGGACTGTTATAACGGCTCGTTTTACCGAGCTCTCGCTCTCGCCGCGGCGAAGGAACATCAACGTGCAACAAGTCACGATTGGCTACGTGAATCTACCAATCGGCGAACACTCCCATTCATAAGTTGTTGGCCCCCGCTTCCGGAGTTTGGAGAAGTGGGGAAATCTCGCTCGGTACGGTTGAAGCTTTCAACGTTCCACGACCGGGGCACACTTTCGATCCGAACGTGCACTGTACAACACACCCATCGCCTATGTTTCCCTCCTTTCTTCCCTCTTCCCTGGGCATCCCCTATATATTTTTTTTCTATAAATTTTTTTATATTTTTCTTTTTTAACAATTTTATTTTATTAATAATTAAAATTTTTTCTTTTCTTCGGGAAAATTTGGTCTTTGGGGGGTAGTTTTCGAAATCGGAGACATTAGGGTGGTTCAATATAGCGAACGAGAGATTATCCACTCGACTTGTAACCTAAAAATTCTTAAAAAATCAGAGCTGAACGGAGGGTGCGAGTTTGATTATTTCCACCCCTTTTCGGGGTGAATAATCGAGTGAAAAATTGAAAAAAGCGTCACAGGGTGAGATTTTCCCCGAGAAAATTGAAAATTTCTATTTTTTTTATGCTAAAATCTGTTTGAAATTGTTTTCAACGAATTATCGAAATTCGAGTAAACGGATGTTGAAAGAAAATATTTAAGGGTCGAGAGAGTCTTGGTCGAGGGTTGAAAAAATTGATTAATTTATTTTCTCGACGATTAAATTTCATCCTCAACATATAGAAGGATGGCTGGTTCGTTGCAGGGGATGAATGCAACGGTAGGCGTTTTTCATCCCCCCCCCCCGTCCGCCCCTCCATCCCGAATCAACCCTCGTAGTAGCTCCTGCGCATTCTCAGCCACTCCTGGCAATACCATTGGCTGAATTACCCCCCGGCAACCCACAGCTTTTACTTTATTTTCATCCACTCTTTTTTCTCTCTTCCCTCTCTCCAATCTCGTTGATCCACGAAAGTGGGGTTTCTTCGTAAAAATCGATGAGATCGCTCTTCGTCACGTCACCCCTATAAGTAATATGAATTAATAGTTCGGACCCGAAGGCGCGCACACACACTTACACGAAAAATGGGAAAATAACCGTAAAGTTCGAGGTTTAAATGGAACGGAAGCGTTCGTGGAATGTTTCGCGTGTATTTTATTGAAATATGGTTATTGCCGGTGATTTGGAAGTCGATCGGGTAATATCGACTCAGGGAGAGAAAGAGAGAGAGGGAGAAGGAGGGAGAGAGTCGATTCAGAATCAACGAGGCCAGAACAAACGTTTCGTCAGCGAAACAATGGCAGAATATTAAAATTCCACCGAGAAATATTGAACCATCTGCACCCCTTCGATAAAAAAATCATCCCTTGCATTCTAAAAAAAAGAATTTTTTTTCGAAAACCAAAAACCCAGAAATCTTCATAATTTTTCAATAACGCCGACCCCGTTTCCAAACGCCGGCGCTTACATAGCCACCCTCTTATTATTTTCGTTTGTTTTTTTTCTTCATCGCAAGAGGGTTTGCAATTTATTTCTCCCTAGCGGTAGAGAGAATCGCGTGTTCGCGTTGCGAGGGAGGCAACGACGGTCCCAGTAACGTGTAATAAAAGCGGGAGTGGGAAAAAGAGAGAGAGAGAGAGAGAAAGATAGAGAGAGGGACAGACCAAAAGAGAAAGAGGGAGAGAATCGTGCACGGGTGAAGGTCATGTGAAATATTTGCACTTTGTTTGTAATCTGCGTAACCTATTACAGATAATAAATCCATGAAGCTAAAACTCACTCTCTCTCACTTTTTCTCTCTCTATCTTTCTCTCTCTCCCACTCTCTTTCTCTCTCGTCCTCTCTCTCTCTCTCTCTCTCTCTCTCTCTCTCTTTCTCTCTTCTCTTAACATCGTCGTCGTCTCAGCGTTTGTGTTTCGCGAGATAGAATATTTCGTTTCACAATCCCAAAGAGAAAGGGAATCTCTCGTGTATGTAGCCACGGAGCTCTCCGTGCTCTCTCGCGCCTCGCTCCGGGTCTCCTGCGATCTCTCGAATCGCAAGAGAAGTTACTAATACTCTCTCGCATTAGCTATATATACACGTACATATATATTTTTCTTTACATATACATATATATATATATATATATATATAGTTATAGGCTTGAAAAGGAGGATAAGCGTGAAGGGATGGTGGAAGCAGCAGCATTCGAGGGAGGGAAGGGAGAGGATCACGATGCAAGAAGTTACAACTAAGTTCACCCACATTAGAGTCGCATGTAAGACTGGTGGATGCTGCCCCGAGTCAAAGATGATTCGCTCCATCGGTTCGATTTTCTTTGTGTCGTTTATTATGTGCCCGAAGTAAACTTTATGTCGATCGAATATCGTGGCAATTATTCAGGAGGAACGAATTTACTTGCGAGCACGAAGTACTCTCGATAACGTGATCAAGGAATACGTCGATTATCGTCGACGAGTCTCGAACTTTGTCAGGAGACGCGAGAAATAGATTTTAAATATTCGTAGAACGAAAGCAGGTTTACTTTTTTGTTGTTTTTAACCGGAACAATACGCGGCGCGATGTAATTTTTTTTACAACGATCGGGAATTATTTTCCGAATTAACGGAGGACGATGATGGCGACCTCTTGATGTCGAGTCGATGGACGTTTTTTTCTTTTCTTTTTTTTTTTTTTTATACGGAATCGCGTAGGAGTTATGCGAGGAATTTTTTCGTGAATTCTTGGGATATTTATTCTTTTTTTTTCTTTCTTTTTTTGATTTATTTTTTATTGTAGAGGAGACTTCAAGGACGCGGTAACGGTCAAGGACGTTGGATCGATGTCCCCTCCACGTGCTGGTCAGGCGAATCACGATTTTCTCTATAGCGGACGTAGCGCGTAGAGTACAGTTTTTACTATATTGTAAATATCTCGATGGATAAGCTAGTCTTAGTGTGTTAGAAGTAACATTTTTTTTTTGTATATATCAGGATTCGTTTCGATGAGGTAACGTGGTTCTCACGTATAACGTGGAAGCGAGGTGAGAGAGAGAGAGAGATGGGTTTTTGATTTGGAAACATCGAAGGGGCAACACACATTCACCAAAACCTCTCGAGTTCTATGAATCACAGAGTTTCCTCATTATATTATTCCAGTCTCGCATCGCGAGAGGCGAGTCTCTTTCTCGTAGTGTAGTCCTTATGCTCCTTGTCGACGTCGTATAGAGCGACTCTCTCTCTTTCTCTCTCTCTCTCTTTTTCTCTCTCTCTTTCTCTCTCTCTTCCTCTTTCTCGAGTCAGAGAGAGATAGAGAGAGAGAGAGAGAGAGAGAGAGAGAGAGAGAGAGAGAGAGAGAGAGAGAGAGAGAGAGAGAGAGAAGAGATAGTGAGTGAGAGAGTGAGAGACAGTCATGATAAATCGAGAATGAACATCTCCCACGTGTCGTGCTAAAACAAACGAAGATTAATATTATTCCTTGTGCGTTGACCCTTGGATGAAAGCACGCGGGATTTTCACTCGAGAATCTTTCGAAGGTGGCAGAGAGAACTGGGAAGAAAAAAGTAAAAGATAAACGTAAACGACGGGCAAAATGTTGCGGGGTTTAGCAGACTCGCAGCTGGCGGCCCTGATCCGAAATATTCTTCCGCTATATCCTCGATAGGGGAACGATTCGTTTCTACTTGCATTTATTTATCAAATCACAATTTTCACCGATGCTACATTTTTTCATCGTAATTTATATTTTAACGATAAAAAACATCGCGTCGAATTTTTTTAACGACAAAAAATTGAAAAAATTGTAAATTGTTTATCGAAATTTATTTTTTTCAGCGACGTTTTTGTTTCGTTTGAATATTTTGGATTTTTTTTTTTTTTTACAATTTTGAAATATTATGTAGAGTTTTGGTAAAGAAAAAAATGCATATTTTTCGTTTAACAACGATTTAACGACGAATATTGTTTATTCGTCATTTTTATATAATTATTTTTTATTTATTTTTTTCATTTAGGAAACGTGCGAGAATTTCTTTCTCGTTGCTCGTAGAATGCAGTTTAACGTAAAAACGAGCAAGTTATGGGTTTGCCATGATAAAATGCATCTTTGCTTCGTCCGGTTGAGGAACGAAGAAGGGTCGCAGGCAAATCCATCTCGAAGGTACAGTCCATCAGCGATCCGTGTACATAAAGGACGAGAAGCTACTCTCGGCGTGCACGCACTCGATAGCGCAGAGTTCGGATGACGTCAGGTAAGCGTTGGCGTTATTCCATGGCTAACATATCGTCCGGCAAAAGCGACGCGTTCCTTCTCGCTCCATCGCATTGCCTAGCGAAAAGGCTCGTAGTGGGAGAGCTGAAGAAAAAAAAAGAAAAAAAAACGCGAACGAACTCGTGGAGAGAGAAGGAACGAGAGAGAGATAGAGAGAGCGAGCGAGAGAGAGAGCGATAGGAACGGAAAAGGTGGGGAGGGAGTTAAAAAGAGTAGAGGGAGTGGTGTCGTTGGTGGGATGAACGAGGGGAGCTCGAGGAAAGCCAAAGGTGTGCTCGATGGCCGCCTAGAAATGTGCAGGCGCTCGTGTCTCGAGCGACTCGCGCCCGGGGCGTGAGCAAAATCCAGAGGGAATATCCGAGAGGAGGCTCTCTGTTTGCTACGCTCTTTCTTTCTCCGTCTCTGTCTATCGCTCTCTCTCTCTGTTGCCCGCGCTGTCGTTTTTTATCTCTCCCTCTACTACACAGATACGATAGTCGTGCGCGCGAAAGCGGTGCCAGTTACCGCGGAACCGTTGCCACAGTGAGACCACGCATGCTCGCCAGACTCGGTAGAGACACGCATGCGTGAGAGACTCAAAGAAATAAAGTGCACACGATGCACGCCGATTTCATCAAATTCGATCTTACTTAAATTATATTTCATGGAGAAGCGACAAGTTATACAAAAATTTGTACGTGTTTATACATTTGCCGTCGTTCATCACGATATTCCCGTATTTCTAACTATACCTCTTTTCTGTCGGACAATTTACACGTTATTCCACTTGACCTAACTCGAAATCGTCAACAAGAGGGCCCAAGGCAGTCTCACCGTCTCTCTCGCTCGCCCGCTCGCTCCTGGCTATCTCCACTCTTCCCCCACTCCTGGAGACCCTCGTGGCGCGCGCGCGCCAACGGGAGCATGCCTGTCATTCTAGCGCGTACCACTCGCACGTAGCAGATCTGTGCGTATTCTCTCTGCCATCGTGTCCGTGTTGTACGTTACGCCGGTAACACTCGTGCCGAACGTTTCTCGTTGTTTTATGATTGTTTTTTTCCGTTGACCGCATCGTGTCAACATCGTTGTCGCGTCGACCTTCGGCAGAGACTCGTCGCGGTGCAACGACAAGTTCGTTACTAGTTTTTAGCTCACGAGTTTGCTGTGAAAACGCGCGATACCGATCAATCAGCGACGCGTGCCGACGAGCGACGGATCGCGACACGGTTTTCTCACGCAGTTTTACCCTCGTGAACTTCGCTATAACGACGTCGCGATTTTTTTATTCCCGAATTATCGTCGCCATGAGACATTTCTTTTATCCATGGAATCGAACGATGGAGACGGCGTTGTTTCGTCGAACATTCGACGCGTAGCGAGGCAGCGAGTGCGCGCACGTGGACCGATCGGAACCTCTCGCAGCATCGTTATTCAACGGGACAAATCGCGAGTGGACATAAAAAATGAAATTGTGGTGAACGAAATAACTCGGTGCTTTTAAAATAAAATCAATTCAGTGCTACTAATTTAATTAATTTAATTATTTTAAATCGAAACGATCGACGAGCGTCGACGTCGTTTTAGCTGAAAAGAATTGTGCGAGGTTTACCCGTAAATAATTTCATTCTCAACACCAACGTTCAAACATTTACTTTCTTCAAATGGATAAAATTCCAGGTTGACCGTTTAAAGTGAAAAGAAAAAATAGAAAAAAAATCAAGATCGTCTCGTGACGCCTCGAACATGTGCCGGACTAAATGAATTTTACAATCACGAGTGACAAACTGTCGTTTCGTCGCGCAAAGTGGGAGCAACGCGACGAAGGACGGGATTCGAGTCGATCGTAACGTTCGACGGTTCGTAATTCGTCTTGTCGCGCCATTTTTTCCCTCCTTTTTTTTGTAACTTAGATATTAAAAGAAAAACAAAACGAAAAACGTGTTCGGGAAGTGGAAAACGACGGACTGAATGGTTCCGCGGGGGGTCTGCCTTGGGAGGTTAGCCTGGGATCATCCAGAGCCGGAACAACGAGGGTTTTACGACTCGTCGCCCCCCCGGATGGACGCGAGCGTGTGTTGTTTGCCCACTGCCGGCTCGGGGGCCCAGCATCATCAAGCGTCGCATCAGACTAATTTGCCGTCTTCGATCGGACAAGCGACGTTGCAACAAACGTATCAGTATGCCGATCAAATAGTGCCGGATCGTGGCCAGCCCGACGGACTTGGTATCGTCGTCGCTGGCCATCAGGACAATTGGCAGCAGAGTTCATCCGTCAACAACGTTAATTCCATCGCCGCTACGACCACCACGGCGTACATCGATTATTCCTGGTTGCAGATGCAGGTAGGACAATTTTTTATCGAAATTCGATGATTTATTCTTCCCTCGATTTATAGTTTTTCAGGTAAAACGAAAATAATTTCGTCGTTGGTCGATCGTGATACGATTTAAAAAAATTGACTATGTTTTCAGGGTGATTTGAGTACGATTGAAATTTTCCGCCAATTTTTGAATATTTATTGCAAATTATAATTTTTATTATTCACGAACGAAATGAGTTTTGTCGATTGAATTATATATCGTCGTGTCTATTTGTTTCAGTATGAAAACATATTTCTTTGTTATTTTCAATGACTTGGAATCAAATCGATAGCTTCGACCGTTCTATTAATTACATTACTTACCGTCTCTTCTGTTCTACGTGGAATTATCGATTCGCTATATAAAACTATAAACACTGCGAAAAAAAAAGAAAAATAAGAAGAAAAGTAGAAAAAAAAGCATTCTACAAACGACAAATGTGTCATTGGTAATGTCTCAATAGCGTGGGCTTATAAGAAACATTCATGGAATGACAATGATTTCGTTCTACGGTTAACGTATACCCAAGAGAATGATAGAAAGAGAGAGAAAAAGAAAAAGAGGGAGGGAGAGAGAGAGTAATACATGGGAGAAGAGAGATCTTTTTCTTTGTAGGTGGCTGGCTGCTGCTGTTGGTACGCCGAGAGAACCCGTAGATTTATCGCATTGCTCGATGCCGAACGTGAGGGTATTTGCACTCCCGTGTGCCCGACGCGGAGACCCGGCACATACGAGTATTATACTTTGACTCTCTCATCACTTGTCAAGTGATAAATAATAATAAATAAAAAAAAAAATGAAAATCATTATACATAATTAATAGGCGGAACGATTGTTTCAAAACGATAGTAAAATGGCGAGACGCGATAGCGTGGAATATTCTTTTCGCGATTTTAGCGTCCATTATGCAGGCTTTTACCGAGGTCCGAGCAACAATAACGTTCGACTGGAAAATTATTTTCCAATATTTTATGAAATAATTATTCTTTATAGAATTTTTTTTTAGTTGATTTATATTTTATTTTTATTTAATTTTTGCGATTATAATCGAATCGTTATTGGGAGATAACGACGGTAATTATTTTTGAATTATTATACAAGTTTTGTTATTATTTTTACATTTTTTTTTTGGCAGGGGTTTTCACAGATGTGTTTCGTTTTGTAAATTTTTATTTCGCACACCTTACATCGGTTTTCCTGTATTCTTAACCATTTTTTACTGATTTCATTTTTACGCATTTTCCTTATACTTGAATTTTTTTTCCTGTGCATTTATTCTTATCGCGTATCGCGGCCGTTGATCAAAAATTCTGTAAAGTTTTCCTTTTGTCGTTTCATTGCGTAAAATCGCACAATAGTTTAAGATCTCGGTATTATCTCGATGACAAAATTAAAAAATCATAATTTTGCGTAATTTTTTTATTTTTTTAATTTTATTTTCAATGTTTTTTTGTTTTGAATTATTTTAACGATTTTTCATTCAAACGTCGCGCTGTTTCGGTTTCGTATCGAAGCGAAATCGACTAGGATTCTCGCTAGATATTCGATTTGATAAAAGACTGTGGAGTTAGCTTCGAGACTGTTCAGGAAGGAGACGACTCGAACGCGCGGGGAAAATTGTTAATGTCTGAAAAATGAGGGAGTCAATATGGGCGCGCCAGGTGCGCTTGCGGGAGACCCATAAAAGCTATGTCAATCACAATACTTGTCCAACTATATATCCGTACACACACACACATATATATATATATATATATATATATATATATATATATATATATATATATATATATATATATATATACATTGTATACGTGAATATATAGATATTATTTCTTTAGAAAAAGGGGATACGAATCTGATTATCATGCCGCAAGATAGAAAACACGTGAAACGATAAATAATGAAAAAGTGAAACAAAAATCTCGATCGGTTTTGATTCTTTAAAAAATGGGATTTAAAAAGTGATTTCTAAAAAATCGAGAGAACAATATTTCGCCCGAGGTCTTCCCTCGAACGTTACCGAAAAATTTCATTGATTTTTAATTCTTACTTGATTTATAGATTTTTTTTTCATACTTTCTTTATTTTTATTTATCACTTTTCGTTCTTTCTCAAATTAATTTATCGATTCAAAAAAATTCCTTTATATTTCATCTAAAAATTGTATTTTTTATGATTTCCGGATTTTCTACTTTTTAAAATTTTTTATACGATATTCAACGTCGACGAATCCATCGAGTCACAAATATTTCCTCGTCAATCTGGAATTTCACATTCGCGTTCTCGTAAAAAATAACGTCGTAAAAAAAAACATTGAGGTTTCACTTTGAACGGTCGAGCGTTAGAGAAATTTCACGAATTTTAGGGCTTACTACCGAGCTATTATTAAAAACACGTGGCGGGTCGATTCTTCCATAATCTCGAAGACGATAGCCTTGCCATAAAAAAAAAAAAAAAAAAACACACACACAAAAATACGAATTTGGCGATACAAAAAATGATCAAAGTTAGCGATATAACGATCTTAATTTTCACATTCCATATTCGTGTTGCCACCGGTACGTGAAGTAAGCTCGTAGGCATTTAGGCCTCGGTGTTGAGGGAGGAGGGCGCACGCGTATGACGATCTTCGAGAGGCAAAACCGTTCGAGAGGAAAAAGAAGGAAGAAAAAAAAAAGAATAATGTAATGACAGAGTAAAAAGATTCCGTGTGGCTCATAGTCAACGCGAGAGAGAGAGAGAGAGAGAGAGAGAGAGAGAGAGAGAGAGACTGAGAGAGAAGAGAGTGTCGTGCGCGCGGGTGGTGTCACTGCTATTTTTCCACTCGCTCGGGGAAGAATAATATATTCCAGCGCGTGCGTGGTGTATGATAATCAAAAGAGAATGGCCACGATTATGTCGCCTCGTGTGTGCTTTTAATCACCCCATAGGGTATACCTGTGTTAATAACGTCTGCGAGAAGAGAATCATGCGGTAATGCTGGCAAAATAGCGTCGATATCGCGTGTGCGCGGTTATTGCGGGAGAATGAAAAGAGGGAGAGAGAGAGAGAGAAAAAAACAAAAAAAAAACAAAGAAGAAGAAAAAGAAGAAAAAAAAATATCGTCACGGAGTCGATCATATTTCCCCCGTGGCGACGAAATTCCTCGTTACTCGCGTCTTTAGCCTCCATCGACGTTATGTCTTTTTTTTTCTTATTTCTTATTCCTTCCATTTGCGTGAGATTTAAAATAATCGATGTTATAATTTATTGCGCCATCGGTTTCGACACACTGGTGTCTCTTACGCGCGGGAAACTTCGAACGTGTGAATCTTCTTTCTTTTTTTATATTTATTTCTCTCCCTCGTATTTGCGGCTGTGTATTGACTTTACCGTATAAACGAGGGTCGTAAAATAATGAGGCGGAGTAACGATGCCCATTACCATTATCATTCTCTTCGGTGTCTCGACTCCTTTTACCCTTTGATTCCATTTTCGTATATATATATATACATGTATATGTATTTTTTTTTACACACACACACACACATATATATAAATGATAAAATGATCTTGCCGTTGTCATAGCGGAGAAGAATTCTCCGGTGGTTGGGTTTAGCTTGGGGTTTGTTTCGGCTCGAGCCGCAAAAAATTTATATATACATAGATTTTTTGCGACTATATACATATATATATATATCTATATTTATATAGAAAAAATATATATATATATTTTTATATATATATATTTTTTGCGGCTTAAACCGAAATTCTATATAGGATGTGGACTGTAACTTCGTCCCCTCATCTCTCATCGTCAACGGGCACACTTGCCCGTGCGTTGTCCCCCCTCTTCTCGCCCATACACACACGCAAAGCCATATAATGTTGACAAGGTAAATATCCTTTGATACGCCGTCCGTCTGGGGACACGCGTCGCATATTACAAAGAATCGTTATATAGCGCTCTCACTCTCGTTTCTCTCATTTTTCTATCCTCTCTCCCACTCTCTTCCTTTTTCTCTCTCTCTCTTTCTCTCTCTCTCTCTCTCACTCATTCTCTTCTCGTTGGGTTTGGATAACCGTGTGTCTTTATGTATTTGTCACTACGAGTATATTTTAACTATAGACTTGGTATTTTCACGGAACATCTCCGCGGGAAAGACCGGAGATAAAGCTTGACGAGTTCGTAGCGATAATCTCGGTAAAGAGAAAATTGGCTCGACGAGAATATATCGAGAAAAATTCATTCGATTATAGAAATTTGATTATATTTCGATGATCGATCGAAAATTCGTTTAAACATTTGTTCCCTGTTAAAATAAAAAAAATCATTTAATTTTTATTTCGATTAAATAAATAATATTTAAAACAAATTATTTGAGAGAATTTGTATCGTCGAAAATAAGTGAACATTATTCATTTTTTTATTCGTTCGTTAATTGAATAATTTTAATAGCTCCGTGGTCAACCCCTAGTTTGACTTTTCTCGCACCCTTGTCCCTTCTCCCCTTCGTACGCAACATCGGCCTCGCGCCCCTCTCGTCGACTTTAGGGAATCCCCGCTTATCCGATCGAGTACTTCATTAATGTTCCAGTAATTCTCCCCGTGTTCGAGTCAACGCTACCGTATTGTTGGTAGGGACAAGATTGTACGTCGAGCATTATTCAACGACCGTTGACCCACAGAGGAGACCTCGCGAGGTTTTATAGAGTCGCGTTAAATGTACGATTCGTTCGTGCTTAGCCCGAACGTGAACTGATCTAAACGGGGACACGTGCAAGATATATGTGCGGTAGGATGAAAACTCCGATCGAAACGGAAATTCACGATTACCATATCCGGACTAAAAATGTGTTGTGTACATATATGTATATATATATATATGTATATGTATTACTGGAGAATGTGAGGTGACCGGACGAAGCGTTTCCACGGTTCACCTCCCTTTTGCTCACAGAATCGCGGCCCTTCGATTATATATTAGCTGCTCTAGTGCCTCTATAGTTATACAAACGCATCCATGATTATCAAGGGGTGGGAGACCTCGGTCAATTAACCCTTTTCGTAATTTATGAGATTCCTTCGAGTATTATTTTGACTACGTAATTATTTCTCGATCACTGAAAAATGTTGGTACGAACTTAATCGCTCGTTTATTTATTTTTTTTCATTGTTGTTTTAAATTATTCGTCGTTGGATTAAAAAAATCGAATGATTCTTTAATTTCAATACAGTATTTTGATTTACAAATGATTTATTCGATTATTAAAAATTAGTGATGGCGTGGATTTAATAATATCTTTTATTTCTCCGATTATAATTCGATTTGGGTGATTCTTTTTATTTGTTTTTTAATTTCCAACGTTTCGTATAACCACTCGACGTGATTATTTTCTTCGAGATCGAGACAACGAGTGAATTAAATTTTGACGAATGAAAAATGATGAGAGTTTTGAGAAAATTGGAGTGGGAGAAACGTGCGGTAACGTCGAAGTCTCGGTACGAATATAATGTTAGTCCTTCCGAGACCGTGCGAGTGAGTCACGTCGTCCGTTCGTCGCTGAAGACCCGACGACGAGAGTGGGTGTACATGCATCCTCGGGCAGTTACTCGCTTCGAATCCACATGCACGAGCGGTCATACCTGCTCACCCGCGGATAATACACCTATATATGTACATACACGCGATATATATAGTACATTTATATGTACTGTATATATATATATATACACTGTTTATATATATATATATATTCCCGAGTGTATCAAAATAATACACTCCTTTCTCCGGTCTCTCGCTCGCGCCAAGCTTCTTGCTCGATTCTCTTGCAATTTCGCGCCGCGGTTCTCATGCAGGTTCTTACGGTCCAGGACTCTCGTACGCGCGAAAATATCATCCCGCGACACGTCAATTTTCTTTTCGATTTTTTTTTCACCAAAAAAAAAAAAAAAATAATCAATTTCCTTAGATCATAATTAAATTTATAATAATTATTTTTAATTTTACAAAATATTATCGTGTGATAAAAAAAAAAAAAAAATCACAAATTTTCCTCAGATTCCTCGTTTCTTCGTAAACACGAAATCTAGAAAAACTCGCGTGTTCCCAAGAATTAAAGTCAATGTTCTTTTTGTTTCTCTACTTCGATCGAATTATCGTTAACGTCGCATGCCCCGTGTTAAAGTAAATAACGTGTAAAAAATATTTGCATAAATTATTGAAATTGTCAGTACTGAAATCTTCCACCCACGTGTCTCGGGAGTCTAGTCACTCGCGTGATGAATGTAAAAGGAGCTCGAGCTCGTGTTCCGTTCGATCGTAAATGTTACTATATATCAGGAGATGATCTACACTTGGTTCTACATACATTCACATATATATATATATATGTAATATATATATATAATATAAATATATATTCTATACATATACACATATATCGATACGCGATAATAGCACAAAACGAGAGCTCGTTACTTAATCTTTATCATAAAATACTCATACATACCATTACATTGTGTATATATATATATATATAGATATGTATAAGATAAGCGATCGTATACAGAGATTGTCCTATTAGGGAGGAGAATGAGTGAGAGAGGGAGAAGGGGGGGTTGTATTAAAAGTGACGGTATTTCGTGCTTCCCGTATACGTACCTTGATTATTCGACGATGTTGGCACATCGAAGCCGCGCGAGGTCCTCGTTTATAATACTATGTAATATATATATATATATGTATGTGTGTGTATGTGTATATGTTTATATATTTGTATTCGTAGTATATATACGTATATTTCGATATATAGTAGTCGGTTTACTAGCTCTCTTTGCGAGAGTGCACCAAACCAATGTTCCGGACAATTTACTCACGAAATTAGTTACAAAACGCTCCGACCTATCTACCCATCAGCCACTTCCGCTTCCTTCCAAACGCACACGGGGTAAAATAGATGGACGTCGGGACGACCATTAAATGGCCCCGAGAGTTGAGAAGAGTTATTGTTCACGGACTGCCATAATGGATTTGAGCGTAGTTACGCGCGAGCGCGAGCCAACTCGAGAACACCAGGAATTAGATAGAGATGGATTGTTTAGTCGCAACTCTGTTGTCGTTACATTTTACATATATATGTATATATATATATATATATATATATATATATATATATATATATATATATATATATATAATAATAATAGTGTTGGTAGTGGTATTGTGATCTTTTTTCGCGCGAATGCATTGTCGCGATTATTCTCTCGTGTACGCGGTGATTTATTGCGTACGTCATTAGTACACTATCGGGTCGAAAAAATGTTTATAAACCTAGTTTCGTAAATTTTTCGAACGCAAACATTGAAGATAATTCAAATTTTTAAGTTCGTCGCGATTCGCAATTTTTTCCGATTTTTGTGGGATTGAAAATATTTACGACGGGAAGAATTTTAACGAGAAGAAAAATGATTTTTTCGTTGATTTTACGAAATCGTCGGCGCGACGAAAAAATAATCGATCATTCGGACACGGAATATCCCATACATTTATATACGGGACGAGATAAATATATATATGTATAATTATATCCGTCAGAGACGAAACATCGTCTTGTCTACCGGTAGTCGGGATGTTCATCATCATCATCGCGTGAATGAGCATCCAAAGTCTCTTCTACCATTGCGACATGACAGATTAAGAGGGAACTATTCGAAGCGTATAACTGGGGGAGGAGGGGTTTACATGTGCTCCATAGGTTTATACTCGCTCCTATATATATATATATAGAACCGAGTAGGACTATATATATATTGCCCCGCCTCACCTTCATCTATATCTATATATACAGCGTATAACTTGCAATTGAACCACGTATACAATTAACTCGTTACACGCTTCCAGGTAATCAAGCTATCGCATATGAAATGAGCACGTGAAAGCTCGCAAGAGATGTGCACCATATAAAGAATATAGGTATATATACATAGAAATAGAGAGAGCGAGAGAAAATAACAGAGAGAGAGAGAGAGAGAGAGAGAGAGAGAGAGAGAGAGAAACGCACGTTTCAAATGTCCAGGTTAGGGAGGCGTATTCGTAAAAACTTAGAGATAGGAGTATTTCTTCGTACGTAACGTAGAAACTCTCAGAGGGGGTTGCCTTTTCTGGATTTCGAATGATCTTTTCTCATATACGAAAGCGTTCTGTCTGTATCTAACCGACGTATAAAGTGCGCGAAACTATAAGAAAACTACCGAAATCAATGCACGATGCAATTATCGGGTCGACGCGGGGTAATAAATAATCAGTAAAACCGGGAAGACGAGAGAAGAGAGATGCCTCTCTCGTGGTAAACTATCGTGGGAATCAAACACTCTCTCGTAGGTACCTTGGGCTATTGCGAAATCTTCGCTGAGCGCGAGAGCAACACGTGTGTACTTATGTGTTAGCGAACAATACGCGGGAGGACGTGTGGCAAAGCGTGTTCGTACATCACCTCGCGATGGGAGAAATATACTCTCGTGGCACGAGATTCAGATTCGCCACGGTGAATTCGACGATCGAGCTTTTAAACATGAATTTTACAATAGGCGTTAATTAATTTCGGAATTTTTATGATTTTTGGTAAACAATTTTTGTTTTTTTTTTCCCTCAAATTTACGAGGTAGAGTTTTCAACTCGAAATGTTCGAAAAAAATCGCTTGAGCGTTTAAGCGATGCAACGGTTTTTTTTGTTTATTTACAATAATTGTAAATAAAATAGGAATCGGCGATAATATTCTCTCCTCTACGAATCGTATTGCCAAGAGTGTAACCCAAGACGTTTGATAATTATCGCAGGGGTAAAAAAAAAAACAAAAAAAAAAGACACGAGGTTATTCGTAGGTAATTATGAACGATTACGAACGACAAATAAGTGATTCGGGCAGTCAAAGCTCGCGCTTATACGGGGATATATCTATAGATTGCGTCGGGACTTACAGAACCCGCGCAATGATCGCCAGGAAACAGATATGATGCGCGTCACGAAGCGTGAAACGCCGAACGCGCCCACCGATTATATGCATACCCTTGCACACGCTTAATACCAACGTAACTTCTCGGTTAACATACGTATATACGTATAATACTTACGTGAACGTAAAGAGCGTGGGTGATATTTACGCGTGGGTGATATTCGTCGGTGCAAAGTTCTTCCCTCGCGGATTTTTCTTCTCGCTCCTTTCCACATATCTGCGTATCGTCGCTCGACGATGTACCAAAAAATCTAGCGCCCAGAATCGATCGAAAATCATTTTTCTTTTTGCCAATACGTAATTTATTTTCATCCCTTAAAAACACACACACACAATTTTCGTACCGGTACATTTTTTTAATCGATTCGTTCGTTCTTTTTCACGTTAAATGATATATAATTTTGTCATTATTTTTTAGTAGTCTATTTAATTTATGACGAAGTTGATGGAGTTCGTTAATAATAATAAATGGTCAGGTGTAAATTTGTAATTTAGGTGTTAATGTAGTAACGTTGCCTGTTTTGACGGTGTGTATAATGTGTTATATATTAAGGTATACCGTACTCTTTTCACTTAAAAAAAAAATGGTGGGCAGACCGGTCGGGGATTCGATCACCATACGATGAAATAGCCCCGATAATGTGATCACCCTCCTCCCCACCCCAGTTCTCTCTCTCTCTCTCTCTCTCTCTCTCGCTCTCTCGTTACTCTCGCATATAGATACGAGAATGTACACGCATTATAATATTACGTCGAAGCCACTTAGCCTCCGTGTTTATAAAAGGTTTACGGTATATATGTATATTGTGTAGGGGTCAGTGTAGCGAGTCCACCCTTACCGCACGGTGCTCCTTTATTTCCCACGGAAGGAACCCTATTCCATCCTTCTGATCGCTTCTCCTTCGAGTATACGTACATATATAGTGGATACCCGATCCACTGGTCAATTATAACGAGGGAGTTACAGTGAGTAAATACCGTTCGGTATAACGTCGTTGACCCTTTATTATGATGATCTTTCGTCTTTACGATGTACGTATATATCCCACGCTAGGTTGCAGGAAACATTGTGGTAAGTCATAGCCCGCGAAGTTGGACAAAAATTAAATTATATCGGCATCGAAAATCCTCGGAGTATGAAAACAAAGGAATACGGGAATACTTTAGAACGCGCATATCATAGGAATCGTTTTTGGCACATGATGATTTATGAGGCAAAAGTAAAAAAAAACGGTATTTTTTACAGTTTCTTAGGGGTTTTGCCTATTAATTTCGTACTATTGAAATTATGATTTTCGCATGTTGCGGGAAATGTCCGATGGAAATTTACCGTTTTAAAACATTTTTTGAGAAAAAATTGTTTTTCGTCGTTTCGAAGCCCATTTACTTCCAAAATTGTATTAGATTTCTTTTCTTCTCAAACTTATTTAATCAGGTACTTATAATATCGTTAATTTTCCGCTGATCGCGAATATCACGGTCATTTTTTCTCTCGCATATTAATTCACTGGTGAAAAGTCGAAACAACACGAAATACAACACTATTTTCGGGATTTCGGTCATTTGATTGGAGGGGTTTCGCGATACCCATCGAAATTCGCGATATATCCAATTCCGGTGAATTTTAATCGTTTCCGAAGTTCTAAAAACCTGGGTCGATCGCAAATTTCCCGTGTAACAAGAAAATCTCGGTTTCGTTTTGGATTTTTGAGATTTTATCGACCCTAAGCGGGAAAATCGTTATCTCCGGTTTTTCGCATTTTTCTCCTAGAGTTTTTGAGTTATCGGGAAAAATAACCCCATAATCTTCATCAGCGCGAAATTTCCGATCGAATAACGTAGTGTTGAAATCATTTTAGGGAAACAAATTTTTTCCCACCCACGGGAGCTATTTTTTTGCGGGGTAAAATTTTCGTCCGGTCGCAAGGTTGAACATCAGGGTCGAAAAATCGACTTTTTTAAATTTCATCTTTATTCGACACTCTTAAAATCTATATCGATCGGAAATCGCGCGCTGATCACGAATCCGTCGGTAGTTTGGATTCTTGATTGATGATTCTTGCGCCATTCTCGTCTCGGCGAGCTCTTTAAAAAGGTATTCGTGAAATTTTCTGTAGGACTAACGAGAACCGAGATAGAGAAGGGCGAAAAGATTTTTCGGGGTTTCGCGATACTCATCGAAATTTCCGATATATTGCATTCCGGTGAATTTTCAATCGTTTCTCAAGTTCCAAGAACCATGAATGATCGGAAAGTTTCTGTTTACGTCAAATACGTCTCTTGTTTCCGATTCTTGGCCATTTGCCGGTAAAAAGTTAAAAAAATACAAATAAATTCATATTTTTATAATTCTCGACCATAAAAATCGAGAATTATAAAATTATACGATTCGGGGGAAAAGAAATCTTTATCTTAAATTATCGAAATGATTTAAAAATATTTAATACGTATACAAATGATTATCAAAGTACACCAGATATTATCGAAACGTGAATCAACATATCGTATAATCGTTCGTCGTGTCGTTAGGCATTCTATGATAATCGTGAGGTCGGTTCTTTCTCGTAATACCTATACCTGGCGCGTCGTTAGCTCTCATCGTTGATTACGAGACACGGGCTCCTTCACGATTGCGATTAAACAACCGTACGATCCTGCTGCGGTTTTCTCAACGATATATGCCAAAGGAGACCGTTCTCTCTCTCTCTCTCTCTCTCTCTCTCTCTTCCACCGACAAGAAAATCGCGCATTAACGATCTCGCGACCCCTCCGGGAGAAAAATATCACAGCAGGTACCAATTTTCTCCAAGATTGTTTCTCAATATAGTTGGCGCAAGTAAATCCCCGAAGAATCTCAGGCTAAACAAGACATCGCTATAAAGACATTATCGGTCTTTTCATACAGAGATACATTCGTGACCTTCTGGTCTCGCTATAATTTGCAAAATCCGCGCGATAAACGAAGGAACGTCGCGAATTAGAAAACAGAACAAAAAAAGAAAACATCTCGTACATTATTTATTTATATTTTATCGATAAATTTACACCCATCCCGAGCTTCTATTCCATCTGACATTTATTTCCTAATTTCTTTCTATAAATATTTCCCTTTTTATTTATTTACTTTTTTTTTACCTCTCGATTTTATTTCGTCCAAATCGCGTCACGACCTCGGAATTCGTAATATTTTATTATCTCGTTGTCAAACGAACGACCACCGACGGAATAACGAACAAAGCCCCTTGTTCGTTACATAGAGCAGTACATAAAAAGTTCACGAGCCAGGAAGGAGAATCGCGAGTAAGAAAGAACCTCGAACGTTTGGCTGCTGATGCACAGCGGACAGGAAATTACCTAGCGACCTTATTGTATATTGTCCCTTATACAAACGTACACATACACACATACACACATACTTATCAATGTGCGATACTCGATAGCGATACATCGTCAATCAGTCGAGCTACACGACGTTAATTGCGACCTATATATTTCCCAACGAAAAGCTCTCGCCTCCACATAACTACATATATCCATCTTCGTGTGTGAACGGTGTCATCGATCGGTGATCGCACAGCGTGTTCGCTATATTTACAAAAGCGAATTCGTTCGATATTACCAGAGTCCAAATATAACAAAAAATCGATCCTCTTATCAAAATATAATTCGACAAATCGATCCTCCTCCGTGTCTAAGTCGTTGAAATTTTGCATATCAACTTCTTATCGAACGTTCTCGCGGTGTACACAAATTATATAAATTATATAAATCATATAAAAATAATATTGACTATAAAAGAAAAAGAAGAAAAAATAATCGAGTCATTGGGAATAAATGATGACTGTCCCTCGGTACGAGGCGAGCGATA
Source organism: Netelia virgata (assembly GCA_951802705.1). Taxonomy (NCBI): domain Eukaryota; kingdom Metazoa; phylum Arthropoda; class Insecta; order Hymenoptera; family Ichneumonidae; genus Netelia; species Netelia virgata. Next base: position 6,135,383 of record OX637866.1, on the reverse strand, counting down.
CAACTTTCTGCATCATGAAATCGTATATGCATTTCACGGCTCAGTTCACCTCGATAGTTATACGCACGGTACGTTATACACGCGTGTTTATATATATATAGAAAGAGAGAGAGAGAGAGAGACATGTGCGGGTATCAACAAACATTTAAAGTCGCGAGTTGCGCTCGAAAACTCGAGACACACAAGAGTATAGCGAGCTCGGTACATTCGCAGGAGGGGTGAGGGCGAGAGGGAGAGAGACAGGGACGATGAGAGACATCGTGTGCGTTTACTTGTCCTGGAATCTAACGAGAGAGGAGAGATCGTGTCGTTTCCCTCCGCGCGTATACTTACACACATACACACACATACAGACACATACACATATATATATATACATATCAGAATCGCAAATTTAATGGACGATTAGCTCTCGGATGACAGAGGCAGTGAGGCTTAAGCCGCAGCTTTGGCTGCCGGTAATCCGAATCCTCGGAAATACTTCGCGTCGCGAAATTATATACACGAAAAAAAAAAAAAAACAGACACAAAAATAATTAAAAGAAGTGACAATTTTTACGTTTTTTTGTTGTTGCTGTTTTTAATTTCATTCGTCGTGATATCTTACCCCCGGTGTCGTTGTAACACTCGATGTTTACGAGTGAAGGGAAGAGAGGGAAGACGGTACTTTCGAGGGTCACGCACATATGCATATATATATTTATATATATATATATATGTCTATATATTGCATATATATATTTATTAGTATATACGAGGTTGTCGTACGAGGGAATATGGGACCGCACATGAGGTATACACCGGGCTATTACACACGTAATGTCCCCGTAAAGGAGGGCTTTGTGTATACCATCGTGGCAAAAGAGTGTGTAACTATCGTTGTGTTATAGGCATCAACGGCAAACGGCAGTACTGCGGCAGCGCGGAAGTCTCTCAGCTGTATAACACATTAGCATTACGGACTAGCACCGAGACTTGGATTGTAAAGCATCGGTATCTCTCCTGTAATAACTGTGAAGTGGCGTCACGCCATCCATGCTAATGAGGTTCGATTTAATGGTGCGCTTTGAGACATTCGACTCCCTATACGTAATTTTTTTTTTTTTTTTTTTCTTACGTTTCTTTTTTTTTCTTCGTCAGTTTTTTTTTCGTGTTTTTTGTTTTTTTTTTTTTTTTTTCGTCGTATCGCCTCTCGACGAGTAGGTTCGCGCTTAGTCGCGGAGAACGTAGGGAAGACACGTTCGCATCGTAGCCGAACGTTTCTACGAGAAACGTTTTTACGCTCGTCGTCGAGAGATTTTTTTGTTTTGTTTCTTTTTTTTTTTTTTTTCGTGGAATTTCACAATTTTTTTGGAATTTCCGGTGTTTAAACGACTACGACGTTATTGACTGATGTCATTCTAGCTGGACGGATGTTACAGTATCGCGATTATTGTCTCGCGACGTGTGAAGATTTTTTTTTTTTTTTTTTTTGCGAAATACGTTTATTCGTTATTCGTTTTTTTTTTCCCCTCGTGGAATTTCGTCATTTTTCGGGTTTTTTCCCGCCGGGTTCGCCAACAAATCTCGAGCGTTCGATCGTATTGAAAATTACGCACTTTTGATCAATCTCTTTGATTTCTTTTTTCTTTTTTCCTCGAATTATTTCGTACGCGAGAAGGCACGATAAATTTCTCAAAATAAAAACAAAATTTATTAGGTGAAATTTAAATATATGTAAATTAAAGATTCTTTCCAATAAATTTTGTCTCACGCGTTCTCGAACGTGAGATATATTTAAAACGCGATATTAAAAAGATTAAAAAACGCCCGAAAGCAATCGAATTTGTTTATACGAAATACGATAAAACGGTTATAAATCGAATATACACGTATTCGTATAGCCAATGTCAATGGCATTCGCGATCTCGAGTACGTCATAGGTACATCGAGTTTCTTACAACCGAACGGAGAAAGAAAAACACGCGAGCCGTATAATTTTTCATTCGCTATAAATCGCCAAGTACGCGTACGCGTTATACACCAACACGAAACGTATATATATATATAGATATACGAAACGAAGAAGGGATTTACATGCGTTCCAACGTGCGGCGCGCGTCGCTGACATGATTGCTACGCAGCTGAGGGACCGTGTCGTCGTCGTAGAATGCGCGTCGGTACGCATCTTAAAAAAGAAAAAAAAAGAAAACAAAACAAAATTAAAAAACAAAAAAAAGATCGTTGCTCGCTGATCTGCCTATAGGCACGTACGCTACACCTACCCAACGTCACCGCTATCCTCGTACAGTAAATGGTGTATGTTGGTGCGCTACGTGTCGTAAAAAAAAATAAAAAAATAAATAAATTTAAAAAAATCGCAAAAATTGGTGTCAATTTTATAAATGGCGCGATTCGAAATGTTCAAGATCGAGAGAGAGCTCGAGGTGGATTTTGTGTCTCGAGGAAAAAATATAAATAAATTTTGATTTTGACAAAGAAACAATCGCGCATGATTCCGCGGCCAGTGGGGTGGTGCGCATGCGCGCGCGTGCGCGCACACACGGCACACCGGTTTCGCGCAGATCGCTTCGTCCTCGTTGTCGCCGTAGTTATAGTACGCCGGCGCGAGTGAAAGTCGGACACATTTGGGTTGACGGGCCTTTTATATATTTTTTTTCTTTCTTTCTTACGTTTTTTTTTTATGTGCTTATCTCTTTTTTTTCGTTTCGCTCTCGATCGATCACCGAGATCGGACATAGGCGCGGGCGATTCGTCACAATCGTTATAATCACAAACTTGTAGTATCGAGAAATTTTCGCCGATATCGTCTGGAAGTCTCGCCAGTCGATCGCTCGTCTCGAGGATCGAGGAGAAAGAAGAAAATATAATTTTTATAATCGCGATCGATAATTTTTTTTTTTTTTCGAACGATACTCAACTTTTTTACGAGGTTAATATTAAATCGTTCGAACAAACACGGCTCGTTCGCGACTATAAATTCCGTTGTTTACGCCGGCAATCATTATTATTTTTTATATCGACAATGAAAGTATCAACGTAACGATAAAAATGATTGCATAATGAGCGAGTATGAAATTTATAGTCGAGAACGAATAACACGACGTTTCACGGTTAACGATTTTATCACGGGATAAAATTCTATTTCTTCGACTAACTTTCATAAATAGGCCAATAACAATTTCGCAAAAGATTGAAGTTCGCGCTCTATCCACACGATTAATCGATAATTTCCGATTACGAAATAATTTCTCGTAATTACTCCTCCAAAAAATAAAAAATTTAAAAAAAAAACGTAAAATTGCAGCTCCCACGAACCAATCAAGAAACAAAATCCTCGCAAACGATAAATTTTCCTTAATTATTTTTAACGAACTCCCGATTCAAATATTCTCGTCTCACAATTTCGGTGATCGTATCACGATTTCATCATTGCCCGTTTGCCCGAGCGAACGAAAAAAAACAAAACAAAAAACAAAAAAAACAAACTACCGATTACTCTCCAAGATCTTCGCCTCCTTGATTTCCTCTCTCGCGCGCGTTCGCGTTCATCGCGCTGAAAACCTTCTCTCGCCCACTCGTCATTATCAGGAGCTTTCTCTCTACCTTCCTTTCTCCGTACTTGCGCGAGGTAAATGCGCGTGCTCGGTCACCAACGTATATATAATGGACACTGGTGCGCGCGCACACGCACGCACGCGCATGCGCGAACGCACGGCGAGTCGTTCGCGCGGAAAGACAACGACGACGCCTCGGCGCTCATCTGAGTTATTCCCGTCTATTATTATTACCTCTTTACGTGCGCGTGCGCATGCGCGCTTGCATTTGTGAGAACAATACGCCTATCTCTCGCGTTCGCGATATTTTCCGCGGCGCGCATACAACAAACCGCGCTGAATCGCTAGAATTCCCAGAATACATATACTTCAGGGACCGCGAAGCTCTTCTCGTAGGGCATGTCGTGTATTATTACGAGATCTCGTATATTACATATCTCACTTGCGCATTTATAATAGTAATAATAATGATAATAATAATAATAATAACAATAACAATAAATGTCTCGGACGTATAATATTTCTCGGGTATATCGCGTACTTTGCGAATTTCTCTTTGTCCGTCGCGTAATCCCGGAACTGACATCGCGGTATAAATCGCGGGGACGATTTACGCCGATCGAGAATAGACCCGTCGTTAGGAATCGTAACGATCTCGAAAATAATTTTGTTTCGTCTGTTTTTTTGTTTTGTTTTTTTGGAAACGAACGTTGCTCGAAAATATTTGTTTCGAAGAATATTAATTCGTTTAAATTGATGTTTTTGATTAAAAGGGATGATCGATTGATTGGAATTTAAGAAAAAAATTGTTTACTTTGATAAAACAACAACCGAGACGAAAATGTATTCGCTCGCTCGAGTGTAAATTTGTCGACTGTCAGTGAAGCGTAAAAAAAACGTCTGGAGAATCTGGAACTGGATGAAGTTGAAAGAAGGCTTCGTATGTTGCGAGTAGTTTTACGGCGTGTGTTATATAGATATCTATATACATAGCTGCTATCACACCGGTTAATCCAGGTGACGGTTCTCACGTTCTTCGGCTCGTCGAGATCGATCAATTAGAATCGATCACACGGTGAATCGTATCGAGTATAGGAATACCTACCGTACGGTTTACAAGACGTAGGAATCGAAGATCTCTCTCTCTCTCTCTCTCTCTCTCTCTCTCTCTCTCTATCTCTTTATATATATATATATATATTTGCACCGACGGTCTTGTGCAGTCCCTGGCGCACTTCTTTTCCACTCTCGTCTCGTACAATCCGATCGATCCGGTACACAAACGTAGCGCGCAAACCAAAAAAAAAGCAGTACATAAAGCTTGTTCCTGGATCATTGATAGAAAAAACGCAAAAAAAACAGTAAATAAATAAACGTGTCGTGAAAAGTCGAAGAATCGAACACGAACGTTTACGAATTACGTTATACGATTTTATAATGCGAAGTTGGGAAGAATATTGCCGAACAAATTGTCGGCAATATTCTTCGTCGAAGATTCCTTGGATCTTTCGAATCAACGGGTTTTCAAATTTATCCTATCCTACCAATTTTCAATTTTATCGAAAGAATTTCATTCGTACGAATAAATTGTGCCAAGACAATTATCCTCGTAGGTACTCGATAATTGAGTTATTCCAATTACGTAATTAACGTCGATTTGAATTCCACCACCTAACTGTAATTAAACGGAGTCACAGGTAATTACGATTGGCAGTGAAGAAAATTCCGATCGTAACGAACAATCGCTCGAGCAAAAATTGCAATTGCCCTCGAATAACTGTGATACGAGCATTAGGGAAGTATTCGAGCCGCGTGTAATGCCGGTATCTCTGCCACGTGTCGGAAAACACACACGTGAGTCCGAGAGAGAGAGAGAGAGAAAGAACTCGACGTTGTTGAGAACTCGCTCGGCGGGCGCAGCTTCTTACAATAATTAAAGCGAGAGTGAGCGTGTTTTTCTCTTACTCGTTCTCTCCCTCCCTCGCTCTCTCTCTCTCTCTCTCTCTCTCTCTCTCTCTCTCACGGATATATAGGGTATAAGGGCACGTGAGAATCGTCCAGAAACTCTTTTTCCTGATTCTCTTTGCGCTCATCGTTCGTTACACACGAATACGAGCAACGAGAGACCTGCCCTCTCTGGCATCCTCCGATCTTATACGAGTATTTGAGCGTGTGTGTATCGAGCCCCACGGCTTGTGGCTCGAACGGGGCGAGCGCGTGCTCTCAAGGTTCGCCCCAGAGCCTGCAGGCCTCGTGGTCAGGGCCTCTTGGACCTCTGCGAGACTCCTCGAGGGGTCTACGAGACGAGACCGGGGAGGGGGGGGGGGCGGAGGGGAGGGGGAAGCTCGAGCTCGGGCCACGATGCTGTGTTCTCGCGAGCTGTATGAGCAAACTATATACGTAACGGTACTCTCGGAAGGAAAGCGCCGCTCGTCTCGCCCGAGAAGTACAGCGGCAACTCAGGAGCACGCTTGCAGCCTCCACCCAACGAAAACGGTCCGGCAACGCACGTATGTGAGATCGTCCGTGTGTGTGTGTGTGTGTGTTTGCGCGTGTATGTCGTGCGAACTCGCTGAATCTCACCGATGAGATTAATACCTTGTATAGATGGCGTTCTGAACGGCTTATACGGTTTTCAATTTTTTGAATTTTTGTTTTGTCAATTTTTTATTGAATTTTTCCAAGTTTTTGAAATTTGATGAAACCGGCGGGTTTGAGAGACAGGCGATCCTTTTTTTGTTTACAAATTTGTAGTTTATCTTGTTTCTTGGAATATTTTGAACTATCATCGTTAATTTTGATTTTAATTTACATTTGATCAATTAAAAATATCAATTTTTGGGGAAAAAATGTTGAAGATGTAAAACATGAGGAAATAATTGATTAACCGTATCGTTCGTTATTCTCGGATAAAATTGAACAGGCGCATTAATCTTGGAGACTCGATCGGAAAGAAAAACTCGGAAATTTCGGAATTTTCGAAGCATAGCGACGCGATAGAGGGGAAAAAGCGAAGAGAAAAATAAAAATACCGAAGAAAATGTGAATTTGCACGGGAGAATTTTTTCGAAGACGCCTTTCAAAGCCGTTGCGCAAGGATGCAAACGCGGATATAGGTCAAGAAACAAGATTGGTATCTGCGCGCCGTACCTGAGAGCTCAAGCAGAGGCGTGCAACCGCGCGCGCTCTCGTCTCTTGCCGCGCGATCGAGCGAACGAGCGAACGAGCCGCTCTCGCGTCTCGGGATCATGAGCGTCGAGCTGTGCTCGCTGTTGCCTCGGCTGCTGGAGCTCTCTTGAGAGTGGAGCAATTCCTTGCTGCTGTTGCTGCTGCTGCTGCTGCTGCTGTTGCTTTTGCCAGAGTGCATACGGTGGATCGAGGACCGATGCCGCGCCGCCACCGCCTGCGACTTTCTAACGTGACTGAGCGCATTCGTTATGGTATAAATACATATATATATATATATATATATGTATATTTATATTTATCTCGTGCCCTCTCCCACATATATATATATATTTCCTTCGATTCAACGGATCGCACAGAAGCTCTTGAATCGGAAGAATATTCAATGACTATTCGATTCGGGCCTTATTACGACCCGAGAGAAGTCCTGTAAGACCTATAATTTCAATTTTTCGAACCCTCGAATCTGAACGGTATTTATCGTTATTCGTAAATTTGATTCGCGAAAAATATGAATTTCGTCAATTTTATTTTTGACACTTTGGATCTTTCAAATTTTCTTTCTTCGCGGCTTTAATCGTCGTATTTTCCAATGTATCGTTCGATTTTTTGCAAAGTTACGTTTTTCTTTTTGTTTTTTTTCGTTTTATTTATTTATCTCTCGACAAACAATTCGTACGGTCGAACAAGTTGACAGAAACGAGGCCGCGAACGGAGAATATTTATACATGCCGAGGAGAGACTTGAAACGATCCAGGAAAGATTAAATGCTCACTTAAGTATGAAATAGCCGATCTCCTCGGCGTATAGCCATCATCGCGCCACAGATAATAAACAGCGAAGAAAACTGCACTTTTCCTATTCGATAAATAGTTGCTATATAGGAATTCCCGTGACCCCTGCATTCCCATGATGCTATACATTTGCGCTCTATACGTAGGTACACCGAGTTACCACTACCAGCTTACACACCAGCCATGGCTCGCCTAGTAGTAGTGCCGCGTTTTTATCCGACGTATAAGCGCAACCTGTACGACTCTCACCCGTTTCGAGCCTCACCGTCGACTCTCGGTATTACCGGAAATCTCAAATATACATACATACATACATACATACATATAAACATATGTTTTATAAAGAATGATTCAAATTCTCTTTCTCTCTATTTCTCTCTCTCTCTCTCTCTCTCTCTCTCTCGGTCGATTTTAATATATTCATTGGTTATCGTGGAAACTATAACTTTTTATGCATAATCGCCCTCAATCAACAGACAATACATATTGTATCGTCCATATATATATTTTATTCCTATTCTTACAATTCTCTCGATAAATACCTAATAAGAATACTTTATGCATATTATTTTTCTATTTTTTTTTCTTTTTTTTTTTGCATTTCATTCTTTCATTCGTTAGCTTGTTTTTTTCTTCTTCCGTTCCCTCGAGGAAGACACGCGCGTTACGATTATTCCGGGGGATAGGTGCGAAAATCGAATCGAGCCAGGAAAAGAAACGAGCGAACGATTCGCGAGCTTATATCTTCATCGAAGTGTGAGAACTGCACCTGAAGTGCAAACAGAAGTTCCGTACACGACGTGTTTGCCGAACGCGAGAGCATCGTGTTTTTTTTTAATTTTAATTTTTTTTTTTTTTTTTTTTATTTTAATTTAAAAAAAACGCGTCTCGATTTTGTATATATATATGTAGTTATATATATACACGCGTCTTGTATTACGCGTACGTGTATCGGTGTATTTGTCTGGCCTTCGCACGTATTATTCGAGAGTCCGGTGATCGATGGGGGTTTCGCGACGACGCGGCTGCGATAAGAATATATCGTCGGGTTTCGTTCGACTTCTTCTTTTTTTTTCTTTTTTCTCTTTTCTTCTTTTTTCGCGCACGATAATTTTTACCCGATGACAGTAAGTGCACCTTCTGAATATTTTTGAGTTCTTACCGCGACTTACGAAATACGAGGCAAAACCGTGAGGCTCGACTTATATTCGTGTTTTTTTTTCTTCTTCTTTTTATTGCCATTTTTAACGTCGATTTTTTCGCCTTATCCGTCCTCAAAATCCGTGTACTTTATAAATTGATCGTTTTCAGCTGCGCTTCCGAAATAACTTTCACCGCGTTATATTTTTTAATTATTTGTTTTTACCGTAAAATAACAGAGTCAGGCGTCGATGTTTTTATTTTATGATTATTATTGTTTTTTTTTCGCAAACTGCATTAATTTTTTCGAGTTTTATACATGTTTTTAAATCATAAAATTATAAAATTTGGCGCAAAAGATTTTTGTTTTCAAACTCGATTCGGCAAGTTCGACTTTTTTTATTTTATTTTCTTCGTTACACACGCGCGTTTCGTCACGGATGTGTGCTATAAACAGGGTATAGTTTCGACTCAAAAGTCTCAATTCGCCTCACGTTTAGTACACGCTCTTGTCTTCTGGTGCTCCTTATATATTCCATCCGGGAGTCACGCCATATACAACGAGAGGAGATATTATATGCCGAGAGAAAGAGAAAGAGAGAGAGCGAGAGAGAAGGAGAGGGAGGGAGGAAAAATCGCGTGGGTTTTATGATCGGCGATCGATTATAGAGGACCTACTTATATTGTTAGCGAATAAGCCGTATTGTTATATACACTCGCTATCTTATACATATATATATATATATATAATATATATATTCAAAGTGCTCGCAGCATCTCATCTCAGTTGCGAAGGATTTATCCCTCTCGGTATTATACGTGTACCTTCGCGCTGCGGGAATCGATTGTAATCAATATTACATTCCAATATCGCATAAGGCCAAATATAATATTGCGCGAATTGCTCCCGATGATTTCGAGAACTTCAAAAAAAAGAAAAAAAGAAAAGTTAAAAAAAGAATAATTTCGAAACATTTCGTTTGTTTTGTGTTTATGTTCATTCGTAGGCGCAATGACGCTTCAATTTATGATCACAAAATTAGCAATTCTGTCAAATCTTATATAAAATGAAATATTTCAAAAGAAATATAAAATTGTCAAATATTTTTTACGTTCGAAGATCTTCGGTCGAAATTCGCAACTTTTTTTTTTTTTTGCAAGATACGATACGAATTTCACAATTGCAAATGGCAAAACGACGAGAGTATTCGAAAGGTTAAAACTCGATTTTCTTACGCAGTCAATACCGCTCAATGTCACATTGAGATTATAATGTTTGAACTCCGTTATTATACGCGTTTCTCTCTTCTCTCTCTCTCTCTCTCTCTCTCTCTCTCTCTCTCTCTCTCTCTCTCTCTCTCTCTCTCTCTCTCTCTCTCTCTCTCTCTCTCTCTCTCTCTCTCTCTCTCTCTCTCTCTCTCTCTCTCTCTCTCTCTCTCTCTCTCTCTCTCTCTCTCTCTCTCTCCTCATATTTGTACAGATTATCCTCGAGTTCCGCCGGATCTTATCAGGGACCAAGAGGAGAAAAAGCATAGTCGCGTACGCGTAGAGTCGTCATCCTCGTGTATTCTAAGACACTTTTTATTTATTTTTTCAACACGACGAAGACCCGAGCGAAATGCACGTATTCTCCACGCGGTGAGATGATAGGTGACGCAAGTCTTGGCTCGTAGGGAACTTAAGTATACACACCTATACGTATCTGTCCACTTATCAAGAAACGATTCCCTAAAAGTGGAATTCGGCCGTTTAAAAAAAAATTATTTATTTCAATTTTAATTATTCGATTTATTTAAAAAATGATTTCTATAATTTCATAAAATTCGTATAATTTCTAATTATCGCGGATTAATTAAACAAAAATTTTGTTTTAAAACCCCGTCGATATTAAAATTCTGCCCCGAATAAGAATTTTATTCGAAATTCATTTCCAACGATTTGTAAAATTTGTATATTGAAAAAATTCCCGTCGTTGAAATGATGAAAAGAAGGTAGGTATGTTATATTAGTTTATACCGAAGCACGATTATCGACTACAAGTCCTCGCGAGCCTGTCTTTGTTCTTCTCGGTGTTATAGAGAAGTCGATTAGAACTCGATGATAGGTGAAAATAACAAGTAACGGGGTCATCCGTGTCACACAGAGTGCACCTATTGCCACGTCGAGTTCTATCTTTTACCTTCCTCCCTCCTTTCCTCTCATGAGACACGTTATACACCAGGAGCGAACATTTCGCCCCGATAAAGTTTTCTTCTCTCATTCTCGAATGGAACGGAGCAGAACGCGATTCACGGTTTTTCGCACCAGCGGCAATACTCGTGTCAGTATGAAACAAGCTGGCAAAAGGCTATACATATATATATATATATATATATTGTATTAGTGTGTATATATGGTAAAACAGAGAGTTTATAAATCAAGTCGTCGTCGTCGATGCCATTACCGCGGCAAATGTAAATCGAGATCAGGTCTATCGGCGAGCTCATGTCTGCATGAAGCTCCGAGTTCTCCATGCCGCGCAATCTTACCTTTTCTATTATATATAGGCATGTGCTCTTTGCTCCGCAGCAAGGACAATCGTTTCAGAGAGCAGGATGCATTTGGCGAGGCATTGTCGAGGGTTGCGAACGCTACGGTTACATCGAGCGTCGACGCTCTTATAAATATAAATAAACCCAAATTAATTAATGACTTATTTTCTAAAGAGAAAAAAAAATACAATTTATGATTTCTTTATTATTTTTTTATTTTTATTCTTATTTTCTATTAAATCGTAACTTTGAGATATAATCGATAAAAATTGTGAGATATTTATATTCGCATCTATATGAAAAAACAAAAATTTAGCGTCGAGAAAATCGCGAAACGGTGAGAAATTCCACTTACGGATTTCGTGCCCTCGCAACCTTTTCTTCGATCTCGGCATCTCGTATCGTTAAAGGAGAGATAGACATACGCCGTGTATCTATATAAAGTTCTCTAATCTCGCGAACTTGATAAACAGCTTCGCTCAATGCATCGGCCGCGAGTTCTCTGGATCGATAAGAAAGAAGAAAAAAAAAAAAGAAAAAAAAAAGAGAAGAAAAAAAACGAGCAGAACTATTGTAAAATTGTAAATAATCGAGATCTGGTTGTGCACTTAAAACGCGTGTGTCGATGGTGCAAGGCGAACCTCCCACGCTACCGTGTATTTATCCGTTTGCTGGTGAATATGTAATTAATTTTGCCGCGAGGAATAACAACGAGAAACCAAGCGGTGAATATTGCTTTGTGAGAAAAGTGGGGGAGCGAGTTGATTACCGAGTTTGTCGTGTATGCGTTATAAGGATTTCTGCATCGTGTTTTGCAATCCATCAATCGCACGTGTGTTCTCTTCCCCCTCCTTTTCTCTCTCTCTCTGTCTCTCTCTTTATATCTCTGTCCTCTAGCTCTCTCTCTCTCTCTCTCTTTTTCTCGATATATAAACGTATTGATCGACGTTCTAATGATCACCCTTTGTTCGTCCCACTGAGGAACCACGATGGATTAGGGCAATACAAATTTCTAAATGCGTAGTGATTGCCTCTAATTCGTCTTTCATACGGACGAGACACTCCTAATTTGGAACGTTTGAAAGAAAAAAAAAAAAAACAAATCGATAAGATCGAATTGATTATTTGTTACCCCTAGGGCACACACGATTCACGTTTGATAATTCTTTTCTATTCGATAGAGTGATTCAAGTCAATATCGACAATTTTTCTTTCATCGAACAAAAATTCATCGATAAATCGATATTCGGGAATTTTCGAAAAAAATAAAAATAAAAATCATTTGCGATAAAGTGTATAGGTCACAGGCTTGTATCGATGGCGTGTAATACGTGCGAGATTTTCCTCGCGAAACGTCATGGAGGAGCTCTCGGGCGTATAGACGCGAGCCCCGCCAAGATAGTCTATCTTGGGTTGTATTGGTGTGCTCTCGGGCTCTAGATGCGAGAGTGTGCCTCCGACAACCATTAGTATCAAGAGTGGGAGAACAGAATGCGGAATAGCCTAGAATGTGATGTGAGCCCAAGAGCTCGAAGCTCTTGCGGGCTGCTCTCTGTGCTCTCTCTCTCTCTCTGTGTTTCTCTCTCTCTCTCTCTCTCTCTCTCTCTCTCTGTGTTTCTCTCTCTCTCTCTCTCTCTCTCTCTCTCTCTCTCGCTCTCTCTCTTTCTCTACATACAGTCTCTACCCTAGAGGCAAACGCGTGGTCCCTAGACGACTTCAAATGTGCCAGGATTCTCTCTCTCTCTCACTTTTATACACACAGAGCGCGAGACGATGTACAAGCCCGCCGTCTTTTAGCATCGCAGCATCCTCCACCCGCTCATTAACTCCTATATATACCTGTACGCGTGTACAGGCCTTAAGCGATTTTCATAGTTGGTCGCTAAACGAAAATTACACACCACAAGCGACACCGACCTTCCGCGAGAACTGTGGGAATTTTTTGGTAAATCGATGGCACGAGCCACCCCACGATGACAGCCTCTCATCTCTAATAGATAATACAATATTTTCGCACGTTGAAACTCACGTTAAAGATCGATATCTTTGTTTATGCGCTAATGAAGTAGAGATCGTTGAAATTCGATGATTCAGAAACTTTGAATCTCTCTCTTTCATACGTCGTATCTCTCTCTCTCTCGCTCTCTCTCTCTCTCTCGTAGCGAGAGTGAAATCGATGTCGATGATAAGAATCGAGAACATTATTTGCCGGAGATATTCGTCTCGAATTTCACTTTTGCTTAGTCATAGAACGAGGACTTTTATTCCGGGACAATAATTCGAAGATTTTTTTACATCCGAGTAGGTAGGTACTAAATAAAGGAGTCATGAAACACAAATAGTAAAATATAGGTATTCAAAAAATTGTAAGTTTCGTAGAATTTTTAATTTTTCGAAAAATTGCATCCTTTTGTGAATTATTGAAATTTATTCGATCGAATCTCATCACAATTTTATCGAATAATTTTCTGTCATAAATAAATAAAAAATTGACACCAAAATTCAATTATTATCTCTCACCCGGCACGATCTTATCTACAAAATTCGAATAAACAATTTTCCTTATCAATTTTTCGTAACTCGACGATATATCTCGCGAATTTTCTCGTTTTTTTACGATATTATTATTACCATCGTTTCGCGCTGAATGAAAGTTAGCCGAGTGGTATATATCGAACAGCCGGGAAAGAAGAAGAAGAAGACGAAGAAGAAAAAGAAGAAGAAGAAGAAGAAGAAGAAGAAGAAGAAGAAGAGGTGAACAAAAATGAATGAAAAAAAAAGAAACGATCTACGTAGATTTTACACCGCGAAGGTATATCATAGCCCCTCTTCGACGTCTCCGCGACCTTTCGAGAGAGCGAACGAGCGCCGGTTCCCCATGTCGTCCACTTTTCACACTCTCCATACTATAATATATACCTTCTCCTCGTTGTGTAGTACATATCGGTTTTTGCTTCTCTCCTCCCATATATTACTCGACCTCCAACGAGTCTACGTCTTTCTCCCTCTCGCGGCACGGAGATCGCGAACGATCATCAGAATTCCAATATACCGATTGCTCGGTTCTTATACACACGCGTATACGCGTAGTCATATAACGCAATATATACATATATATATATTAACATTAATACGTCTATATACATACACACACATATATATATATATATTATATATATATATATATTATATATATATATATATACACTCGTATAAAATACTGCTATACGAGAAATATACCTGTGCCGAAGAGTTCAGCTCAGAGTTCATACGAGAATCCTTATAAATTTTAATTGAGCGCTTCGTACCGATAGTTCGTACCTATCGGACATTCTCGAGCGCGCGACTCACGAAGAAAAAGGTAACGTATGCGAGATAGACGTCAAATATTTGAACCACGTCAAGTCTCATTCATACAAAAACCATCGATGGATAATAATTATTATCTCATCGACGCCCTCGTGACGCGGAGTTGGCTGTTTGAAAATCGACGGAAATTCCCGTTACACGAATTCCAATGATCCGGTCAACGGTCTCCCACGCATCGTCGTATATAGTTATACATATGGGAGGAGAACGCGTGTCGTATCTACGCGGAAACATACTTTTGTTTGTACACACGCGTGTTACTTGCGTGTGACGTTAAGTTTTTAGCTCTCTTTAGCCCCTCTTCCTCTCTTTCCTCAGGACGCTCTTTCGGTCTTTCGGCTATTTTGACCAGAAGCCGGAAGTAGGCGCGAGTGCAGATCGCTTTCAATAGTAATAATTTACTCGATGAGGTTTCGTCGCTCATCGTCATCACAAATTTCCGGCTATCGATCGTATCGACGCGATGAATATTTATCGTGGGAGACGTTATAGCGAGGGAATCTTCGAATCTAGAGATATCATGATTTACGTTTAATTTGTTTCTCTTTTGATTTTGTCGTAATGAAAAATTGAAATTTTTATCGTATTCGATTATTTTCTTCTTATCTTACGGGTACGAAGATACGGGTACGATAAGAATTTCATAATTATCGCGACGTATCGTCGCAATTAAATCGTCGTAATGATAAATTACACGGTTGGTTAATTAAACGGAGAGAAGGAAAAGCCATTTAATTAGACGAAATTAATTAAAAGCCCGGTGAACGAATTTCATTCCGTATGTATAAAAGCATTTGTTTAATTGGATCAACGCGCGAGGGTCTCGATCGAACGAAAATCTAATTAAATTGAATTAGAAGGAGGGGAAAAATTTATCGCGGGATAAGAAACTTTCGATCGAATCGTTAAATTGATTTATTTTTCTTGTAACGTAAAATCGATCGGTGATTAGCTCTTTTTTTATTTTTCATTTTTTTTCTTCTTCTTCTTCTTCTTCGTCTTTTTTTCTGTTTTTAGAATTTTTGTTGCGTTCGCAATGGAAGGACTATGTAGAATAGTCGCTGCAATCTCAGCGATGCTGCCTCGCTCCCTAGTACACCTCTCGCTCATTTTGCTAAACCGGAGAGTGAGACTCGCTCTCGCTCGCGCGCCAACTCGGACTCTCTCGGGGATATAACCGTTATATTGCTTCCCTTCTCTATATACATGCCCCGCCACCGCGCGAGTTCTAACCTCGCCTCTCTATAGATGCGTACGGCAGATATACGCGCGTTTTAACACACCGGCCTGAATTAATCGTAACTCGCCTCGCACACACCGTAAAATATATTTATTATTATAATTCGCGAATAAATAATTCGTGATACGAGAATATCGCTTCAGCGAAGACAACGATTAATTTCAGCCAAATATCATCGCGTTTCTCCATCTTAATAACAAATTACCAAAAAAAAAACAATTTTTTTGTTTCAATCAAAAAGCTTTTTAACCCTCTGTTAAGGTGGAACAAAAAAATCGCGGTAGAAATTCGAAAAGTTGGAGGAGAGGGACGTTGGTTCAGTCGACACGAAGAGCCCCATGGACGACTATAAAAATATATAATCCGCTTATAAGCGATCTGCCCCGCGCGACAGAATTTCTCGAGGTTTTCCGGTAGAAAAAAAAAAAAAAAAAGATGGAGAAGAAAAAAAAGAAACGTAAATGTCAGGAGCTTTGTCAACGTCGTGAAATAGGCGCGTTTGTATATATAAAGCGCGAATAGAGGAAATAGATATGAACGTCGAACGATATTTACGAACGATTTGACGTCGAAGATTTCGAGCGACTGATATAATTCGTCATCCGGAATTTCGTGACACCGAGATGATCCAGCTTTTCTGATTTCGGTCGGGATCGTTTGTATACGCGTCGCGTAATAACGAAGAAACCCGATTATTCTTGGAATACACGGTGGCGTATGAATAACGACGATATATTACGAAAATCTCGAGATCACTCAAACTCGAAGAGGTTTTCGAGGACTTCACCGATCGTACCGGACACCTGTGGGGGTCTTTTTTTTCTCCCTCCCTCTCTCTCTCTCTCTCTCTCTCTCTCTTCCATCCTATTCTTCTTCGGTGTCGATCTCTTTCCTCTCTCCATCCACAGAATCCTGAGGACGAGGCACAAACATGATTAGTCAAGTTTTCGGGGCGTGATTTTTGACACGACGGGGGGGTCGAGGGTAACCTCGTCTCGAGGGGATCGTCTATTTCGTGAAATGGATATATATATATATATATATATATATAAAGAACTGTAGAGGATTTTTTTGTTCATCTTCTAGGAGGAAAAGATGACTCGGAAAAATCATTGAGTCGCGAGATTCACGAGTATAGAGGGTGGATTTATTTAATTTCCGAAAAAAAAAAAAAAAAATCGTACAAATGACAAATGAATTTGTTCAAATTCACGACGATTTTTCAAAAATAACCGAACGTATCGTTTTCCTCGGTTTGTTTATTATTAATATATTTTTTTAAATTATTTTCTCGTCATTTAATATCAGTTTTTTTTAATATCACGAAACACCCACGACTCCGTGTTTATTTATTATTATAAATTTTTCGTTAAATGTAAGATAAACGTGATATATCGTTTATATCGTTTTTGTCGTTCGTCGTCCCTCGTAGTCCCGCGGGTTTCAAAGGATTTCTTACTTATTGCCGTAACAAAAAAGCTCGCGAGTGCGCATCGAGACGTCGCGTTTGGTATCGTAGAGGAGACCGCGGGCCGGGCAGTTTCCCCAAACGGCGACATATATAACTCGCTTGTGGTTTTAAGAATGGCTCGCTAATGGGGTAAAAGAGCGAGAGGGAGGGAGAGAAAGCAAGCGAGAGAGAGGGAGAGAGAGGTATATCGGGCGAGGGCGGTCCCGGAGCCACAAAATTAGTGACCACAAATCAACGACAATACTAGGGTCTCGGGGGTTTTTTTTCTTCCTTTTTTTTCCTTCTTTTTTTTTATATAACGGAGCTAGGTGGTCGCACGGCGATTTCGACTGACCCACCACAGCTACGAGTAAACTATTCCCCTTGTACTATCCCTTTCTCTCTCTCTCTCTCTCTCACGCTCTTTATTTCTTTTTTTCGTTCTCTCTCTCTCTCTCTCAGTCGCACGCACTTCAGTCATTGTGAGAGGGCGTGCGCTCTCGTATACCGCGGTCTAGCCGGCCGAGAGACTATACCATTGACAAAAAGAATCACTTTGCGCCTCACAGACTCATTCTCGCCACCTAAATCTCTCAGCCGCCTTTCTACTCTCGCTTCCATTCGGGCCACACACGTTTTATTTACGCGTGTCCTGTACGCGTTTGAAAATAAAAATAAAATTGAAAAAAAACCGCACGGACACACAATCGAACACGAAAAATTATTATACTCACGTTTTTATCGAATTCTCTCGAATTCACTAAATATCGAGTTTTGAAAAAAAAACTACCCTTAGATAAGGGTTGAAAATGTTGATATTTCTCGTTTTTTCAAATTATTTAATTTCATCCAGTTTTTGTTTTTATCTCGCTGTTCGCAATTCTCATCGCTCGAAGAATTTTGTCCTTTTTCCACTCCCTTAAAAAAAAAAAAAGAAAAAAAAACCCCCCCCGAAAACTTTAGAAAAATTGTTCGATACGATCGTCTCGGCCACTAGCTACCAAGATTCGTTTCCAACACCGAGAAATATCAATTGGAATATATATTAACGTTTCCAATGGAGACGATTTTTCCCTTTCAGAATCGAGCGCGATTCAATCAGCAAAATGTGCCCCCGCGGGATCCGTCCGAAAGATCCGACCAATCGCGTCACCTTCCACTCTTTTCCCGGATATATCTATATACACGTCTATATAATATATCGGGCAAAAAGCGACAGTCAGAAATCCGACTCGGGCATTAGAACCCCGCTGCGCGTCATCACCCAACGACCGAGAGAGACGAGATTTCGTCTTCGGGACAGAAATCCTCTCGGTCCACTGAATTGAGGCTCGCGCTACTCAAATATATATATATATATATATGGAGTAAGATGAGCTGTTGTGATTTGGATGAAGTGACTTGTGATAAATACCCGAAAGAAAGAGGAAAAAAAAGAAAGAAAAAAATAAAATAAAAATTCGAAGCCCCGCATCGCTCTCGTTATGCCTCCTCGGGTTAGCCGGTGGCCTGATTGGGTCTTAAGAAGAGTCCCGAGTGAGCGCCGAGGCTACCGTGTCTCTAATCCCGTCTCCTATCTACCTTGTCCATCCGTTCTTCGCGTATAATTGTCTTATTGTATCCTCTCGTGACGGTCCGTACGTTGATTTTTGTTCTTTACCGTGCCTATGCGTATATTCGTCTCATGTGGTAAACAGATTATCCGCGCGACGCCCCGTCGACCTTCCGTTAACATTGTGAATACATTTTTTTGATTTTTGTTGTTTTTTTTTGTCGATTTTTTCCAAGTTATAGAACTGTCGATATTTCGAAATTGATAGTGGATCATCCCCCTCCCTCGATGCTTTCCCGGAAAGGATAATTCCGATGATACGATTCACCCTACGGGGATTTGCGCTTCGATTCGGTCCAGGTAACTTGCGTGTGTGTGTGTGTGCGTGCGTGTGTGTGTACGAGAAGAATTCTCGTTCGCGCCCGATGCGTAGGCTGTGGAGAGCGAACGAGCGTTTCCGCGAGGCGAGAAGAGAACGCGTCGGTTTAAGATCGAGAGCTAAATTGAGAATAATTGATTTATAGGATTTTAAATAATTTTCATTTCGATGAAATATCACTGGAACGAAACGGATAAAAAGGTGTATTAGGATATTAATTGGCGATATTTCACGCGATAGAAATATTATTGATATCGAATGTACATATTTTGCATCGATTTATGTTTTCGCAAAATTGAGAATTATGTAAAGGAGATCGATCGACGTTCGATCGATCGGTTATTATCAAATTGTGACAAATTAATGGAAATTAGTATTTTTTTTTCTATTTAAAAAACATAAGTATCGACGCTTCTTGGCCGATCACTGATTTATCATTGCCTCGTTAGGCTCTCGATCTTTTTCCTCAATTAAAAAATAATGTTCCACCAAAACGAACCCCCCCTCGAGCATCGTGCCACAAAAATATTATGTTTTTTTTTCTGTTCTTTTCTTTTTACAACTCTCGCGCGATATAACGACATGGTTAGCGTGAGTCGGATTTGGAGAGAACGTAAAAAAAAGAAATATCTCGGAGCACGCGCGTGCTTTAATACTCGTATTCACGAAACCAAGAACGCGAACTAAGAAACGAGCTAGCGAAGACCGGAGAGAAACAGAGAGAGAAGAGAGAGAGAGAGAAAAAAAGAGAGAAAGAGAGAAAAGTCTCTACGGTGAGCATGTTCTCTGATGGGGTCATCAGCGCGAATTAACATACTGGGTGGACTCGTACTGTACGATGCCTGAGGAACGTATACATATATAGCTAGATATATATATATATATATACATAGGACTAAGGATGAGAGGACGAGAGAGGAATCAGGATGACAGGGAAAAGCGTTGCGTTCGAAAAGACGAACCAACGCGCGCGAAACGTACCTCTCGGATCTGACTCAGCTGCTTTCTTATTCTCTCCTTTCTCGTTGGATATCGTAATATCGTTCCGCCTCGAGAAATTCTCAAAGTGAATCGGGCGACCGTACTTTGCGACAAGTTCTCGAAGCGAATCGTGCGACCGTAGTTGAAAAAAAAAAAAAAAACAAAAAAACAAATGAAAATACTAAAAAATTTCCCAATTTCCAATTAAAGAGCCGAATATTAAGCTGCCTCTTTTAATAACAAAAATAGAACAATTTCATTTAAAGAATGTAATAACAAATTTGTTTTTTGTTTTTTTTTTTCATTTCGCAATTTTTCCATTTTTGCTGTTTTTCTTTCCCCCGTTCGAAGTTACAAGACGTATTCGACGCAACGAGGTGAGAAACTTTGCCGTCGGTTGCAAACGATATTATCAATTCCGGGGTATCGCGAGCGCAAAAAGCGGTATCTTTGAAGCTCTTCGAGCTCTCGGCGCGTCTTCATCGGTCGATTGTACAACTTGGTTTGTATTTGCTCTCACGCTTCTCTCTCTCTCTCTCTCTCACACACACACACACACACTCTCTCTCTCATTGTCTCTCTGTTTTACTATAGAACAGATGGGTTATTCACTACGGAAAATCGAGTTTTACTTCCTGCATACACTCGATAATACCGGAGAGACTCGCGTGAAACACACACACACACACATATATATATATATATATATATACATGCAGATACGTATTTTTTTCACTATAGACGTATAGCTGTCTCGTAAAACGAAACGCCTCGTGCGAGCACCGGAAAAGTATTTTTTTCTTTCTTTCTTTTTTTTTTTCTTCCTTTGGAGTCAACTCATATTGAAGATCTACAAACACGAGAGTAAGAGAAGAGTAGGGTTCTTCAAACAGGGATTACGTGTACGTGGAACGCGTGCGCGATACGTATTAATGTATATCTATATATCTGTATACCTGTATATATATATATATATATGTATATATACGTTGTGCTGTATACAGTCAATCTCATTTGCGGGCTCTCTCGTGCGCTCGTTAACGATTGTTATATAGGCTGTTTGGCGAACGAAAATCCCTTCCGGCAGAGAGCCAAGGATTTCATTCTACCATGGCTGATACCTACGTACCGCGTGATATTTTATATATCTATTTATATATATATATATATAGATATATATATATATATATAGATATATTCGTCGTGTACTTAAAACCACGAAAGAAACGTGTCCTACGATCACGATCATCAATATTTGTGTGTAAGGAGAACATTTACTTTCATCTACATATCTTACGTATGTAAACTAGAAGAAAATTTTATCCACCGCGTCTCGAACGCTTATACGAGGGATCCGATCTCATTACCGCGCGGAGTATATCGCGCATAATCCCATTCGGCGTGGATATCCACCTCGGCTCTTCTCCAATCGAGTCGTAAGATTTGGTCAAGGGATTTGTTCGGATATTACGTGTAACTCGTGCTTCGTACGGATAATATAATTTTTTTTTCTTTTTTTTTTTTTTTTGACACGTATCTTTCGGAATACATAACGAGCTGTACGGCTCGAGGAATGAGAGAGAGAGAGTAGAAGGTAGAGGGACGTGGGACGTGGGAGAAGTTGATACTTCAAAAAATCGATTTTTCACCGAGCCAACTTTTACAATTCGGATTAATCGTCGATCGTACGGGATTAATCGAAATCCAACTGATTTTCGTATTCAACAAAAGAATAATGAATTATATGAAAATATCGTGTTTCGATGGATCGAAACGATAACGAACGACGTCGACTCTTAATCTTAACTCAACAATCCGAAACAACCCTTAATTCGCGGTTCGAATATATTCTACGCGCCGTAAAAACACTCGCGAGCGAATAACTTTCGCGAGCTCTCGCTATCTCGTTTTACACTCGGGGTGAGCGATATCAGGCTCGTTTGGAAGCCGAGAGAGAAAGCGAGAGAGAGAGAGAGAGAGAGAGAGAGAGAACAACAATAACAAAAAAAAAAGCGAGAGCCAATGTAGGACTGTAGATCAGGATTTTGGACAGTGTTAAAGGGGTTACATTAGACAGAACGAATGGACCAGAAGAAAGTCAAAAGGGAAGAAGAGTACGAAATAAAATATAAAAAAACTAAATGAAAAAGAAAATAAAAAGTGCGAAGAAGGACGTGTACGAAACGAAATCAAACCGTGGACTTCTCTAAAATCCAGGTGGCACGAGGGAATGAGAACGAGAGAGGGAGAGAGAGAGAGAGAGAGAGAAAAAGAGAGAAAGGACGAAATCGAAAGAGACCAACGAGAAGAGAAGCCGGTGGCCAGATTCCGAGCTGGCGCACACGAAAGAACGACTCGCGGATTCTCTGAGTAACGTTATGTTATATATACATATATATGTAGATGTGCGCTCGCGCCTGGACCAACAAGGGAGCTGATTTATAACGGCCATTCATTCTAATCGTCCTGCATCTTACCAGCTCTCGCTGTCTACCGTAGCTGCACTTTTTAAGATAGCAGCCACGGGCAAGCAACCAGAGCATCGTCACCGTCACAGTAACAGCAGCCACGGGTCTTCTCTCTTCTCTCTCTTCTCTCTCTCTCTTTCTCTTTCCATCTCTCTCTCTCTCTCTCTCTCTCTCTCTCTCTCTCTCTCTTTCTTTCTTCGACCATGGACCGTGGCTAATTGACTATAAAAACTCGAATATTTGGTCGCACCCATAAACCATTTAATTAACAAGTTCGGTCGGAACTTGAATGTGTGAGCTCCCTCGCGCTCGCGCGATAAACAGCGCCGAAAGAGAAGAAGAAGAAGAATAAGAAGAAGAAGAAGAAGAGTAAGAATAAGAAGAAGAAGATAAAGATTCGATAGTGTGTAAAGCTCCCTCAGGATGGGGATAAATCTTACGAGATCTTTGCCCTGGAACCGCGCCCGATCTCGTATTGGAGAACGCGACGTAAAACTCGCGAGAAAAAATCTAAAACATCGTGAATAAAGATCTCTACACCTCTCGTTCGGGCAATTATCTTCACTTTTTGTCTTACTTTTTACGTTGTTTGTAAATATCTACGAGCGAAATTAAATTGCGTTTAAAAACAAAACGTTATTTTTCGTAATCGATCCTCGTCGAGATGAAATGTTTTCCGAGCTTTTTATGTATTAACGACGACGAAACGAACGACCGCGAAGATTTTCATGAGATACTGAGGGTTCTTCGTCGAGCATCAGCGGCGAACAAATTTTTTATTCTTTGCTTTTTTTCTTTTTTGTACACGCGAAGAATAATCGGGGAGTAAATTCTCGAGGTACGAGTGTCGTATAGCTATATTTTCGTTCCGAAAGCGGAGAGAGAGAACGAGAGAGATAGAGAGAGAACAAGAGAGAGAGAGAGAGAGAGAGAGAGAGGATATGGAGCAAGAACGAGGAGTAAGATAAACCGGCGTGGCCGAGCCGGGATAGCGTAGAGAGCATGTAGCTCGCGCGCGAGTAACTAAATCAAACGTCATCATCAGGAGCCTTAGTTATGAGGACCAGGGAAGCTCTCTTGATTTTTTTCCCTTTAATTTTGTTTTGTTTGTGTTTTCGTTTTTTTTTTTTTTTAATTTTAATTTTTATTATTTCTTTTATTTCGCTTGGTACGTCGCTCCTTCGTCTCTTTCCTCTGTCGCCCGGTTTCGCCGACGATGACCCGCTGAGACTTCGGGTGGTCCCGAAGTACATCGTGGAACGTGGTCCAAATCCGTGAGACACGAGAAAGAGAGAGAGAGAGAGAGAGAGAAAGAGAAAGAAAGAGAAAGAGAAGACCATGAGCGACGACCGAGCTCTACGCCATTCACCATCATCAGAGCTTTTTTTATTCCTCGTATGTGAGAAAAATGCGCGTGGCTAAAATATTAATATTAAATACAGCACGCGCGTGCGCAATACGAAGAAACAAGATACGAGGATAAACAAAAAATGAAAAAATTTCTTTTCTCGATGTGCTTTTATGCAACAAAAATAAAACAAAAAAACACAAAAAAAAACAAAGAACGAAAAATAAAAATCCTAGGCCTATCAATTCCAGGCAGAGGCAGAGCGGGGTCAAAAATATTGGATAAACATCGCGAGAGTTCACCGTAGTGACGAGGGTGGCGAAAGGGCCAGGGAAACGAGCTAACCTATTACACACACACACACACACACCCACCCACACATATATATATATAGTCCTCGGTCAGGTATCTTTATATCTATACATATACGTGGGTCGTCGAGGGGATGAGTTTGCACTGTTCTCGCGTCAGCGTTCGTGGACAGCCGGCACGCGAGATCGACCCGACACACTCGCACACACACACGCACACACACACATGCACGCATAGTCCCGAATACAAAGTAATAGTGAAAGGAGGAGGGAGGGGGTGGGGGAAGTAGCGAGAGAGTGAAGAAAGGGAGGGTGAGGCAGCACCATCAGTCCATTTAATTAATTAAAAGTGCATTAGCCACACGACTGGTCGGTAAGAGTCGAAGAGAGCGGAGCGGGAAAGCTGGAAGTCCGGTGTCGGACGTCGAGTCTCGACGGTAGAGGTGGGGGTAAGAGGAGTAGGAGGAGAAGAAGAAGGAGGAGGAGAATGAGCGAAGGGGGTTGGGGGAGGGGAGGAGGGGAGGGGAGGAGGGAGTATTAGATACGTTAACGGGCGTTAGAGCGCACTAACCGGAAGGAACGCGCGTGGCACGAGACACATTTCATGCTATCCCGGATGGTTCGCCGGGGGTTTTTTATCTCTTTCGCTCTCTTTACACGTTTCTTCGTTTTTTCTTTTGTCTTCTTTTTTTTTGTTTATTCTTATTTTCTCCATCTCTTTCTTTCACAGCGCCCACCAACCATCCTCCTACCATTATATTCCCGCGAGGTCTCACAATTACTTTCGTCAGCACACGTTTTCCCATAACTTATGATTTAGCCGTAATTTGCGCTGAAACGCGCGCGCGTTTTAGATGGAACTAATACTATTACGTCTCTCTCTCTCTCTCTCTCTCTCTCTCTCCCCCTCCCTCTGAAAAGAATAATATTGACTAGACGTTTTATATTCTCACGAGTCTTCGTATCGCAATCGTATCGATTACCGATGAGTCCACACACGTATGACTCGATATACGCCGTCTATCGCTACTTTTCAGGACAATTTGCGCGAGGTTTAATCCTACGTGAAAGTCTCGTACGACTTGGCGTTATGTTTCAGAGTATAGAGCGTATAAAATAATATCATCGATTCGATCATCCCTATTTAAGTAAGTGCTTATTAACCCTCGCCAATTGGATGAATATAATTGGGGTGTAGATGGGCAAGATAGAGAGAGAGAGAGAGAGAGAGAGAGAGAGAGAGAGAGAGTGAGATCGTTCGCGGTAATATCGTATCGATAAGCTCTCTTCCGCGTTAATAATAATCTCGATGTCATCGAGATCGCGCGCGCCCGCGTCACCGATAAAATCAGAACACCAGGTGCAAATTACCATTTGCGAGGGAGTCGGCTGATGTCGATGATGCCTCTGACACACACGTAATGCTTATGACCCCCAGGGATAGATCGTGAACGAGGATCGTGGCGGTGAAGAGTCAGCTTCGATGAGAGCCGAAGAGCTCTCGCGAGGCACATAAAACGTGCAGATGACTCCTTATACTAAGTTATATATATATATAGGTATATATATATAGGTATATATATAGGTATATAGAATTTTTACCTAGCGATCTCGTATATTATATTGTGTATAGGACTAATAGTAATCATCTTAATGCACTTTACTCTCTTCAACGTTATCAGACGTTTTTATACACGGGGTTGTAGATCTGTATGTCCGTGTGTGTGTGTGTTTATATATGTGTACGCGCTACCCCCGTAGCGATCTTTCGAACTTTTTCATTCTTTCGTTCGTTGGCTTTCTTTCTTTTTATTTTATTTTATTTTTTTTTTTTCGTTTTGTTTTCAATGACTCACAACTTTTATTCTCCCCTCGATAGTTAAACGTGAGCCGTGCTGTTGCACGATAGGCATATACCAGCTTTCAATCTTTTGATATTATCGGTCGCTACCACAGAGTCGAAGAGGGAGAAAGAGAGAGAGAGAGAGAGAGAGAGAGATTCACCGTAGCTTATACACGCGTCATTATCGATAACTATAAATAATCCCTGAGTCGTGAGACAGCTGCGGATTTTGTGGAAAGAAAATAAAACAAATGGAAGGGGGAAGGAGGGAGGTCGATAGAGGTGAGCTAAAGATCGAGAGGGAGAGATGTGGGAGGGAAGAGCCAGCGGAGAAAAGGGTGTTTGATGGTTACGGTAGGTTCTCTCTCTCTCTCTCTCTCTCTCTCTCGCGCGTTATACACAGGATCGACTCGTAGTATGTGCGAATCGCGTGCCGAAGAACTTCGAACTCTCTCTCGCTCCCTCGTAGTCTTTTCGTTCACTCTTTAGTAGTGAAATACAGAGAGAAGATCGATGATGAAGCAGCAGGCAAGAGAGAGAGAGAGAGAGAGAGAGAGAGAGAAGAGTTGGAAGCAGAAGCGGCAGCGGGTCACGCACACGCGACTTTATCACGTCGTTAGAGCTTCAATTCTCTCGCCCGGGTGCTACTCACACGAACACACTGTATTTCTTTTTTTTTTTACTCGTTTCGATGGTCTTTAGGTAGAAAAGTGTAGTTGGATCTCGACAGGCGTAAAGGAATAGAGCGTGTATGACGAGTCTTAACGAGGAATCTATTAGCGAAAGGGACGAGAAGAACGGCAGTAGAGACTTCGTTGAATTTCCAAGGGGATGAAATTTTCATGCTGCCGAGAAAGAGGCGTTAGGATTTTATGATAATAAATTTTCAATTTTACGTTATTCGTTTTTATATAGTTTATTATTATATTAAACACACTTTATTCCAGCCACAAATTCCGTATCTTCCATCAAACATCTGATATATTTTCATCCCTACCTCCAATTCTTATCTTCTTATCTTTATCGGTATTAATCTAGTAATTACTTTACAAAACGTTAATTATTCCTAGATAAGAAAACCTAACGAGCTTTATCGATAAGCCTTGATAACGCCGAAAAAATACAATTCTCGTTAAAAAAATATGGCTTCCTCGATAAATGGGAATAAATGCTGATACTTTCTCTCTCTCTCTCTGTCTCTTGTGCAACCAACAGCTCAATTCTTTTCAAGGCATTTCAAACGATCGCAGGAAGTAAAAGAGTTAACAAAGTTAGCTTTCGTGAATAGAGAGAGACCCTTTTATAATTTGACGGCGTTTAACGCGCCACGTGCCGTTCCCAGCATACCTCGTGCCAGAGGGGCTCCAACGAGAGAGCTTTTTGACCTATTCATATACGTTCGATAAATCGAGCCTAATGGAGAAACATATTTTATCAAGTAGCAATGCAATCGCTTCTGTCAAGCTATATGTCTCTCTTCATGTTTCACTTTTATATACACACATTTACATGTAAATGTGTGTATATAAAAATGAAACATGAAGAGAATATATATATATATATATTGTACATAAAAGATGAGCACCCACGCAGCCACGTGTACGTCTTTTAATACGCCATAATGGCGTCGCATGTTCATATTCATTAAGTCATTCACGTGACCCTCTCCTACCGGCGTTGAACTCGCCGCTAAATTTTTTGTCCCTATCTCATTCCTCTTTCTTCGTACAAGACGAAGACGAGCAATGGTATTAAACTCACTCCGCATCCCCCCACCCCCACCCTCACTCTCTCTCTCTCTCTCTCTCACTACGTCTTTCTTGGGAACATTTCGATTCAATTTACAGTCAGATTCTCCTTCAGCAAGCAATTTAATTAATACCCGATGAAACGAGACGAGGGATCGTGGCGAGGTGTATCGTACATGAGATTGTACATTTACGTCGTCGATGTCACCGCAATCGTAAGCGTTATAATAATGTACAGTGATATATTGCGCGATACCGAGTCTTCGGCTTGTTAAAAAAAAAAACAAAACAAAAAGTAACATCGAAGGTTTGTTCTTAATGATATAGAAAGCTCTGCAGAACTCGAGATCTATTTGCTGTTTGCCTCGATCAATTTGAATATATATGTATAGAGACGTATTAATGTGTGTGTGTGTGTGTATGTGTTTATGTGTATATTTGCTTGGTCTATTTCAAAGAAAGTCAGCCTCCAAAGGTCAGCGTAACTCGCCCGCCTCACAAATGCCAATCTACTTACGAAATCCTTCGATCCCTCAGTGGTATTGTAACAATGATAGCAGAGGGAGATTCGCGTCGAGGGTTCGCGGGTACATCGCGAGAGTTGAAAATTGTATTTCATCGCAGAAGAGAAAAGGACGAGAGAGGGAGAGTCTCTCGACGATTTTATTTTATTCCAATAATCTTCGGCCGATCCTTCATTCTCGCTCTTTCGTATTACTTCGCCGACATCCCTCTCTCCACGAACGAATAAATAAAAAACATTCGATCGATCATCGATCAATTAAATATTGTGAGAAATCGTCTTTTTATATCATTTTGTTTCTCGGCCAATTCTTCTCGTATCTTTATCGTCGTTTCTTCACAGAGCGACGACCGCTCATTAAATCGATCGTAAATCGCGAACGAACGTGTTTTTATTATCGATATGAAAACGTCGATGATTTTTATTTTATTTTACTTTTTATTTTTATTTTCATTTCGTTTTTGTGTTTTTTTTTAAATTTTTTTTATTTGTTTTGCTCGATGTCGAATGAATGAGAAAAAAACAACAACAGCGCGTTGCTGCAAACAAGCCATTCACCGATCTCGCATAGAGCCACCCCTTAGTAGTCGGGCGTCTTTTCTCGTGAATGCTTCCCTTGCACTCGGATATCATACCGACGTTTATCTCAGGAATCTACAATTTTATTCATATCTTCTCGCGCGTACGACGAGACAAAGAAAGAGAGAGTGAGAAAGAAAGAGAGAGGGGAAGAGAGTGCGAGAGTGGGATAAGAGAAAGAGTGATCTTGCGTGTTCGTGCGTGTGAGAGAAAGAGAGGCAGAGATAGAGAGAGAGAGAGAGAGAGAGAAATATAATGTTGAATAATTTCACCATAAATATGGAGTTTTGTGGGCGTAAAATAACGATAATGCAAGTAAATAATGGACGTAGAGTTTTATTACCTTAGGCGGGTGAATGGCGAGATAGAATCTACCGAGTGGATGCGTCGCGCGAGCGCACACTCGCGAGACTTGCTTTTGCGCAGCCCCTCTCATCTCGCTGCGTCTCTTACATCGAGAGAGTTTCTTCGTTCTTCCTCTTCTCGTTCTTATTCTTCTTTTTCTTCTTCTTCTTCTTCTTCTTCTTCTTCTTCTTCTTCCTTATTCTTCCTCTTATTCTTCGTTATTCGTCCGGTGTCTCAGCCTCTCTTCTCTCGTCCGTCCTTCTCCTCCCGAGATCCGTACTTGGAGTACGTTACTGTTGACCGCCCCGAGCCCATCGAGACTGGACCCTCAGCCTCCAGTCCGATTTCTCGTACTACTCCTCCTTCTCCTTCCTTCTTTGCTTCTCTTCGTCGTTTGCATCGAGAGATTGTTTTTTCTCTTCTTTTCTTTTCTTTACATTTTCTTTTTTCGTACGAAAAATTACTATGAACGCGACTTTGACGACTCTTTACATTTTAACGATAAAGTTACTGGACGAACGAGAATTATAAGTGATGAGAGAATAACGATTTATAATTTTTTAGCATTTTTAAAAAATATCTTTTGAAAGAAATGTCTCGAATTTTCTAGATCACGGCGTTAGGGGAAGGAAAGTATGGAGTTTGCGGAGAAGTCGCGATGGCGGCACTCCGTTTAACCCCTAACGAGGGGTGGCGCGAGAGCAGAACCACCCCTTCGCATCAGAAGGGTGTGGCTTTCCTCAGATTGATTCGAAAAACTCGCTCATGCGCGACGAAGGTTTCCTCTTCGACCCTTAGAGCGCAACCGTATTCACCTACCCCCATCCTTGTTCGCTTCACCCATTATACGTACAAATATAGCGGCCTATTTTTCTTAATCCCCCGTGTATACGATCTCTCCTGATCGTTGATAAGCACGACAAAGCGACGCCATTTAAATTCCTCTAGCATAAAAAATCGATTCGGGCAAAATTTCTCAACGTCAATAGAAACTTAATGTTTTATTATTAAATTTCACAATAAAATATCAAATTAGTTATATAATCGAATGATTTTCAAAATATTTATATTATTATTTTAACATTTCAATATCTTTCACTTAATTTCGTTGGTTAATTCGTACTTTACCCGTTAGATGGCTATTGCGAATGGGCTCGCCACTTGAGTCGTCGTGTCGCGCACGACAGATGGCGTTGCTCGCTCGTCCCTGCGACGAACGTAACCTACAAAAAAACTTTCAAGAGGACCTTAAAGCGCATTCGATGCATTAAAATAGCCGCGTGCGGCTCATCGCGTATGACTTTTATGCATCTATATTGCCTATGTATGAGCTCGTGCAAAATGAGACTCTCCCTCTATATATATATATATATATATATATATATATATTCTTCGAGAAATAATCCAGACTCGCAATATATAAGCGCGGCAAATATCTTTCTTGACTGTGAGGGTGTAGTTTTCCTTCTCTCTCCATCTCTCGTTCTCATCATCTCATTCCTCGCGAGAAGATTCGAAAACGCGTTATTAACACCGCTGACCTCGGGTCTATGATTACACGCATTAATAGCCGGATGGACGAACTTTGTTCTCGGTCCGCGACCACTGTCATTATATTATTGTGTTGCTTGAGATACGAGAGAGAAAGAGAGAGAGAGAGACAGAGAGAGAGAGACAGAGAGAGAGACAGAGAGAGAGAGAGAGAGAGAGAGAGAGAGAGAGAGAGAGAGAGAGAGAGAGAGAGAGAGAGAGAGAGAAGGAAGCTACGGCGAATAATAAGAGAATCGAAACGCGCAGACGGCCCGCACGCAGTTCGAATATATAGCTCGACTTATAATACGCAACGGAATCACATATAGATACGTGTATGTATGGATCGTTCGTGAGTAGTGCAGAGTTCGAAGAAAGCGCCTAACGCTATTCTCACTTCTCGTCGTTCGTATTAGTATGGTCTGTCATTATCTCAAATTGTCCCTCTGTGAGAAACGTCATTGTCGCCCGGGCTCTCGAGAGACCGAGAGCAGCACACCGTACGACTCTCCGTCTCTCGATGTAGCGGCGCGCGGATTTATGCGCGAAGGGGCTATGGAGAAAATAAAAAATTACAGTTCCATGAACATGAGCTAAGGAGATCTCTGTACGGTATGTTTAATGTCATTGGTCTCTTTTTATTTAGTTATTTTTTGGTTCGCTCTCCGACCGCTTCGCATCGACAGTTAGCAGCTCGAGGAAAAAAAGACATCGCCCAGTTTCTGCGATTTCGAAACCTGATTTTTCATTTTTTTAAATTTATTTCGAACAGCAAGCGTCGACTCGGCGATATTGATTTTTATACTTTTAACTAATTATGTGGTGGTAGGTTTTTACTCGCGACATCATTAGACGAAATATATTCGACTTGGAATATAAAAATAAAATTTTCGAGTTTTATCATTTAATGGTCGACGAGAAAGGTTCGAATAAATGAAATACGACACGTTGTAATTTTTTACCGAATTGAATTTACCGTCGATATTTCAACTATACGAAAACAAAAGCACAATAATCTATAATCGTTCTCAATATGTTTGCCATCACCAAACTTTTTCGAATGTCCAAAATTTTCTGACCGTGTTCACGAATCTCCTCGACTTTTATCATCTCGATATAAATATTTCTCTTCTCTGGGCCATCCACCCCCGCGTCACGAACAACTGCATTAAAATTTCAACAAGCGAGCAACCAGCAGAGGGTGATGTACACGAGCGCGACGTCTGCGATTGCATGAATAATATTGTTTCGTGGCGATGTCGAGGAAAATATCATTCATCAATAGTGGATATCTTCGTGGCCGTTACAAACGCTCGGTGAGCCCGGTGAAGGGGCGTTATGTATTTCTCTCTCTCTTTCTCTCTCTCTCTCTCTCTCTCGCTCACTCAACCTCTTTCGTTGCATTTAAAATCGTCGAAATATTATGCGAGATTTCTGTTGTCCGCTTGTACTCGTATACCGATGATGCGTATGCGTATACACAAAACAAAACGGAGAAGAGCCGATCGTGAAGAGCGAGAGCGAGAGAGAGAGAGAGAGAGAGAGAGAGAGAGAGAGAGAAATGGTGCGGCACACACGTGAACACGCGGGGGGCGTTGCGCGTGTACAAATCATGCGAAGAATGACGCTGCGCTCTCTCGCTCTATGCCTCGTTCCTCTTGTACCCTTTTTTTATTTTTTATTTTACATTTTATTTTTTATTTTTATTATGTAGTATTCCCGTCTGGCGTCGAAGAACGGGCGTAATATAAAGTTCAAAAAGTTTCACTGTAGCCGAGGATATCAAGCGGCGATTCAACGTCGTTTGCTCCCTTGCATATTAACGGCGGACCGAGTGAGAGAGCACCCTGTCTCGTTCGGTACGTTGTCTTGCACTTCTTCGTGCGTCGAAGCACTAGACTGAGAACGAGAGAGAACGAGAGAGAGAGAGAGAGAAAAAGAGCTGCAGAGATCACCATACAGCAAGTCACTCACGTTCGTTTTATCCTCCTTCTCCTCCTCCTCTCCTGTACGGCCAGTAGTCGTCCCGAGAGACTTCTCTTCCTCTTCCTCCTCCGCAGTTTTTGTCTCGTTCGTAATTCTGTATTATCTACAATATGTTCGATTCGACCGGGTCTTGTTATATTATGTTGCTCCTCTCTCTCTCCCTCCCCCCTTTCTACCCGTGTCTGCTCATCCTCGAGCCACAGGTTTAATGTGAAATTGAAAATTTTAATTGATCTCGTCGACGTCTTATTTAGCTCGAGTCATTATGTTCAACAAGCTTTGGCGCGATAAGCGAATTGATTTTTACTTTATTTTGATTTTAGGTACTTTCGTTGTTATTCGTGTGTGTCTGTGTGTTTTTTTTATTATTATATCATCGATCGATTTTATTTTTCTTCTATTTTCATAATTTTAAGATTCAATCGTTTTCCTTATTAATATTTGTAAATTTGATACGTATACCGATTTACGAATCATCGATCGATATTTCTCTCTTGCTTTATTCGTTGATTTTTGTTTTCCACTTTTTTTTTTATAATAAATCGTATATCGTACTTCCAACACGGAATTGAATTCACCCACGCTACGATCGATCGTAAACATCGATTTCTGCTTTCAGCAGACATCGGATTTGGACACCTTACTGTGCAGACAAGATCTCGATCGTCTTCAGAAGCTCGAGGAGGATGATCCGGAAAAAGTCACGAGGGAGACGTCCTCGATGCAACAGCACATGGAGGATTTTTTCGAGGGTGGAGGACCTGCTTGCAGGCCACAGGCGAGCTTCGTCTCGTCGAGGAGTCAACCGGCCGGTAACGACGACGACGTCTTTCTCAGGCCACCATTGTGGGAAGATATCACCTCGAGTATACAAAAACTCGATCCTGCGAACGCCGATATGCTGGGCTCTCAATCTCACGTTAAGATGGAAACCGAGGACGTAACGTCGCCCGTATTATCGCCGGTTGAAATTAAAACGGAGCCTTTACCACCAGCCCCGACCCTCCATCTTCTCGAGGGTCGGGGTTCGAGCAATAGTTTGCAAAATTTTACGAATCGTCACGTTTCCGGTAACGAACAACACTCGATCGTTCATCATCCGAGAACTACCGGGATCAAAGGCTTCTCGAGCAACAACAATAATAATAGTACTAATAATAATAATAATAATAACGATACGACGAGCAATCATCACACGAGTCATCAGTCTGGCGGTAACGCGAATTCACCCCTTTATGGCTCGATGACGAGACTCATGTACGTCTCGCCGTTGACACCACCGATCTCAGATCCTGGCTCGCCGCTCGGGGCTGGACCACCGAGACGAACACCACCACCTCCGTATCCTCAGCCACAGCTTATGAATCAAAATCACAGGATTCAAACGAGCTCGATAACGAAATTCAATCGACGAAATAATCCGGAATTGGAGAAACGAAGGGTTCATCATTGCGACTTTATAGGCGAGTGTTTTGTTGTTGTTATTTATGTATTTTTTAAAGATTTTTTAAACTAGAATGAGAAGTAATAAATCGATCGTTAGTTTTTCGTTAGATTTTTTTTTCTGAAAAACGTTAGCTTGGAAAATTTATCGACGAATCTCGTTTGATCGCGATAAATCGGGGTTTGCATGATTAATTTAAAGGAACGATCGCGTTGATGAATTACGAATCTGAATTAGTTAGAAACTTTGAGCCACGGAGCGTTCGATCAATATTTATAAATCGCGGGGTACGCGAAACGACGATTTCACTAATAATTTATTTCTTTTCTCTTTAGGTTGTACAAAGGTCTACACGAAGAGTTCCCACCTCAAGGCCCATCAGCGAATACATACAGGTAAAGATCGTCATGCAAAAAAGAAAAAACCTGCGTTAGATCTGTAATTATAAATATAAGGAGCCTGCGTCGCAGAGGAAAGAACGAAAGAAAAGAGAAATAATGAAAAAAAGAAAACAAAACAAAACTTCAATGGTTTCTCACACTACGCTGTATCTCATCGAACGGTTAACGAATCGTAGAGAAGTTTAATGCTTCGAGATATATATGTATATATATATATATATAAGATGATAATAATTAAATATGTAGTTCATGCGCATCGGGGCGTTATGGATCTCGCGGGAGTTCGAATCGCAGAAAGCAGAAAGTTGGAAAGAGTCGAGGTGCGCATCTCCCGTTTCTACGTACGCGTAAACACGTATTATACATATGGGAATAGATCTAACTAGATGTATGGGGCATTTCTTGTCAACTTGATCTTCTTTGAATTTATAACGAACGTTTCATTCTTAAATCTCGAACATTTTCATATTTGCTACACATTCTGGCGATTCTTTGTTCAATTTTTTAAATATCTCATCTTTTGGTTCATGTTTAAAATTTGTTTTTATTTTTTACTAAATTATAATCGAATGAGAATCAATAAAAAAGAATCGAGAACGATAATTGTGTGGTTTTTTGAGTTGTAAAAAACAGATGAAAAATTAGGGAGGAAATTGCAGACGGCAGATCGAAGCGTGGTACGATTGACCTGGAATGTCCTATATATATTCGCACGGGATGTACACCAGGGCGTGGTTCGACGAGGTCTCGTGTAGGAGACCCCATCGGGCTTCTAGATATATGTATGTCCGTATAAAAGGATGTACACGAATAAACTCATGGAAATCGCGTGCTACGTACTCAAAGCTGCTCGAGTACTCGAAGAGAGAGGGAGAGAGAGAGGGAGATGGGTCGATGTGCGAGAGCAAAACGAGAGCCATGGCAAGAAATAACGTACGTAGAGTCTCGGAGGTGGAGAACTAGCGACCCACATCCTGCGACGTATTTAGATAAATACATCACGCACGTGCTTTTATTCCATACGAATACGCAAAATATATATAATTCATAATCCCAGTAAAGAATTTAATCATAAATTCAATAATTCGTTTGAAAAAAACCGTTGGATAAATTCATTTTTATGCGATAACAGGATTTTTTCTTTATTTTCTTCTTTTTATTCGTTTGGCACAAAAGATTTCACCGACAAAGTAGTCGAAAATGTGGCAAAACTACAGTTAATAGGTATAGATAGAAGCCTGTACAAGCGTTCGTAAACGTTCTCGCCTACTCTCGTGCAGCATCGCACCTCTCGTACCGCATGAACCGTCAGCGCGGAATGCAAGGTAGCCGTGGAAGCATCTCTGCCTCTCGAGTGCGATGTACCACTTTCGAATCGGTTATCCCATAGGATACTTTAACACGATATATAAGTGTACATATATATATATATATGTGTGTGTGTGTGTGTGTGTTTAATATATTTGTACCGACGATCCATGACCTCGCCTCGAATTCGTTAATACCATATCCTGGGCTATTAAATTAAACGCTAATAAACATGACGAGAAATGACCGGCTGTTGTGCAGCACGCTCAACGGCGATTAAACTGCCTTATGGGCGTATATTATATATATATATATATATAGATATAAATGAGAGAGAGAGAGAGAGTGAGAGAGAGGGAATTATAGAAGTACGTAAAGAGGGCTCTGTGGGTTCTTCAACATTTAATCCCAGTTCCGCATTGTTTTATATACTGACAGACAAGAAGTGTTTGATGGATACGAGACTTTAGGTCGTGATCGACAGATCATTAATTATTAATGAGGATAGGAGGCCCAGAGTTGCGGATATAACGAATGCGCGAGTATGGTGATACGGTGAAAGGATATTTATTAATTATTCGACATTATTTACTCTCTTAAAGTTCGGATTATAAACAGATAACAAAATTTGACAATTATCGAAATATTGTAAGCCTTATATTGTATAATTTATTCTAATTTACAACCGACGAATATTGGAAAAATATTTATACGATAATGATGTTACGTTTATGATAAATATAAGAGGAAATTTTAATCCACGATAGAATTAAGAGTAAAAATAAAAATTATCGAGCTCGCACGATGGAGAGAGGAGAGAAAAAATGAAAGGACAAAGTCGATAGAGTTCTCGAAGTTTATATAGAATTAACGAGAGAAAATCGATCGATGGGTTTTGTCTCGTGTCTTTATAAGCTCGAGGGATACTCGATCGTAGACCCCGAAGGCCCGCAATTATTGAGGATCATCGGTGGGGCTCTCGTTCAATGATACGTAAGGATCGACACGGCGCCAGGTACTTACGGGCAGTACAGTCGTTGGGTAGTCACAGAGACTGGCGCGCGCGTCCCAAGTCGATGAAAGAAGCGTACGAGAGAAGCAACTCTTTATAGCTCGCCGCGGGTTGAGAGCCTCGGGCACGTGGCTCCGAGTCGTCTTGAATGGACCCAACTCTCGCAGCATCTCTCTTTCGTGAGATCTTCTCTTTCCCACTATATATTACTATATAGCGGGGGAAACGGGGCATTCACGATCGAGCCGAGGATCGACGAGAGGGTGGAGGACCCTGGCACGAGCCCTCGTCCCTCGAACACAAACCCGACATCACCGACACTACGATATTATGATAATATATGTATATTTACACATATACTAGAATATCCACGTATATATATATATATATATATATCTAAATATATATACATGTAGTATATACACGTGAGAGAAAGAGAGAGAGAGAGAGAGAGAGAAAGACTCTGTTAAGCGCTATAAAACCTGGACCCAAGACTGGCGTGTACGCGAGGCGAGCAACATTCCTGTTCGGACCACACTTCCAACTTTTTCTCTCTTCCCTCTCTTTTTCTCTTTCCCTGTCTCTCGATCGTCTTACTTCGTTTTACGGTATATACACACACGTTCGCACTTTCCCTCGTTGACCGTGACTTCTGAAAATTTCCAACGTACGAAAAATCATCGATTTCTCACATTTGAGAATAAATCTTTGCCCGTGTACGAGGATACCGGAAAGTGTAAATCTCGTCTCGAGGATCGCGGAAATATACGGCAATTAATGTCTCCGTAGGTCCTTGATATTTAGGCTCGATACGGTACGCGTATCGTTGATATTTTGCGAATATCAAGATACGCTTATATTTTTTCGTATTATGAAGAAATTTCAAATATTTCTACATTTTAAGTATTCGCTAGGGAGATACTACTATTTTTTTAATTCAGAGCTATAGGAACAAATTTATATTTCACGAATTTCCACAATTTTTTGTGTTAAAAGTAAAGATTATAGTTTCAGTCAATTGGAAACGTTCGAGAAATATTATAGCCTATAAATTAGTAAGTTAGGAATATTTTGAAGAAACATTAATAATCTCTTGGTTCTTTTTGTTCCAGGCGAAAAACCGTATCAGTGCCAGTGGCCGGAGTGCGAATGGAGATTCGCACGAAGTGACGAGCTTACGCGACACTATCGCAAGCACACCGGTGCAAAACCGTTCAAGTGCGCCGTGTGCGAGCGTTCGTTCGCCCGGAGCGATCATCTCGCCCTTCACATGAAACGTCATCTTCCCAAGCAGCATGCTAAATGATCCGCTCGAAGTCGGTGAAAATGGAAGAAACAAAGTAAATCATCGGAGGAAAACCCAACGAATTCCCCGGGGTTGTTGCGTAATTCGCTCGTGACCTTTGAAGAGTTATATACGAGTGCCTCTAGCTCTTGCGTCCGTCGCGAGACGATGGCAAACGTAACGAGGATACAATAGAGACACTTGCTGTATTCGTAGGGTACGTCGATATGTGCGGCACACGACGATTCTTCGATAATTATATCTCTTTGACGAGTCAAAAGCTCCGAAAATGAAATTTCCTTCTCGACGCGGTCGCCTTGTTTGTCTTATTTTCGCTATGCTTAAGACGATAGGCATTAGACTCAGCCGGTCAACAAAAATGTAACGCATTTTTCTTCCGAGAAGATTCATTCGGACGCGAGTAAAAAATTGATGAAGGGCTCGTTAGTTTTTCTTCGTTACGGTTTGAAGAAAATTAAGCCAGGGTAATGCGGCTATGTCTCGCGTTATCGAAAGAGCTTCGTCGATATTGCACCGTTGTCTGGAAGAAAGAAAAAAATCTTTGCGGTGGCTGGTCCACGACAGCCGGCTGAAATTTTAACTACAGACTCTCATCGACACCGCTCTTGGCTCAGTGATCGCGCGATTTTACGGTAGATCTGCAATATAGATATTATAACAAAAACAAATAAATATATATATCGAAGTGGTTCTCACACGGAGAGTTAAGAACGGTACGAAAGATCGTTTTCTAGGCTTACATCGGGATACTAGCTTTAAGCAGTCTCAGATATATCCAAAGACTTACGAATGCCGAGTATCGCGCGGTACGTATCACATCGCGGTCGTAATCGAGGCAACGAGAGTTAGGAACAAACAAAACAAGAAATATTGCACTTAAATCGTCTACGAGCGCGGAATCGATAACATTCTTGCTATATCCATACAGTACCGAGAAGAGAAATATACGAATGAAAACAAAGAGAAACGAAACAATACGAAAAAAAGTAAAAGAAAATTGTTAATACTTAATCGTGAAATTAACTGTCCTAGTCGGAGCAGATGTTCAAATATATATATTTACGGCTAAAGATAAAGATTCCTCAATATATTCATTTTAACAAACAAAAAATTACAGTTGTATACAAAAAAGAAAAATGAAAACAAGTAAATCCGTATTGGTAGAGAGCCTGGCTAGACACAAAGTTGGGAAGTGCCTTCAGTAAAGTGAATGCGTATGAGATAGAAGAAGTAGAAAATTTTTTTAATTCAAGTATAATTAACTCTACGATATTTATTATGCTCTTCTCTCTTTCTCTCTCTCCCCCTCTTTCTTTCTCTCTCTCTCTCTCTCTCTCTCTCTCTCTCTCTCTCTCTCTCTCTCTCTCTCTCTCTCTCTCTCTCTCTCTCTCTCTCTCTCTCTCTCTCTCTCTCTCTCATTCTAATGTCCTATCGTAACTTTCGTGTACTTAAATAATTGCACCAAGAATTCGTCATATCGGTGCCTTAATGAATAGCTCCGTCCCACGGTATTATACATTTATATGTATATATATGTATATAATGTAATGGAGCCGCCTTATCCCCTGGTAGATTATGGCAGTTTATGAAAATGTCGCCAGGTGACTTTTCGCGAAGCATTTGTCACAAAATAATTTTCGCATGAACGTTTATAATCGTGTCCCTACCGCCAACCTTTCCCATCAACGAAGTCCTTATCCCTAATGAAACGTCCAGGGTGAGAAAACATTCCCTATATCTTTTACAATGTGAGTAAAGAAACGATGCGCCGTTTCCACAAAGTTTTTGAGACGAGTAGCTAACATTTGATCCTGTATTTCTATTTCCTAATTGCCTTCCCGTAATCTGACGAGATTATTCCTACTCGAAGATCGGGTCGAGCTAACGCTCCTCGAATCATGAGTCACGAAGAAATCGAGAGATCATTGCCTCCTCCAGCCGGTTCAATACACGAGCTCCACATTTTGCCGAAGGGAAAAAAGAGGATCTCAGAGATGCTAATTCCGATATTTTAATGAAGTGTATATAATCAGCCAAACGTTTCAATATATGTGTCGGAAACTAGTGAAACCTCAAAAGCACACTCTTAAGCACCAAATTAATAACGTTTATTAACTACGGTTAAACGCATGAAACTACGAGTTGTTTTTTTGTTCGTGAAAGTGAAGAATATGATCGCTTGCGACGCGAGGGCGGATAATCGAGTACAAATAATTGAATTCAGCACATGTAAAGTTTTATTGTTATTTCACGAATGACAGAAAATCACTGTTAGATAAATGTTATCTCGCGATGATGTTCTGAAGCTTAATAACCAGCGAAAAAGAAAAAGAAAGGCAATCTTACCACGTCCATAGAAACGTGCAATGTCCTTGACGAATTGATAGTTTCGATGTGGACGATGGCCGAGGATATTATTCGTTCGTATCTCTTTTCTTTTCGCAGTTACACCGATATAGAATAATATTTTGTAATGTAAGATACTGCTGATGTTTTACGATTAAGTTGTATAACAGTGAACATAAAAAAATAATGTGTACTGTGTCTATCATGGGATACTTATATTTATATATAAAATAATATGCATAATAGACCGTTTCTTTTTCGATGCAAACTTTGGAAGGAATACGTCGAAAATCGTTGTACAGAATTGATAATTGTCGTCGATTTAATCGTAGCATTACATTTATTCGCGAAATATTATTGACACCACATTAGATATCCAGTGCAGCGGCGTACGAGCATTGCTCTGTGAGTTATGCATAAAGCGAGACTCGTCGCTAATAAATTACAAAAAATTATTATTTTTAATCGCACAATTTTTCCGTTGGCAGCGATGAGGCAATTAAGAACGGTAGAAAAGAGTTTCACAGGTGAATTCGGTTATGCACGAAAGCCTTGATAAGTGTTCGTTACATATCTTTCATTCAATTTTGTTCAATGGGCACCAGCGCTACCATTCCAAAACGCACTTCGGCAGGATCGCGAGCCATATAAGCTTTGCAAACTTCGGCCGCATCTTCGAGCAACGTTTCTTTCGACGATGGTCCGTGATTTATTGGAACGGGTTTACGTCCATCTGAAATTAGAGGCGTAAGTATGATAGTTTGAACATCGGAAGATTTTCGTCGTTCTATTTACGGCTTTCATCGCGATTATCTTACCAAGTTCGTACAAAGAACCATCTTTGTGAACAAATGCCACAAAATGGTGGAAAACCGGCTTATCGTCAGCTGGTGGCTACGATATATAAAAAAACGTTATTTTCTTGTGTCTGAATTATACAAATTAGATTCATAATATCAAATTTTCACCTTTGTCTGACCCTCTTGCGCCATTTGGTCGTGAGCCTCACCTATACCTTGTCCTTCGTTGATCAAAAGGTCCCCGCGATCTTTAAATGTGCAATTCAAGGAGTCTTCGATAAATTTCTTCAAAAAACCAGGCGCTAGTTCGATCCTTGGAACATAATACATATTTCATTTAACAATTTTGTCTCAATTTCAAGTTCTGTGAAATAATGTATCAACACCTACTCATCGGTATTATTGGCGATACTGTGTATTAGTGCGACTGTGCCACACGCGTTTGAAATACATTGTTTCAAGTGGTAAACCGAACTGGCTACCTCTTGTCCAGATTCCTTTATCTTATTCTCTTCTTCCGCATTGTATTCAGCAGTCTGATAAATACATTCTTTATTTTATATTGATATTATATGTGGATTTGCTCGTAGAGGGAGCTTTGTGGAATTGATGAGTCATAAGGGAGCCATAGGCAAGTATCATGCTTAATAACAAATTTTACCAAATGTATATTTGTCATTTACCATAAATTATTCTCTTATATTTTTTGTTAATCTTCTTCGAA
Source organism: Netelia virgata (assembly GCA_951802705.1). NCBI lineage: Eukaryota > Metazoa > Arthropoda > Insecta > Hymenoptera > Ichneumonidae > Netelia > Netelia virgata. The sequence continues at coordinate 6,093,182 of OX637866.1, read as the reverse complement.
GCAAAAGTTCTGTTCTCAAAAAAAATTGCACGTACCTGCTTTGTCAGAGGATACAAAAGTATCAAAGCTAGCACAGGCTTCGGGACCATACGCAGTAGAGGCGGTGCTGTCCCGTATACATCAACAAATCCCCATTTCTCTGGTACCCCCAATTGATGTGCGAACTTTCATGAAAGCGGATGAAACAACAAAAACACAAATACAGTTATCTGGGAGAAGATGTACACAGGTCAAAGATAATTCTTAACCATAACATTTCGAGAGTCCATATCGCGAATGAAACATAAATTCCTTATACACCGATCGTACCCCAAGAAATCTCACCTTTGTCATCACCTGAAAGGAAGAAAATTATCATTACTTTATAATGAAGAAAACGTGATATGAAAAATTATAATTAATTAAAAATGTGAATCAAACAACGGTTGGATGACGTTTACTTACTTCTGGATTAGATTCGAGAGGTATCCAAGCCATGTTTACCGTAAAAGTACTTCAAAATTTTGGAGGAACGAGCGAATCCGTTCGAGTGGATAATTAAATTTATTAGTTTTTGCGAATCAGTATTTACGACGTAGGACAAAGAAGCTTCTCCAGATCACTAACTACCAACTTGCACACAGACCATAACCGGCGTTTTTGCTGACTTGACGAGTCACACCTCTGTGCGGAGTCGGCCGCATACATTATATATTGGGGAGGGGGAGCGGTATTCTCGATAGCGCACATTCCCTCTCAAGGTTTGCAGAGAGTTATCGGCCGAGCTAAAGCAGATTTTGACAAGACCCGCGAAAAATACAAAATATTCGTACTTTCGGTAGCTTTCATGCGAATTTCGCATTCGTCTCAACTCAATATAACAAATACGAAATTAATTTATTAAAATAGAACGAAAAATTCATATAGAGATTTAAAGTTTATTACACGCACGTCATTTGGATTGTTAAGCTTTGTCCCATCGACTGTTCCAAAAGGCTGTACCTTGCGTTACAAATCACGGATAATCGTGTAATGTAATTTCAATCGAGTAACATTTGTCCACACTTATTTTGATTTGCGTGTAGATCATTGCGTAGAATCTCGAATCCCTTTGTTCGTAGCTGGGCCCAACCTTTATCTTTTCAGTAGCTTTATCTGTCCCCAAGTCTTGGCCTGGACCTCTGGATCCTTAGGTTTTGGAGCATAGCGCCAGAGCATACTGCTTCCTCGTGTCAATTGATTCATGGCGGACAAATGTGACCAACATAGTAACCAGTTTGAGTAAATTGGCATGCAAGGAGGAATGCCTGCAGCCAGTCTGAAATATATCTCATGTTTTGTTACAGAAATTGAATTCCAGAATCTTCATTAAATATATGTAAATGAAAAATTCCTAAATTTCTTACCCGCAGTTATTTACCATCATACAATGCGAAACTACGTGCAATGGATACGTTATCGTAGCACAGAGGAACTGTAATTTGAAATGATTACAATATTAAATGTATGAACGTCAAATATACCCCGGAATATCTCAAATTAATTTTGTTCCTATCCTTACTGTCATTATCGATCCTGTGTGAATGTTTATCTCTCGATCGTGGATTATGTACTTGTTTATTGCATACGTCGATCCACTGACCATAACTAATGTGGCCACGTTGGCTACTAATCTTGGAATAATGCCCGTGTAAAATCCAAAAATACCATCGTCGCTGTATATAGTGAATATAGATCGGAACAATCCACTGCAACGAATTTGTAAATGTTAATGTACCTTGTTGCGTGTTTCATTAATTAAGCAAATATTTGCGTAACAATTAAGTAATGTCAGTATACTTGTATTTAGTTTCTCCTCCAACGAATTGGGCCATACACCTCAATGCTATGACATCCAATGGATGACTGACGATTATTCCTACTACTCTACTAGCAATGTCTCGCAATAGTTCATAAATATATCGTCTTTGTCTGAAAAAAAATTACGACAAAAGTTTACAGTCAATTCGTAACAATGAGAACGATTTTATTTTCATACTGAATGCAGGGACCGCCAGCCCTATGAAAAATCTATTTTAACTATAGTAAAAATAAGGAAATGCACAATATTCTCAGAATGAGGTATTAATGATAAATTAATATAAGAAATTTACCTCTCGGCGTTCGACAAATCTCCTTCATCGATTTCCTTATTAGGTTCGTCATCGAACACAATGGATCCTGAGGTTTTATCAACGGCTATTGTACTTATCGTGTGAGCACAGAATTTTGGTACAAGACCTCGATAACAACCGGTGAAACCATCTACTTTTTTTATGTACTTGACTGCAATAACAAATAGTTATTACCATTCTATGGATATTTCGGAGCAGGTACTTATCGTTTTGGGAACATCAACGTAGTGTGCACGGGTCAAAAATAATCGTAAGACATACCATACTGAAAAATACTTGGTAACCCTAAGGCGGGATAGCCAAAAAGTGTCGTCGTTGGTTTGGGTGGAATAGGTTCATGTCCGATCTAAAATGTATTAAATACTCCTTAAAAACGTAGATTAAATATACACGATGTTGTGACGGTGAATATGTAGCTGCAGACGCCCAATGTAAACCGAATAAAGAAAATTCATGTACCTGTATTAAAACTTTAGCAAACTCAATGGGATGTGATATTGTATTAACCAACATACGCGCCGCAATGGTTGACCATAATGGTTCATCCGTTGGCTGAACCATAATTACTTTAGTTCTTAATTTTCTTGTTCACCGCTATTTTATAATCATTAATTTTTTTATTTCGGTGATGAAAATAATTTTCAAGCATACAATCACGAACGCAATCGTGAACTTCAGATAGCAGACCGCAGAGTCATGAAACGTCGAGAAATGTAGCTCTGTGAAGTTGTCGGAGCTTGACTGACAGAAGATCCTCCCTGAAATTGTCGTTCTTATGAAATCGATAGTGAGTTCGATACTGCGCAAACTTCACCTAACACCATATTTATTCACGAGTTCACAACAGCACATCGAAGTATTGAGCTAGCATTCTTTATTACTCGTTATTTCGTGACTGTAAAAGCCTCCGACAAGAGGAAGTCGCGTGGTTTAACTTGGTTTCCGGCGCTACAAGTTGTGCATTTTCGACGAAGTTCATCGTTGAAAATCTTTCTGATCCCGTGCTCCTATGCACGTGGACTTAGTGATCGTTGTTGTGATCGCGCTTTTGAACATTTGTCTAATAAGCTGTGAATCACTATTGCAATAATGTCTATGTACAACTTTAAAAAGATTACTGTCGTCCCGACAGCAAAGGTAAGGGAATTAATTGCTTTATGATTATTTCAAGATATCCAAAGATTTATAGGTTAATGTCATAGTGACACACATACGGTTATGCGATTGGCGATACTATATTGAATAACTTGTGCATGATTCTATCTATGATTTCATTTTATGAACCCCATGTAAATGGCATTTATTGGAAATTTTATGCGATTATCATAGTGTGCCACTACATATTAAGATGATGTTATGCGTAACTTCTAACTTCCAGAACCCACCAAACTTTTTGCATTATTTTCTATAGAATTTATCTCGTAAGTAATGAAAATCAAGTATGAACTCTCAGCAGAATGTTTTGGTGGAAGCCAGCCTGTCAAAATTAATTTTAGTCATTCGAATTGAAACAACAAATTCGTAAACATTGAATATTTTATAGATCGTTAAATAATACTGAGCATAAATATTCATAATGATATAATCAATGCCTCCATTCGTTACATTTGTCAAATAATGATCCAATTTATTTTTCTCATTTACCAGGATTTCATCGATATAATATTATCGAAAACCCAACGAAAAACTCCGACAGTTGTTCATAAGAATTATAAGATAACACGAATTCGAGCATTCTACACCAGAAAAGTCAAGTTCACTCAGCAGAGTTTCCACGATCGTTTGACTCAAATTATTCAAGAATTTCCAAAATTAGACGATGTTCATCCCTTTTATGCTGATTTGATGAATGTTCTTTATGACAAGGATCATTACAAGTTGGCCCTCGGGCAGATAAATACTGCAAGACATCTTATCGATAAGTGAGTAATGCTTCGACTAAACATTTGCAAATAATTAAAACCACTTGAATCGATATTTTATTCAAATGTTCCATTCTTCATAATCCAGTGTTGCAAAGGATTACGTTCGCCTGTTGAAGTACGGAGACTCTCTATACCGCTGCAAACAATTAAAGAAAGCTGCTCTCGGTAGAATGGCAACAATTATGAAAAGACAAGCCGCGAATTTGACTTATCTGGAACAAGTACGTCAACATCTCGCCAGGTTGCCGAGCATCGATCCTTATACGCGTACTATAATTATCTGTGGATTCCCAAATGTTGGAAAAAGCAGTTTCATAAACAAGGTAAGATACAAATATCGAAGAAAAAATCCAATTATTTTAAATGGCCCGTAAATGAGTGATCCGAGTTTGTATGTACGAACTATTACCTTGCAGATTACACGTGCCGACGTCGAAGTGCAACCGTACGCCTTTACAACAAAATCATTGTACGTCGGTCACATGGATTACAAGTATCTTCGGTGGCAAGTAATAGATACTCCAGGAATTCTCGATCATCCGCTCGAAGATCGAAACGTAATCGAGATGCAAGCTATAACAGCTCTGGCTCATTTGCGTGCGGCGGTTCTCTACTTTTGCGATATTTCCGAACAGTGTGGGCATTCGTTGGAAGAGCAAGTAAGTTGCATCGTCGCATTGTCGTCCTCACTGTTATTTCACTATATTTAAAAACGAATATAATCCAAAATACATCGTTTGTTCGCTGGCAGGTTAAATTGTTTGATTCGATTAAACCGCTGTTTACAAACAAACCCCTGATGGTAGTCGTGAACAAAGTGGACATAATGCGAATGGATGAACTGGCTCCGGAGAAGTTGGCCCTCTTGAAGGATTTAGAAAAAGATTCGAGTATCTCTTTAATGGAAATGAGTACTATAAACGATTTCGGAGTCATGGAAGTCAAAACCGACGCATGTGAACGTCTCCTGTCTTTCCGCGTCGATCAGAAAATCCGTACGAAGAAGGTCGATGGTCTGCTGAATCGTCTTCACGTTGCAATGCCGGCACCAAGAGACGGCAAAGTACGTGCACCATGCATACCCGAGGCCGTTATGTTAAAGAAACAAGCCGCAGCTGCTAAAGCCGAACGCAAGCGCAAATTGGAGCGTGAGATTGAGGAAGAAATGGGTGATGATTACGTGCTTGATCTTAAGAAGAATTACGACATCGAGGGTGATCAGAAGTTTGATATTATACCGGAAATATGGGAGGGTCACAATGTCGCTGATTACATCGATCTCGATATATTCGAGAAGCTCAATGAGATCGAGAGGGAAGAAGAATTACGCACGGAAGCGGGTGTTTACGATTACAAGGTGCCCGAATTGACGGAGACGATGAAGGAGATTGAGAATTTAGCTAAGCAGATACGCGAAAAGAAGATGATAATGAAGGACGAGGCGCGAATTAACAAGCAATCGACCAAACCAGTTATGCCTCGTACGGCTGCAGCATCGAAACGCGGCAGATCCGTTACGAGACTCAAGGAACAGATGGAAGATCTCGGTATCGACATGGAAAACACTGATGACGTGAGTAACTTGTGAAATTCCAATTTTCTTTCTTTCGATTTTTCTTATATTAAACGAACAAATGTGGAATATTTTGCAGGCGCACTTCACAAAGACTCGAGGACGTTCTCGGTCGGTTTCCGAACCAGCGAGAAAGAGACTACGCGTTGAATCGCTGTCGAAATCGCGAGCTCGCAGTAGCTCGAGACCGGCTCGAGATGAAATGGGAATTAAGGACGAGACGGTGGGTTTGAAAAACAAAATCTGTAACGGTTATATAAGTTAGTTGTAGTTAAATTATTATTTCTCCTTACGCTTTGATTTATTTCAACAGATGAAGACGAAATTGAAGAACATTGCGCACAAAGCTATTAAGAAGAAGGTTGCGAAGAAGGGTCTCAAGGGAGAAGCCGATCGCTTTATCGGTACAAAAATGCCGAGACATTTGTTCTCTGGAAAACGCGGTGTTGGTAAAACCGATAGGAGATAAAAAAAACACATTGTATCACAACTATTGTTATCAAGTTGAAAGGAACAATAATGAAAAAAAGCCTATTAGGTTTATTTCTAAGCGTACGAATATTTTTTCTACGACCAGTTAAACGTTCGCGCCTAATTGGCCATGTGAGCGCGCGCGTGCGCATAACTAATTCTAGTAACTATCCCGTGGGTCGCGGCAGGGGAAGAGAGGGGGGCAGATATATTTTTCTAAAATGCTGTAGCGGCCTGTCACTCGAATAAAGACATGTGCCGGTGATGTTACTCGATCGATCGATCATAAGTGGAAAGAGAAAAACGAGGAAAAAACTCTTACCCAGCGTCGTCTGTTGAACCCGAATGTTCGCAAGGCGAGTTACTTGAGTGGACGCGCGGACAGTATAGGAGAGCGGTTTAACGAGGTGATTTATGCGTACGGGAGCACATATCGTGCCAAAAAAGATCGTGTACCTAGTGAACGAAGCTGGGCAGTCGGAAGTTCAGTGGAAAATTAAATTGGCGAAGAAAGTAAGCCGGGGGTTGAGGAGCTCTGTATTCCTCGCGATCACGCGCGCGCGGTAGGGTGCGCATTGCCAAATAAGGTGTTTCACAAGGGTTTCCGGTTTTCACCGTGCGAGCAGCGCCTCTATGCGGTCGTTCGATGAATCTGCATCACGCACAGGCTCTGCTTTTGTAAGACCACGACGATTGCGTGCGTTTAAAATTATAAATCGGCCGTGCGACGCGGACTTCTAGTTGCCAAAAATACGAGATGCAAGAAACATGCAAAGTTGCAATGAAAACTGAAACTTTGTGAATATTCGGTGTTTCAACGCTTTATGGATAAATTTATCTACGTCTAGAACCACAGTTCCGTTACTACCTATACATACGTATACATATATACACACACACATATATATATATATATACATACATATATAGATATATATATATATACATATATATATATATATTTTTCATAAGTAGGAAAAATCTTCGACTAGCTCGTAATTAAACTACGCTACATTTCTGCTCTCAGTATTAGGTAAGTTTATACGACAATTATGTGGACGAATAATTTTTTTCATTCTAATGTTATTAATAACAGCTTCAAGTTCAGGCACTAATGATAAAATGTAAAATATATATATATACATATATTGCTTAAAAAATAAATGCATGCATACAACACATGGTTGTACACTTATAAACTATCGACGAGTGAGTGTGATGCTTTTTCCTTGTCTTTCCCTTGTCTTTTCTCATCATCGTCACATTGTCAGACACGAATGTCGATTAATAATGAATAAAAATAAATATGTGGCACGTCAGTTCGTGATGTGGTGAGCTCAGCTTGAATCAAGGTATTTTACATGTAGTCATTGCGTTAACTCGTACTTGTGCGATGAAAGAAAAAGATTCTGTTAATGGCCAACATTAGGAAATGTGTATTTTGAAGTGAAAATTTGCAACCGCCAAAAAAAACATGTTTTACGCGACGTCCGAATTACATAGAAAGATGCGTGTGGGCCTTGGCGAGAATAATAAAAATGGGACATAGAGAGATGATTAACACACGGGCTTTTGCGGTGGAATTGATAAAAGCCTCGAACGCGCGAGACTCCACGCGAGTTCGCGTTTCGCATGCGTTCGGAGTGCAAGCCTTTTTTGGAAGCTTTTTTTTCGTCGACTTGCTCGTGAAACGTTTGCGAGGACGCATTTACAACGGTGATGAATAAATTCAAGCCGTTTTTACGGTGAAATTTTATAATATTACTTCGAGTTCGTCCATTTCGAAGACGAAGTCAAAGCTATCGCGCCCAACAATTGGCAACGTCGTGTAGAGCACATTCGCGCTTACTCGCAACACACGCGCACACAGACGCATGCACGCACAGAAACACACCAGACTCCGCTCCGCCACACTATTACGGTCCCCATTGGAATCTCGGTGATTCGAAAATATTCTGATTTTAGTCGTGTCCGTTTCGGCTTCGAGGGTGGGGAAATCTATTTATAAAAAGTTCGGGGGATGATCCACGCGACGCCCACGCCCGAAGTGGCCACGTAACGATAATTTATTGAATATAATAATGATAATAGCTTAGCCGGCGTAGACGTACTTGCGACGAGACATTGTAGGTTATAAGACTCGTTGGTTTTAATCGTTGCGTTATTTTTGTTTTCATTTTTTTTCCCGTTTTTTGTTCGTTTCTTTCTCTTTCTTTCTGTTTTGTTTGTCTCTTCATTGTTGAAACGTAGGTCCAGGGTGCAGGTATGTCTTTTCGTGTGGTGCGCAGCAGCAAGTTCCGCCACGTGTACGGAACTGCACTGAAACGAGAGCAATGCTACGATAATATAAGAGTCTCGAAGTCGTCATGGGACTCGACATTCTGTGCAGTGAATCCAAAGTTTCTCGCTATAATCGTCGAATCGGCGGGAGGTGGTGCCTTCATAGTTTTACCTCATAATAAGGTAAGTCGATCGAATCCTCGGGTTTTGTTTTTGTTTTTTTTTTTCGTCGTCATTGTTTTCTTTTTTCACCGATTGATCATATACCAAACTGACGAAACGAGAGTTTCAATTGTTTGAAAATCGAAGATAATAATTTTTCCCCAATTATGCACGCCACATCGAGTTTGTTGGATGAATCGTTTGGCCTTGATGGGACATAACCGTAATTTTAATGCGCCGACTGGCACATTCCTCCCTGCTCGCTCGGTCTGTCTCTCTCTCTTTCTCTCTCTGTACACACACTCACGACGATGAATCACTTTTCGCGGTGAGCATACAGGATATGAAACGATAAAAAGTTCTCGTACGAACGAAGAATAGAGCGAATTTTTTCGCTTCTGACAGACGTTACAACCGCCTCGTTATCGTTTGATAATAAACTTTTGCTGATAAGGCACAGGTTTTTTGTTCGCTCGCACGTTCGTTACTTGTGTCGATTTTCAACTTTTATTACTCGGTGTATAATAGATTTTTCTTGTTTATAGATTGTAATTTTATGATTAAATCGTTCAGTAAAATGTTCAAATGCAAACTTTAGCATTGGTCCTTCATAACTGGCTGCCAGTCACGAACTCATTTCTTAATTGCGCAAGCTGTATTCAAGTTTCGATGCAGACCCTTGTCCTTATAGTTACAGCTTAAATAGCGGTAGATATGATTCAATTTGATAGCAATAAAAATTAGCCATATAAATAAAAATTCCTTAAAATCAGAATCTATACCAAAGATACCAAAGATGCCTATCGATGTCTAAAGTTCGTACAAACAACGAAATTATGGAATCATGGAGCGATAACGTTCTTTTTTATTTCTCTTAACTGATCGCACCTCAGGTGGGCAGGATATCGGCGGATCATCCTTTAGTGGGTGGACACAAAGGCCCCGTATTAGATATAGCATGGTGTCCTCACAACGACAACGTCATAGCATCTGGTTCGGAGGATTGCGTGGTCAAAGTATGGCAAATACCAGACGGTGGAATATCCAGAACTCTCACAGAGCCAGTGGTGGATCTTCAGCTTCATCAAAGACGAGTTGGCCTCGTATTGTGGCATCCGACAGCTGTGAATGTTTTACTTACCGCAGGCTCGGACAATCTCGTTATTGTCTGGAACGTCGGAACTGGCGAGGCTCTAGTTCGTATAAATTCCCATCCCGATGTTGTTTACTCGGCTTGTTGGAACTGGGATGGCTCTAGATTAGTCACCACATGCAAGGACAAAAAAATTCGTATTCTTGATCCAAGATCGGGCGAAGTTCTCGAAGAGGCAGTAGCGCACGAAGGGAGTAAAGCCACGCGCGCTATATTCCTCAGGTATGTCGCTAAATTAATCATTGCAACTGTTAGCAGAGTAAACCGCTGTGATTTAGCAATTTGATTTAGAAATAATCGATTATCTTTTTTACAGGGGTGGCTTAATCTTTACTACGGGCTTTAGCAAGATGTCCGAGAGACAATATTCGTTGAGAGCTCCCGACATGCTTGGCGAGCCGATCGTCATGGTAGAATTGGATACCAGCAATGGCGTGATGTTTCCGCTCTACGATCCTGACACGAGCATGGTATACCTGTGTGGCAAAGGTGATTCGGTTATACGTTACTTCGAAATAACGCCCGAGCCACCCTTTGTGCACTACATCAATACCTTCCAAACACCCGATCCTCAAAGAGGCATCGGTATGATGCCTAAGCGTGGCTGCGATGTGAATAGCTGCGAAATTAGCCGTTTTTATCGTTTAAACAATTCGGGATTTTGTCAGGTCATATCCATGACTGTTCCAAGAAAGGTGAGGCTGGTTTTAACAAATTTATTTGGATAGTATCAAGACGTAAATAAGATAACCAAGGTAAATTCTTGGTAATACGTTTCGCAGTCGGAACTTTTCCAAGAAGATTTGTATCCCGACACACCTGGAGATACAGCGGCTATCACGGCCGAAGAATGGGAAGGTGGCGCCGATGCCGAGCCTCTTCTAATATCGCTGAGAGATGGGTACCAACCCACGGCGTCGAAAAATGAGCTCAAGATTCATAAAAAGGCTAATCTGCTTGGCAAGGGAGCCAAGGTCGGTGCTGGTGGACAAGGAGTTGCGCAAACGAACGTGGGTGTTCCTGTAAGTACGATATTCAACACGTTTGAATGAGTTTTGTCACGAATGAATGGCCAATAAATAAGGTCAAGAGTGTCTCGGCTCCACCGATATTATATCCATATCTTTCGTCATTAGGAGGACATAATAAAGGAGTTTGCCGAAGAAATAAGAAAATTGAAAGCCGTCATCGTTAAACACGAGGGAAGAATTCGTGTTCTCGAATCGGCAGCGGCACTTCAGATGAAAGAGGAGGAGAGAAACGAGAAGCAAGCATCTCCAAAACCTGACAAAGAGTATCTCGCTTCCGACGAAGTCTGATTTTTTTCATTCGCAAGTCGTATTTTTGTACACGTTAATGACGAAAACAGAGGAGTCCGTGCAACGAAAAGAAGAAGAAAGGAACTATTATATTTTGATATGATAATTTGTGTAAATATTAGGTACTAGCAGAGTTGCCCGTTTGATCGTTTTCTTTTTGTTTTTTTTTGCTATATGGTCTTTATTATTTATTGTACATCCAATCATCGTGTCTTACTCATATTTTTACCGTCTTCGCATTTTCTATATCACATTACATTTTAATTGTGATTCGGTCGCCTGTACGACGCTGTCATATAGCATATATATTAGCGAACCCTCTGGGTATAAATGTTAATTTTTTTTTTGTTTTTTTTTTCTCTGTGTTTTCTGTTCTCTCTTTCCTTAGTGACTAATACAATTTGTATTTTGCAAAATAACCCTTCATACCATAACGTGCGAGTGCCTCATTTGTAAAGACAATATTCAGATGTAAAGTAACAAACAATAAGAGACGAATCTATATATTTGAGTATAAGCCTTTGCGTGTTCATTTTAATCGCCGAAAATTGCTCATTTTTACCAAACTATACGGCGTAAGAATCATCGTCTACCATTATAACGATAAACATGTGTACCAGTTGAAATAAAAAAAAGTCATTTGGTGCAAATGCGACATACAAGCTATTTATCGTTTGAAGAATTTTCCTTTTCCACATCTTCCTATTTACTTGTGAAACAGTGTCTATATCGTCTATATGATGTATGAACTCGTCAAAAATGAGTACAGTTCGTAGTTTGGATGCTAAGATGTCGCCCCGTCGGATTATTTCTTAAAGTTTCAGCTTTTACACGAGCGTTACGAATCTACCTGTTCAACTCTGTTGAAGGGGCAGGTCTGCATTGCAGAAATCGAATGAAAACCAATGTATGTACATATCGAATCGAAAAATATCGATTCGAATCAACGAACGAGTTGAGTCGGGTGGTGACAGAAAACGGCTGACATTGACAGTCGTGTAGTTCAGTGTTCTATTGTTGCGTTGACTACTGTAAACAATTAATCAAATCGAGAATTTATCAACAATGGACACACACGAGGAAGAAGATATCGAGGAATTGCAATCAACGGTGTACACTTTTCCAGCGAGTGTTCAAACAGTAATAGAACAGGTTAGGAATTTGAATTATTATAATCTTGAAAGTTTCCAAAGTTATTCCGACTATTAAAAAAAGGTCTACTTCATTATAATACAATTTTGGTTTCTATTTAAAATGAAGGTATAATAAACATTGCCCGAATTTCACGAATCTGAATCCACGATATTGCAGGTTTTACCAAGCGCCGATCCTCTAGATCAGCCAAATTTCAATGTAGTTGATTACATCAACACGCTGTTTCCTACCGAACAGTCACTCTCCAATATAGACGATGTTGTTAATGAGATGGAATTAAAGATCTGTTCGATTGACAAAGAAGTAAGATCCGTAGTGAGGGGACAAACAAACGTGGGCCAAGATGGTAGGGTGGCTTTGGACAATGCTCAAAAAGTTATAAGGCAACTGTTTATACATATCAAAGATATAAAAGACAAAGCGGAGCAGTCCGAGGAAACTGTTAAAGAAATAACGCGTGACATCAAACAACTCGATTTTGCCAAAAGGAATCTCACCGCTTCGATCACAGCCTTAAACAAACTTTACGTTCTCGTCGGTGAAGTAGATAGTTTGAAGTTCGTATTATTGTTATCATTGAAGCTAGAAGTTATAAGAATTTTGGGATCCGCTGCTCTACTGTTCATTTGCGTTTACTAAATCCTGACTATTCTTGTAGATCATTGACACAAAAAAAACAGTATGGAGAAATCGTGCTAAAGCTTCAAGCGATTATGGAAGTGATGACGTATTTCAGTAATTACATGGACATTCCTCAGATAAAACAATTATCGGACGAGGTACGTCAGATAGAGGTAGAACTGGCGCAGCAAATAACCTCGGATTTCAAAGAGGCATTTTCGGGTCAAAATCCTAAGCACTTTACGCAATTGACGGAAGGTTGTTTGGTACTTTCCGTACTAGATCCCAAAGTAAAGTAAGTCACCTTGCTCTCCAAACGATCTTAAGCAAATTAGTGCAGGTATATTTATTTCCACTTTCGTTCATTTCTTTTTTAACAGGAGAGATCTTCTTACATGGTTTGTGGGAATTCAATTGCAAGAATATGCTCACTTGTTTGAAGAAAATCAGGATTATGCCTGGCTCGACAAGATCGATCGTCGTTACACGTGGATAAAGAAACACCTGCTTGATTTCGAGGTGAAATTTGGCACGATATTTCCACCGGATTGGGAGATATCCGAGAGAATAGCCGTACAATTTTGTAACGTTACGCGCGAGGATCTCGCGAAATTGATGCAAAAGCGGCACGTCGAGATAGATGTTAAATTATTGCTGTACGCAATTCAAAGAACTACAGGCTTCGAGAGTTTACTGGCCAAACGTTTTTCTGGCATCACACTCGAGGGTTCAGATTTGTCAGTGAGCAAAGCACAGGTTGTGAGTGTTCAGGGTGAAAACGTAGTATCAACGAATCCGTTTGAAGAAGCTGGAAATGAGAAGGTAAACGAAATATATTTGCAATACATTGGTGTCTATAATAAATCTGTGCATAAATTTTTCAGGTCGAGACGGAAAAACCGGCGCTATCGCCATTTGCGAATCTCATAGGAAAATGTTTCGAACCATATTTGAACATTTATATAGAAAGCTTGGATCGAAATTTGGCTGATCTGATGGACAAATTTGTTAGCGATTGTAAGAGTCAACCACCCGGAGCTAAAGACTTTGACGGAGTCGAAGGCCCGAGTAGCGTTCTCTCATCGTGCGCCGATCTTTTTGTATTTTACAAGAAATGCATGCTACAGTGCACCCAACTTAGTACAGGGTCTATAATGTTGAATCTCGCAGAGACGTTTCAAAAGTATTTAAGAGAATACGCACTGAAACTGTTACAAAACAACTTACCTAAGTATGTTTTCAATCTTGTAACCCTTTTTTCTACCACGAGCTACACGATGAGGGTTGTGAATACGAATGGTTTCATGTTTGAATTAGAATCGGTGGCAGTTCAGGGATTGGAACCAGTATGAGCAACATAACACGTGATATTCGTGATCTCTCGACAGCTGGTTTAATACAGAATTTCCAGAGTTTTTTAAAGGAAGGCGAGAGCACGCGTTTCAGCAAGGAGGAACAGTCTCGAATATGCTGGTGAGATTACGAATATCTTATGATTACGAACAATAGTCACAAATATTGAATAATTATTTGAGTGGCAGTTCGAGTTGATGAACCGGAAGTGACGAAAATCACAGTAATGTGCTAACGAATTAATGACTAAAAGAGTTTTCTTTCAGTATTTTAACGACGGCTGAATATTGTCTGGAAACAACACAGCAATTAGAGGAGAAATTGCGAGAAAAAACAGACCAATGCTATTCTGAAAAGATTAATTTGTCACAAGAGCAAGATATTTTTCACAGGTAAAAATTTTCTGCGATCTCCAATCTAGAAGATTTAAATAATTTTTATTTAAATTTAAATTCATAATTTAAATAATTTTTATAAGTTGGGCAATTTTCCATTATTTATATTAGTGATCGTGACTTTTTTCTAGCGTCATATCGAACTGCATACAATTATTGGTACAAGATCTCGAGGCACCATGCGAGACTGCTTTAACAGCAATGACGAAAATACAATGGGCAGCAATAGAGAGCGTAGGTGATCAGAGTGCATATGTAAGCACTATCGTAGCTCATCTTAGACAAACAATTCCAGCAATAAGAGACCGACTATCTTCGTGTCGAAAGTACTTTACGCAGTTGTGCGTAAAGTTTGTCAGGTATGGTACAAAAATCTGGCAATGCATCGAAAAGACTAACGAATAACTCACATCGACCGTCTTACCTGTTTGCAGTTCTTTCATCCCAAAATTGGTACAACAGCTTTATAAATGTAAGCCACTGAATGCAGTCGGGGCTGAGCAATTGTTGCTCGATGTCCACATGCTCAAAACGGCATTGCTCGATCTTCCGTCGACAGGCTGCCAAATAACGAGGAAAGCACCAGCGACATACACAAAAGTCGTCGTCAAGGGAATGGCAAAAGCTGAGATGATTCTTAAAATTGTTATGTCTACTACGGAATGTCCACGAGCGTTTGCCGATCAGTGCAGAAAACTTTTGCCAGAATTGCAGGTCCCGGAATTTCAAAAGATAATGGATATGAAGGTATTCACAAGATACAAACGCCACGTGTTAATCTCGTGACGATTTTTAGGGATTGACATTATAATGGGGGATATCTTTCAGGGATTGAGAAAAACCGAACAACTCCAGCTGGTTGAAAAATTTAAACAGACCGGCAGTAATGAAGCAATGCGAGATAGTCACAGCTACGTGGCACGGGATAGTCCCGAGCACGAGGCTGGAAAAATCAAGAGGCTCGAAAAATTAATTAAAAAAAGAATGTAAATTTCACGAAAAATAAATTGTACATACAGAAAAAATAAAAATATTGCAAATTTGACTTTTGCTCTCTGTAGCTTGTTGGTCTCGATTATTTTTGGAGTTTTAGCTCGTAGAACTGAACTCAACCTCATTCGAGACACTCAATAGACATCTTCGAGACGTCGTTGGATTTTTTAGTCTTTATTGTTCGGCCAATTACGTGTACAAATCCTCGAAGATGTTAAGAGGAGCGATATGACCTAACCCTGCTTCTGGGCAAGCTCCTTAGCTTTAGCCTTCTCCAATTTCGCGATCCTAGCGGCAGATTTACTACCAAGAAGACCACCGCCCCAGTGACGTCTGATCTCGTCGTGACGGTCGTTGAAGTTCGTCTTAATCGCCTCGACGACCTTGGCGAATTGCGCGCGATCACCGGAATCAACCTGAAGTAAGAAAAACAACATGCGATTTGTATCAGAAAGACGTTTCAAGGAGCAATATAAAAGTAGTATTTTAACAATATTGTCAGTCGGGTTTTTCATATCACGAAATCTCATGGGATTGGCTCAAGTTTTTCATCATGTTGCAAACGTTTAACTATTACACGAAAAGTTCAAAATGCAAACATATAAATACCTGTGTAAGAGCGATCGATGTGCAAGTCTTGCGCCTCACGAGACGTCCAAGACGCGCTTTGCCCTTGATGATGCAGTATGGGACACCCATCTTTCTGCAGAGAGCTGGGAGGAATAGAACGACCTGTAAAAGTAAAAAAATTCACCGCATTACAATAGTTCTAAGGATTCGTTTTTTGTGTAATTTATGAATTCTTGTTCAGAGTCAAGTTACATCCTCTGGATGAAGAAAATTTGTATTTTCTTCCCCTCAGGTGAAGAAATTCTAACATCATTATGTTCGTTTGGTTCATAAATATACAATAGAAAGAAAGTTGCATCGTCCGAATATGTTTAGTTGTGAAGATACAATTTTTCAGATGAAACAAATGTAATAAAGTCACGATTATATCCAATTCAACTTCTTTCGCATGTAAAATATATTATATATAAAACATATTTACCTCAATGGGATCGACATCATGGGCAATGACCACAAGCTGGGCTTTCTTCTGTTCAACGAGAGTAGTGACAGTGTTTGTGCCACTTCGAATCGTGTTTGGTCTCTTAGTGGGGGTGTCTTCTTTTTTGGCAGCCTTTTCTTCTGCTCTTGCCTTTAGCCTCTTCTTCTTAGCATCGGCAGATTCCGGACGATACTTTTCCAATATTTTGAAGAGTTGGGTGGCTGTATCGTAATGCAATATCAGCAATGAAAAAACATCCTGCGGAAAGCGAACGATTCTCCATCTCCATAATTGTAAAAATTGTCTTACCGGTTTGTCTGTCGAGGGTCTGGGTGAACTGATTAATTGGTGGAGGAACCTTGAGCCTCTTTTGGAGCACTGCTCGTTGACGTTGGATGCGAATGTATTTGGGCCATTTGACGAATCTACTGAGATCGCGATCGGGCTGGATATCTTGGCCAATTCCAAAGTTTCGCGAGCGTTTCTCGAAGAGTGGGTTCGTCTGCTTCTTGGGCTCGACTTTTTTGACAGCCAAAGGAGCGGCTGCTACCTTCTTTCCGACCTTCTTCTTCGGCTGTGATGTTAAAAAATGAGGTTAGATTCGATTAAGTTGGAATATTTCCGCTGATGCAGAAAAGCAAAAGATTTTATGACTGTGTGGCATACGAATTGCTTCGATACAATTCGTTCATTTGTTATAACGTGCACAAGATATTGCGAGTATTATTTCGATTGCACAGGCACGTGTGTTGATGGAGTTATCGAAATGCGGGCTGTCCGAACTTAACAGTCCGAGCATTCCCTCATTAATAATTGTTAACGTGTGTAAATCATGCCCGACGATGAAAAATATATTGGTCAACATGTAGCACAAATATCATACCTTCTTTTGGACCATCTTAACGGGTAAGGATCCTCTGGATTCCTTAACACCAAGTGGAATTAAAAAGACAAAACTTCGCGGACGTAAACGCGAAGTATGGCGGCTAAGCGCGTAAAGGGATGGCGGACCGTAGCGCTACCATGTCGTGTGCGGCGCTTCAACAAAACACGAGACGATGGAGGGGGGAATACCTGCGTACGTACAACGCGCATCGTGGCGGGAAAAATGATCAAGTGATTGAAATTTTCAAATCATTAAATGCAAAGCCGAAATAATGTATGCTTGCGAAAATATGTAGTTAATGAACAATATCGTTTTGAGAGCCCACGAATATATCCTATTGTATGTTTTCGTTACATTTATATCATATATTAGTAAATAAGTTGGCCTAGAATTGCAATAAATTATATAATCATTATATATCATTTTCAATAGACAATGGCATTATTATAGATTTCTTTGCAGAAAATGACCCATTAATAATTTACAAAATCCTCTGTAGAATCGCTATGCTTTTAGGAATTTCTATCAAACACGTCTCAACCAACGTCCCATTTCGTATTAATTACAAATTCTCGATAGTTTCGTCCTACAATTGAATTTTCAACCAAGCACAAACGCGTGTACATAAAGCGGCGTCTATTGACACGGGATCGTAACATTTGGGCTTTCGTCTTTCTCTCTCTCTCTCTATCTATCTCTGTCCGAAATACGATAAGGGTCACAGAGAGAATGATTTACCACCTCGACGATTTTGACTACGTCAACGTTACGAATGTGCGTGAGAGACGTTGAAAGCGTAAAGTCAAGCTCGCTGCGACTGCAAATGCCTATCGATAATTCTCACATACGCATTCGCGTTTCAGAGGGTAACTCGAGCCTTTGCGGAGTTCAAAGCCACTTGGGAAACACCTGCCATGTCGAGCCAATTGACAAATTTATCCGTCTAGCATTTCACTCGGGTTGATTTTTTATTTAGCTACTTCGAAGAAGAAAAAAAAGAAAATTCCGTTCGTTACCACGGTAAAGAGGGAATGAAAAAATACTTCGTCGAGGAAGAAACGACGAGAGAATTGCCGCGTAAGCGCCAAAGGTATAATGCGTTATAAGTATATAGGGAGCGTACATAGTTATAAAGAGAGTAAAGAAAAGCTTGTTCAACTCTCCAAGGAACGAAAGAGAGTAAAAGAAGAAAAATAAGAAGAAGAAGAAGAAGAAGAAGAAGAGCGTGGCACACGGTGTGTCGTTAATGGCATCCCGCGCGGCTGTAAAAGTCATATTTCCATCATTGTTAGGCCTTTACGAGGCTTCGTTGCGCGAGTCGCGCATTTTCAGCAGGTGCTCTACGGGGTCGTATCGTTCTTAAAAAGAAAAGAAATAATAAAATAAAAAATAAAAAATTTGAAGAAACGAGGCAAATAATAAAAACGGATGAGAAAATGTAACGGGGCGTAGGCCCCTGAAGTAATACGAAATTTCTATTTAGGGGAGCGTTGAGGCATTATTTTATTCCTCGCTATGTGTGGGTGGTCGAAAAACAAAATTTAATTTTTCTTTAACGATACATTAACAAAATGATGAATCGTAAGATTTCGTACGACGGTCAAGCGGTTTTAAAGTTGCGAGAATAAAGATTTCTCGTTCTCGTTATACGGCTTTGTGTGCATATGGCACACGGATGAGGTGAGATCGTTAGCGCCGAGAGGTGAGACCTCGCGCATTGTGCCTTTTCGAGAGTTAGCACGTGAGTGTTAGTTTATTGTTACCCGCTGAACGCCGTTGGGCAGCCCGTTAGAGAGCCTTACATATTTAAGTCGGGGCCATTAGGAGACTCGCGTTGATACTTCCGGAAATATATATGGGCTACTCCGCCCCAAATCAACGAGTCCACAATTCTTCTCACCTCTTAATACTTTACTACTATTTTGTTTTCTATGATTGACATAACCATACGATGTTTTAAGACTACAATGAGTTGGAAATTAAAAAATTATGATATTTGAAATATTATTTAAATTTCGGTGTTTTTTTAAAATGTTTATTTTTCTCTCAATAATTTTACATTTTAAAACACTTGCAAACATTTTAAGAAGAATCGTAATGATCATATAAAGAATTAAGATCTAAGCACAGAGGGTAAGGGTGGCGAACTTGTCGATTTGGTCTGGAACGTCCCATATACGGTACTCGCGTCTCATGTTTGCAAGCTCCCGGCCTTGAGGTACTCGGCGTTATTTCGCTCTTGTATAGAGACGAGAGAAGAAAAAACTTATAAAAGAGAGAGATGAAACGCCACGCGAGAGAAATAAAAATCTTTCCAACCCTTTTCTCGAGTCTTCCTTACGCGGAAGATGATCTTTTCTTCCTTTCTTCTTTTTTTTTTGTTCCAAGCGGTTAATCGATTTCCGCTTTCTTCCTTTCTCCCTCCAGCGAAGAAACGGGAAGAGAATCTTGCGCGTCGCGCTAACCACAGCTAGCAAGCAGTCAGCTCGTTAAACTTTTCGTCACGGTCGTTTCGTTCTTTTCGTGAGGGAGAGAGAGAAAGAGTGAGAGAGTGAGTGAGTGAGAGTGAGAGAGAGAGAGAGTCTCCCGGTCCCCGTCGCATGAGAACGACTCCCGTGGGATCTTCATCGCGAAACTGTACTAAGGGTCGAGTACAGCCGATTATAATACGGCGTAAAAAAGGGTTGAGACCGAGAGCGTGTAAACCGAAAGTATATAAAATCCGAGATGCTCGAAGGGAGAGAAAGAAGCAGACGAGCCCTTATTCTTGCCGTATCCGAGATTATCTGCCCTCGTTCTCTTTAACGCCACTGAGGAATGTCCGTAACGGCCGCGTGCTCGAGAACGAGGTGCGATGATAAATAAACGCAACGAGCGACCATGCACAAATAAAATTTTATCACCTGCTATTCCGAAGTTCGACTCACGTACTTTTAATTTCTTGATTATACCTTCATTATTATTGTCACAAAAATCTTGAAAAATTTGTAAAATAAGTGGATAATTTTCTTTAAATTTTCACCCCGACCGCTCTCGTTTCATTCGACTAAAAAATAAATCGGCCACGTTCGATACATCATCGTCGTTGTTCTTACAATCTCGTCGAAAAGATCGTTGTTCGAGTCGAGAGTTACGTGTTACGAGTACCGTCGAGAATCGAAAACACGGAAAAACTTTGAGAGTTCCAAGAGAGAGAGAGAGAGAGAGAGAGAGAGAGAGGAGAGAGTGAGAGTGAGAATCTTCGCGGAGGGAATAATATCTCCGTCTCGCTCGTCTTTCTCTTCTTACTTCGCAACGGGGGATGTTACGCGAACGAGCCTTACGGAATTCGTAAAGCGCGGAATAGGAGGGTGGTGGAGGGTGCTAGGCGTCTCGGCAGTGGCCCGCTGGGCCCAATCGTCCGAAATTAATGTCCTACCATTATTAGCAGAAGTTAGTCGGACACGGTTGGAGAGAAGAATAAGAGAGAGAGAGAGAGAGAGAGAGAGAGACAGAGGTGAGAGAGAAACAGAGAGAGAGAGAGAGAGGTGAGAGAGAGGGTGGATGAGAGAACTCTCGCGCGACGCTTCTCGTTGTGAAACACGAGTCGTGTACGCGCAAAAACGACCAAGTTACTATATATACTTATATATAAGAACCGACGACTCGAGATGGAGTTACAACTTTTGGATTGTCGGCACGACTCGTGTAATAATGTTATGAGCGAAAGCTCGTTTTCTCCCCCTCCTCTTTCCTTATGCTTCTCACTTACTTTTTGCGCCCTTCGCGTCATGTTTCTTCGTTAAATCGACGACAACCAACATCCAAAAGCTCGTAGACTTTCGTCTCGATGCGACGAGTTCTTTCTATCGATTCGATGCAATTATTATCGCGTTTTCCTACGAGCGAAAAAAAAAGTGCTGATCCCGAAGTCGACGCGAGCGCGACGGTATTGCGAAAAGCGTGAACTTTTTACCCTCCTTGAGTCGCGTATATGTGTTACGAACGACTTTCTACTGTTTGGGCGAACGCGTATTTTCGTTCTTTTGTTCGAAATAAACGAGGGCGAGGAGTTTCGAGGAAAATCGCTCGTTATCATAAATTCTTGATCCCCAATCGGGAGGGGGGTATAAAAAGTAAAAGTCTTCGGGGTAGTCTTCGTCGCGGAGAGAGAAAGAGAGATTTCGGTGAAATTGCGCGGTTAAACATTAGCAGTTACAAAGCTCGGTTACTTTTACGTTAACGATCCTGTAACGGGATTTTGGGCGAGATGTTTCCCGTCTGCTGGGAAAATGTCTTGCGATAAAGTTTCTCATTCTCTCTCTCTCTCTCTCTCTCTCTCTCTCTCTCTCTCTCTCTCTCTCTCTTTCTCTCTCCCTCTCTCTGGCTGTCTCTCTCTTTCTCTGTATCTCTCGCACCGACGAGAGAGAGAGAGCCATGAATGGGTCCAAACTTGCCCGAAGGGGTTCGCGTTGAAATCGGGAAAATCGCGTTTCGATTCTACGACGTGAAATCACGGAGATCGAAGAATATTATCTTTCGCCTTATCGTAGTTACGAAATAACGTTATAATCCCACAATTAAAAAAAAGGATCGAATTAAAAAAAAAGATAACATTGTCGTTCGATATTCGTGAAGTTTAAATAAAACACGAAGGTGAAAAAATCGCGTTCTTAGTTACGAAGTTTTTCTATGATTTTTTTTTTTTTTTTCGAATAGTCAAGTTCTAATGAAACTTATGTAATAACCTAAGAGTAGTTCTGTATAAATCGGAATATATATATACACGTATACGCATAATAATAAGCCCTCTAGCTCTCGTTCGGCTGTGGCAATCGTGGCCGGATCGCGATCCGCAATTCCGCAAATGGGGCGATTCGAGCCTTCGAACAAAAGATGTAATAATTCTGCAACCCCTTCGCTCGCTCGCTCGCAATTCTCTCCCTATGTACGTACGTATAGAAACGGCGTAACATCCCGAGTCTCTCTTCGTACCGCGTATACGGCAATGAGCGCTCGGGGGGTGCGCGGGATCTCTTGCCTACATATATATATATATATACAGTCACCCCTTACACACGGCAAACCCCCTTTGTTGTCAAGACAAACAAGAATCGTTTCCTCGCTATAGCTGCTCGCGTTATATATATATATATATATATATATATATGTGTGTATATATATAGACGTCGTTGCGCCGTTGCCAACCTCCGCGCGCGCGATGGGGTGGAATTTTAATTACGCGAATATCAAGGCACCACTGAATCGCATTACCTTATATCCACCAAGAGAGAGAGAGAGAGAGAGAGAGAGAGAGAGAGAGAGAGAGAGAGAGAGAGAGAGAGAGAGAGAGAGAGAGAGAGAGAGAGAGAGAGAGAGAGAGAGAGAGAGAGAGAGAGAGAGAGAGAGAGAGAGAGAGAGAGAGAGAGAGAGAGAGAGAGAGAGAGAGAGAGAGAGAGAGAGAGAGAGAGAGAGAGAGAGAGAGAGAGAGAGAGAGAGAGAGAGAGAGAGAGAGAGAGAGAGAGAGAGAAACAGAAACCAGGGGGGAACTGTGGAATTCGTAATCTTTCACAGTGTATTTTCGACCCTTAACGTTATTTGTCATATAATCGTGCATCGTGATTTTTCGCCAAGATTTTCTTTTAAATTGTGCATTTATTGATAATTAAACGAATATCGAACGATAATCAATAATCGATATAAAAATCCGGTTTCTACGCATAAATAAAACGAATATTTCGAGACACGCTCGTAATACGTGTGTTACGGTTGAGATTCGCATGTCGAAAGAAAGAATAAAAAAATATATAGAAGAAGCTCGTACAAAATTCACGAGAGAAAAGCTCCTCTTCTCTCGTTCGCTCTTTGCTCCCTCACGCGGGTCTGGGGAAGGGAGTGGGTGGTTGAAATTCCTCGCGTCTCAACGCCCTCCTCAAATATGCACCTCGCGGTTTCCAACTCTCTCGTTTATTCATAGAGCTACCCATAACGTCCGCAAAGTATATCCAACTCGAGCCGCAGAATCGCGGTCGTGTACTTTCACGAGTATAGACACACGTTCCGACTTTGTGCGTAGCCACACACACGGACCTCGATACAGACGCGTATATATATATGGATATTTATAGTTTACTGCTTATGTAACACGCGAAAAGGAAAAGTCCAAAACGTTTTAACCGTCGGTGGTACGGGAGGATGAGAGAGGAGGGTGGCGGGTGAGGGGGGAGGGGAAGTTTTACGAACGTTCGCGCGGCTTGTGTTTTCCGCGTCGCGTGAAAAGAATCGCCGACGTGGAAGAAACCGCAAAAAAGAGCGGAGGTCGACGACGAAAAGAAAGCAAAAAAGGGAAAAAAAAAGAATGGAAAGACATTGAAAAAGTGACGGTATGGGGCGGTTATTCTTTATTCGGCAGAATTTACTTTTTTATATCGTTCGCGCAATACCTTTCAACTTATTGAGAATTGTATACACGAGGTATACGACTCGTCCCGCTGTCGCGACGGACGTCGAACGATTGCCACGAGCCGCGTCGTCGCGTGGACATAATAAAGTGAACGGGTGTATGGGGCGTTCCGTGCAAAAATGTACAAAATTTCAATGACGTTTACAAAATTTCTTTCATGTTTTGTTTATACCATTTTTACAGCTACGAAGAACACTCTGGTTTAATTTATTGTCAGAGAATCAACAATTTTATAAGAAAATTAAACATAAAAATTGTATCGATAAGAGAATTATAATTCGATAATTATTAGTAAAAGAAACAAACATGTTATATAGGTAAATATATAACATGTTTGTTACGTGAGAGAGATAGAGATAGAGAGCGACGAGGAGTCTCGCGAGACCGCATATTTCGACCGCGAATGGCGTAACGAGAGTGCGGAAAATAGGGGTTGTGAGTGAGTGCGGTGGGAGGGCAAGAGAGGACGATTAAAAGAAGAGAAAACAAGAAAACGAGAAACAAGAAAAAGAAAACGAGTTGAACGTCCGTTTGAAAAAACGCGCTCTCGAGCGCGGCCAATTTTCTTTGACAACGCCGCGTCGTTCTCTCCGCGGCCCGGAGAGACAATGCTCATGGATTCAATAAAACCGCAACAATAAGGGAGAAAACGGCGTTCTCTTGGTGTTCCAGAGGGTGAGCGAGGACCGAGAGAGAGAGAGAGAGAGAGAGAGAGAGAGAGAAAGAGAGAAAGAGAGAAGAGTGTTCGGCGACACGCGGTGGACGAAAGAGGCGCGCAGCACGTTTCGGGGTTGTTCGCGTACGGTTCAACCCCCAACCCATCGGCCTCCTACCTATCCTTCCTCTCCTTTCGCCGCGTGCGCGGCGCGAGAATGAAAACTCGAGCCGAGGGTAATTTGAATGAAGAGACGAGAGACAATGCGCGTTTCGCGACGGTGGATGGCGAATGGGAAGGTGGGATGGTAAGGGAATGGGCTGCGCCTGAAAGAGAGGATCGCGTGGAAACCGCGGGTGAAAACAACCGCGGAATCAAATTAGGAGCGTAGAAACGCGGGGGTGGAAGAGAGACGACTGAGAGAGTTTGTAATTATATTTACAAGTGGCAGTTCTCGGAAAACAAAAGAGCCTGAGTTGCGAAGAGAGAGAGAGAGAGAGAGAGAGAGAGAGAGAAAGAGAGAGATGAACAAGATTGCTCAATTCATTCGCGGACTTATCGTCGTATACACGGCATGCCAAATCTCTTGTCAAATTGTTTTCGGGGAAATTGTTCCCTCGTGGCCGGGAGAAACCTCTCGTTTCAGGGAGGAGCTCTATAGATTATATTATAGCGTAACAATGGGCCTCAACTCTTTTCTCTTCCGCGTTGCAGGAGCTCACCATTGTTTATACGAAAATAGCGAAATATTGCCAAATTTCAAAACATAGAATTGTTTATGCCAATGGGCAAGAAAAGAAAACAACGACGACAAGAAAATGCAATAATAAAATATAAAATTATATAACGAGAGCTCGCGACGAGAGGAAGAATTTTCACTCCTGAGAACGTTTAACGATGTCTGACGACCTTTCGGGGGCTTCCTTTATTCATCGTGACGAGAGCGCGAAACCCTTGAACCGATCGTCGGAGAGAGTTAAGCAAGACGCGATCGTGGCGAAAAGAGTGAGAGTCGTGAAAAAAGTATAGTCACAATTATTCTGAAAAAAAAGACAAGGAAAAAAATGTTACGCAAGTATCGAATATACGCACATTCTGGATACGACGAAGGAAGGGTCGAGGGTACGGAGAAGAATTCTTTCCTGTATTATACGTCACGCATGAGAAATAAAATAAAAGATCTAGGGGGAGGATTTTTCGAGCGCCGATAGCTGGACAAGACGGAACAACCCCCTTGTAGTCGAGTCGGACAAAGCGAAATGAAAAGATAGTTGGCGTGCTTCGACTGCCTTTCGAATACGTATATCGTCCATGGGGACAAATGTCATGCACGAAGCGAAGGCGCATACCTGATATTACCGTCGTATATGGACAGTTTTATGAAAGCGAGTTACGAGGAAGGTCGACCGGTTCCTCGATGGTCCGCAGGACCGTGAAGGAAATATGAATATTGCCTAAAGAGAAAAAAAGAATCAGGAAGAGCGAAGAATATATCGTATATCGAACGTTGCACGAGTCATCGCACCTTTTGGACTATTGGGGTAGGTCAACAAGTTTTTTTTATGAAAAAATTGTCATTTCGAATTTTCAACTTTTCTCATTAAAAAAAAATATGGAAATTAGGAAATTCTACCAATGGTAATCTCACCCTAATAATTAGGAATGCTGTAGTTAAACCGGAAATTCAAGGGCATTTTTTCGTTTTGTTTTGTTTCTCGACATTTCTTGGGGAGATTCGAACTTTTTTTCTTCATCTTTTCCCAACCCTCACCCCTCGCTCTATTGTTCATACCGTGGAGACAATTATCATTTTCCATATTCTCGCGAGCTTTTGACGCGCCTGATTGCCCGGGGGACGCATCGCGAGAGCTTCGGGCGCAAACCCTCGTAGCACTGGCTTGAAAATTAAAATGGTCCCGACGAGTTGTTACGCCAGTCGAGAAAAAGAGGGAGAGAGAGAGAAAAAGATAGAGAGAAAGAAGGTAAGAGAAGACCTAATATACAAAAATGACACTCGAATACCAAGAGGCGGTTACCGTCGATTCATTCGCACGATTATTCCTCGTACGAAAATAAAGATAAAACGAGGCAAAAAGCAGAAATTTCAAGAATTAATCGAACGTAAAATACCACCCCTCGTTCGTCCGTTGGTACGTTATTAAAAGTATGCAGTACGAGGAAAATAATCAAGACGTGGGGAGAAGAGGATTACAACGAACTTATTTTAATATAACATCGATGAAGATTCCCGAGGCAAGATAAATTCTCCGTCAAGACGATACAGTCATAAAGCCCTTTCTCTCTTTCTCGCCAAGTTCTTTCGCAACAATGTCGCGACCGGTCGAGATCGTTAACGGAAGGGTTGAAAAAAAAGCTGCGTGAAAAGAAAGAAAGAAAGAAAGAAAAAAAACAAAGAAGTGAAAAGAAATAACGCGAGAAGTTGGCCGGAAGAAAGGAGTGGGAAAGTGCGCTTCGCGAGAGAATTACAGCTCCGGGGGTGAGCGCGAAAGGAAGAAAAAAAAGCACACTAGGGGCTATGGGGGAGGTGAAAAAAAGAAAATCTCGCGACCGGTCTGAAAAAAGTCCGTGCACGGCGTACGCGTCGGTAACGGTCTAGAGAGGGTGTGGTTGATAGCGGGCTTCGTCGCGTATACTCGAGGCGCGAGTTTCATTGGCTTCTTGAAGAAAAGTCTTTGACTTGTACGAGTGTGTAGGGGGAGGTTGCCGTAGCGAAGACCCGAAGGAAAAAAATAATATATCTATATATATATATATATATATGCATATATAATATCGCGACGTTTTAATAAAGTGAGTTAGGCAATCAAGCCGGGCGTTAAAAAGCTTTGTTGTTTTAACGACCGTTTTACGCGCGTTTAAATCACACTTCTCACGGTCGACCCTCCCACGCCCCGTTTCTCGCGTACTCTCCTTCTTTCCTGCTCTCTAGGCCCGAGGGAAGTCGTCGAGTGAGCTCGACTCGAGCGCCTCGACGCGAGAGCGACGGAAATACAAAATGAAAAAATAATATAAGATAAATAACGAAAAAAAAAAGAAAAAAAAGAAAAAGAGAGAAAGAAATCCGGAAGAGAAAACAGTTCGGGGTATATATAGTTATACGATGCCCGGTATGACACGTGCAGAATGTGCGATAGTGAGCGAAACTCGCAGTGGAAATAGAAATATTTTTATAAGAGTTATGGAAATGAAAAAAATGTGAAAACTTTGGTCCTTCGTTCAACCCCCCCTCCCTTGCCCCCTATCCACCGTATAGAAGATATATATATATATATATCTATATGTAAATATATATATGCATAATATGAATTCGTAGAAGCGAGAGCCGTGTCTCGACCCCTTCCATACACACCCCTTCTCGCCACGGTGTCTCTCACACTACGCTCGCATCACACGCCCTTGTTCGCTCTTCTCATCCGGCACACACCGAGAATATTTTTTTATTCTATTTCATTTTAATTTGTTCTTTTCATTTTTCGTTTGTTTTTTTTTTTGGACGGGTGCAGGGGACACGCATCAGCCGGCCGGATATTATTTCAGTCCGCGCATATTTCCGTAAATGAATTTTATGAAAACAATTTTTACTTTTTTAATTAATGGCCATATACGCGAGAGTCCTTACTGCCGGGTGTGCGTACGCGTTTCACGCAGAGAGAGAGAGAGAGAGAGAGAGAGAGAGAGAGAGAGAGAGAGAGAGAGAGGGAGAGGACAGTCCCGTGTCTGGTTGGGCCACGAAAAAATCTCGCGTTGAAAAATTCTGGCCACCGAAATGAGCGTTTATGCGTATGGCACGGAGAAGATTGTTTTTTTTTTTTGTTGTTATTCTTGAATTTTCTTCGTTGCGAGAGAAAAAATATGCGAATGACGCGGTAAAGTTTCGAGCGTGAAATTAATCGTTTATTTTGCTTGGGGTATAGAACGACGAATAATTTTTTGTAAATAATCGAAAGTATATATGAATTTTTGGTCGAACTCTCGTAGAGGCGTAATTGCGGAGCAATTAGGTGGGGTGGTTTTGCCACGAGAGGGATGAACGATGTGAACGCAGTTTAGGGACACCTATATATACATCTCCCGAAGTCCCAAGCTGTTATAGGTGCGCCGTGGAGGTAATCGCACTCATAAATAACATTTATCGGAGCCTCCCTTTACCCCTACCAACCCTCTCGGCGCTGCTCTAATTGCCAATGATTACCGCGAGCCGCCTGGGAAAAATTGCCAATTTGCATCGAATGCTCGCCGTTCGTCATATATCCAGACCGACGAGAGTTCGTACGCGTGAGAAAGAGAGGGAATGTGTTGGAACCCGCGCGTATAGTGCCATGCACACTCGTTTATCGAACCTCGATTTATCGCTCGATTAATAATCCATGAAATCCCGTTGTTCGATTAAAGGTTATTCATCATGGGGGGTAGGCTCTCGTGTTTTCTTTTTCCTGTACGTCATTGGGAACAATTACGGGATGAAAAAAGTATGGAATTGGCGTACGAGACGTGCTAGATATATATATATATATATATATAGACGTAGCCTTACGGCTGATTGCGAGTGAATTGACGGCCGCAGTAGTTAAAGTCAATGGTTGTCAGACACGAACGTATACTTTCGTATTAGCAACTTTTAAACTGTGGATTTTTGTATGTAATTAGTCGGTTCCTAAAATAATAACTTTTACACGTGAACAAACACAAATAAATTACACAGAGGATCGATAAAACGTGCATCCCTTGAAACCTGTAATTCAAGGGATGGAAAGTATTCTGGTGTCGAATGCACGAAATATCGATTAACGTGTGCGAAACAAGATCGAAACATTTCTCACGTTTCGTATAGTCAAAGTCGTCCATAAGCGAAAATTGGATCGTTTCTTGGTTGTATAAAGTCTAACCGTAGTCAGGGGGTTGGAAAATGTCCATAAATTTGCAATGTTCAGCTGAATTCCGAGTCAATTCGTGCGGATGGAGGAATTTTCTCCTCTTACCCCCCGGCGTACCTTTTTGTTGGCTCTCAGTGGCGGAGTTGCGGGTAGTTTTGCCATTTGTGCATCCAGAGTGAGATGCTCCCGGCTTTTGAGCGCAACGCGTAAAGCATATATATTCGCGCGCCCCAATAGACTCCGATCTCGCTCTCCTGAATACACAATGCGATTTATTCGTTATACAGCCCGGGAAAGCTGTTTCTTTTTTTTTTCTTTCTTTTTCTTCGTCTTTCGCGCGCGATGAAACACACAAAAGGATCGAGCCGTGTATGATTGGTAAATTATTGAGACAACCTGCCTTCCTTCCCGTATATTGTTCGGCGATTCACGTACGGACCTTAAATAATTCAGCGTGCGAGAACCGATGAAGGATGCTACGAAAGGGCGAGAGCGAGAAATCCGGCGTGATTTTTTATTTTTCGATGGTTCCTCACGCGTCTCGAGATTTTCTATCTCGTGACTATCCCCTCCTTTACCTGTACTCGATGGCGGAAGAATTTCACAGTAATTTGCGTATGTAGAGTCCAACATCGAACGAAATGTTTTATTCTTTTTATTTTATTTTTTTACATGTATAATATCCGCCGTGTCTCACTTCATAATAATAAACTATAATATAAAACGAATCGGCTATGTCATTACAGCTTTTTTCACTCTTCGGACAGCGACAGTTCAATTTTCCATCACGGGTCAATCATATTTTAATAATAATTTCCAATCCCTAAAGCGTTCTTGTTCGATCGCAGTCGCTCCTTTTTCTTAAAAATAAATAAAACGTCGATGAAGAAAAAACAATAAATAATAGAATTATCAGCAAAAATTATAAAACTCACAGCATCGATGCAATCTGGAAGTCGTCGCAGCACGAGCTTCGTGGTATCCACGATTTTAATAAAAATGCGTCGAGTATTACAAATGCAATTTTTTCCCCATATCCGATCGTATCTCGTAATATATTAGTTTCGTTCTCCCGGTGGCGAAAACAGTTCAAACTTCTCTCTCTCGGACAAATCCCCGAACGTGTATGTTCCTACGCGAGCGGAAAATAAAGCATTCGCGGAGAAAAGAGGGTTGCGATGTTCTTTTTTTTTCCTTCGTTTTTACTATACACACGCTTTTTACTATAAGTAAACGTTTGCATCAACCACCGAGAGGAGTCATAGTAGAGGCAGAAACACCCTCAAAACTTTCGGCATAACTCAGCCTCGTTATCTGACTCGCAAATAAGGCAACGTAAAAGTTGGCCGCATCAATCTGGGGCCTTTATACCGGAGATTCGAAGTTGAAACGACGCTAAGTCACCCCTAACGTATTACACCCCCGGGGGCTACCGAAAGTGAGAGAGAAAGAGAGAGAGAGAGACAGAGAGAGAGAGAGAGAGAGAGAGAGAAGGAGCCAACTGGGTATAAACGCCCCGATTCGATCTATCTGTACGAATTCATCCTAAACTCGTTGGTAAAACTTACTTTTCCTATGTTCGAGGCGATCCTTGCATTCTCCCTCATCCCTCCCACCCCCACTCTCTCTCTTTCTCTCTCATCTCGTCGTACATTTTTCTTTCACTACTGGCAACCATCTCGATCGTTGGCCGAGGGATCTAAACGACGTATATACAAATAATAAACATTACTCGAATTATCTAAAGAGCACCAAATTGAATTCACCCCGCGTATTTTCAACTATCTTTTCTTTTTTTTTCGCCAACTATATATATATATATATATATATTTTTGTTTGTTACGTTACTAACGATTTTATACGTTCCGATGTATTTGCTTTTTTTTTTGCCTTTTTTTCCTAATTTTAATTACGTGATATTTATTTAACGTATGAGTTTTTCGACATATTATCCAAAAATTCGCGATGTCGAAGTTTTGGTCGGTCGATATTTCGATTTGGCAGGGGTACAACGCCGCGAGAGACAAAACCCCTAATTTTACTACCACATATTGACCCCCTTTTTGAAATTTTCATTCCGTCACTTTTTCTCCCTTGGCTCCGTTACGAATCGTCTCTCGTATCGATCTACCTCGTCTCATTATTTTTTTCTTCTTTTTCGCCCGGTTTTCTTCTCACTTTACTTCGACTGTCATTTGCCATCGTAAGCAGCCTGTGCGTTGATACCGTTTAAATTATTCATGGGATTTAGAGCGTTGTGAGAACTCGAGGTGGCGGTCGTTGGATATCCATTGTGATTATGGGAGGCGTCCCCGTTCACTTGTCTCGGTCCTCCGCCCGATTGCACCGCCTGCAAGATATTCAGTTTGATTAGTATTAAGAATTATTTAAATCGATAATTATCATTGTAACACAATTTTAAAAAACCTAAATCGAAACATTAATAACCGCTTAAACTTTACTACCGAACGAAGGCAGACACTGTGTTTTAAGTAGAAATAGTAAGGCAATGGTCAGACAGTTATCTTGTGAAATTTTACGAAACACTAGTTCTCGTCCGGCATGTTCACCGTGAAACAAAGCTATAACTTCTCTCCGAAACAGACACGAAGCTCGGAGCTTCGACGCCTCAGTTTGAAAACGAAAAGCTTCTGAGAGTCGGGGTTGGGAGGGAGGGGTGGAGGGATGAAGGAACTTGTAGTCTCAACTCGGTCGGAGTAACTTAACTCGGTGGATGGAGAAGGCACAGGCTTTCGAAGCCATATTTATGTGGAGAGCGAGAGACGAACCCTCGCGAATCTGAAGGAGGGCTGGGGTGGGGGGGGGGGGGGGGGTAAAATGGTCGGAAGAGAGAATTTAGGAAAGGATATGGACGAGAGCACGTTGAAAACTCGAAAGTTTCGTCCTCTCTGCTTCTCTAGCCCCTAAGGTTCTTCGTCTTCTCCCATACTCGTCCCGCCACTCGACAAACTCTTGCGGAAGCAAGGTGTTAAATTAAACAAGCTTAAAATTTGCACAAGGCTCTCGTCGCGATCCTTTCTCTCCTCCATTTTCCGAGAGACAGCTTATTCCAATCTCACATTAAAGTCAGCCAAGAATTAAGGAAAATAGATCACAGGGAACAAAAAAAATCAATTCTTTTATCACTAACGATAAATACATTAATCGTGGATTAGTTCATCGATACGTTTCGCGCGTAGAAATTTCCTTTCATTGAAATAAATTATTTTCTCGATATATTTTTTTCCTGGTCCCAGGCCGGGATTTGATTTTTACCGAAAAGAATTTCCTTCGTTCGAAGCTCGACGAACGGGCGAAAAATCAGCATGGCACAGATCCTCGCCCGTTTACGAAACTATATATTATTTGGTCAAAAGTAAAGGGTGGAAGCCTCGCGTTGCAACCCTCGTCACAGAGATTTCGCTGGCTGCGATCTCTCTCTCTCTCTCTCTCTCTCTCTCTCTCTATATATATATATATATTTCTTTTTATGTATAGGTGTGCAAAGCCTCTCGTGTGAAGTGAAAGGGGATAGCGCCGAGCGAGTGGAACCACACCCCTCTCGGAGTGAGAATATAAGGGTGTGACAGGGAAGAGAAAGGGAGCAAAGAGAGAAAGAGGATAAACGATTAAAAGGCGGTGGAAAAACGAGCAAGACGAGAAGAATAAAGAGCATAGTATTTATTTTATATATATATATATATATATATATATATATATATATATATATATATAGAGAGAGAGAGAGAGAGAGAGAGAGAGAGAGAGAGAGAGAGGAGTACCAACGAGTACGCATGCCGTTTGATTACAACGTCGGCCGTAAATCCGTTCCCGCGGTAATTCCTCCTCTGGCAATTGTAGATAAAACTTGAATAAGTCATAGACTTAATTTAACCGGTGTGGTCCTTTTGCTCCGCTCCCGGTGAAAACAAACGAAGCGCGGGGTGAGTTGCGTGCGAGCCGCACCAGCGGAGATCTCCTCCTCGGAGATTTCTTAATTACGAGAGCATGGAGAGAAACAGCGACAGAGAGAGAGAGAGAGAGAGAGAGAGAGAGAAAGAGAGAGAGAAGAGGGTGGATAGACGAGCATCGCCACCAGAGTTGGAGGAGGTTGAGTCGAACGACTCGAAGGGGTTGAAAAAGCGAAAGGAGTGTTACCGGGCGCCGAAGATTTAGGGATTTGTGGTCCCTTTGGTTCGTAGGCCTGCCATACATCCGTCGTATAATATTTGTCGTATCGATAAAGCGAACAAATACGTGCAATTTAAACAAAATTCAATATATTTGTTAATTAATGATCGCTTAATCATTATGTAGAATAAAATAATTAACGATCGTCTGATAAACTAACGACTATATTTTTAAATCTTATCGATGAATTTTAGAATTAGGTACGAACATATATACGCGTTTAACTGGGAATTTTTTACAGCGATAAAACTCCCTTGTTCCATGTCCCACAGCTTTTTTGTCACTTTTATCGTAATTATTTAC
Organism: Netelia virgata; assembly: GCA_951802705.1. Taxonomy (NCBI): domain Eukaryota; kingdom Metazoa; phylum Arthropoda; class Insecta; order Hymenoptera; family Ichneumonidae; genus Netelia; species Netelia virgata. Next base: position 6,059,206 of record OX637866.1, on the reverse strand, counting down.
GAGCTAATTACCACACGGCCGAGAGTAAGAAACCATGAGAAAAAGAAAACCCGGGAGATTACCGGAATATGATAATGGGGCGAAAAATCTGCCCCGTCGCGTTTTATTCCGTATCATTCGGAAATAATACATCGTTCACAGGGATAATACGATGATAAATCATCGAGAGAGCGTGATCCGACGCGATGATCTCTCCTAGTTTCATTTGCGATAGAGAATAAGAGCGAGACTAAAACACGAGGATAAGGAGGAGGAAATACTCGCATTCATAGTGAATATAATTCAAAGAGAGGCGAAGAGAGGTCGAGAGAAAGGGAGAGAATTGTATAAATGATCGTTAAGGCTCTCACGTACGATTAGGTACTTTCCAGGGCGAATGCGCACGGGGGTTGCAGCGTAACACACTTTTCGAACCGAGAGCTTGTACGTGTGTATAATAATACATGTATGGGCGCGGATTCGCGAACGCGCGAGTAAGACATTAATCGGGGGGTGGTTCGAAGGTACTCGGTAACCGTGGAGGCAAAAGAGAGCGAGCGAGTTTGGGTGAGACGCAGAGGGGTAGTTTTCTGCTGCTGCGGAGGGTTGCTCGGGAGAATCGCGTGTCATTTGTCCGTTGATCTCCCGCGGCTGGGAACGAGCCAGGTGCGGAGAGAGAGAGCTTCATATATATATATATATAAATACACCCCCGTACACATATAGTCGTAAGTTCTCCAGGGTGCTAGCGAGTTGTATGTTCCTTGGCCAGTGGCGCAAAAATTAGCACCCCTGGAGAATGCGAAGCGAAGGAAAGAAACGAAGAATTGACCAAGACGTTACGTCGTTACTCTCAACCCCCCCTCTGTATTCTCGAGGAAGCTTGAGAAAAAAAAATGTTAGCGATGTTCGCACTCACCGCGTGTGTTAGTCCCGGATTCTTACGTAGGATTTTTTCTCTCTTTGTCCCGGTGGTCGAGTTAGGGGTCGTAAGATTAACCGGTGGATCGTTTTTTCCACCCACTAACGAGACTCAGGGGTCGGCATAGTCGCGTTTTGCTGGATCTTGGGGTTGCACGAATCTACTATTGTTCTTTCTCTTCAACTAGACGTTTTGGGTTGTACAACGAAGGATGAATTTTATTTTTTTTTCAGTAATGGTGTAAAGAATGTTAGAGCTTTTATTTTTATTTAAATGGAATTTATGGATTTTTCCGAAATGATATAAATCTGGAATATTTGATGTCGAAAATGACAAAGTTTTCACGTGAATTTGGAAAAAATTAAGGTGTTTTTATTGTCGAACGGGGTGCAACGAGGGAAAAAGCACGAGGGAGAGAGAGAGAGAGATTGTGCCAGTTAAGAGTAATACCGGTAGTGGGCAATAATCGTTATAAAAGTGAGCGTAACTTGGAGCACAGTTGAGCCAGGGGCCAGGGAGTTGAGCAACAAAACTCATAATCTCCACGTAAGCTCGCAAGCTGGGTTTTCCCATGCGAGAGACGCGAGGCTATACGACGTCGCGGCTCTATACGTTCCCTCCGTCTCACTTTATACTCGCCCCTTTCGAGCCTCGATTCCCTTATACATTTGCAAGCAGCCAGCTAGCTAGCTTCGTGCGTTTATACTAGGGGCGAGTCTCGGGGTACGGTAGCGAGAGAACGAGTGGTAGGGGATGAGCTTATGTGAAATTCAGCCATGCAGATCTCGCCTAATAATAAGCTCGTTAGACAAGAACCACCGCGCCAACTCGTGGCCTACGTACTCTCGTTATACCTTACCATCTATTTATACGGAAAAACAGGTGGGCGACTGCAGGTTTGCTGTATCAGCTTTCGCGAATTTTTTATTATTGCTCGAAGCAGAAAAAATATCCCACGTATTTATGTATGCAAATTTTAATCTTTATTATTTTATATTAATAATAATAAAAATAAAAATAATCAAAGTAATAATAATACGAATAATAAAAAGGGATAATAATAATGATTATTATTAACCCCTTTTATCATTGAAATTACTTTTATTTCTATAATAACAACCATTGTCATTATTTATGAATATTTGAATGAATTTGTTCAATCGAGACAGCGGAGAATGTTTGAAAAATTGGAAGTAATCGAACATAAGGGTGATAATACGTTCTACGAGATTGGAGCCTCGTACGCATTGATCCTCTTAAATTCCCATGTAGTTGCTTTCTAGGAATTAGCATATTATCTCGTCCCGTCACCGGCTCCCTCGGAACTTGGTGTGCTTCACCCTGCAGCAGGCCCCTAGAGCTATACAGCGCTACCTCTCTGGTTTCTCGCAGGCATCCCCCGCCAACCCCTCCTCCGCGGATTCGCGCAGGACTTTGCAGACACTTGAGAGTTTGTTTTAAAACTCAGATAATCGTTTCGAAGCCCCGCACCTACCTAGTATCTCTTCCCGTTCTCTTACTCTCTCTCTCTCGGTTTTTCGTTCTCCCTCACTCGACTACCACCCTGTTAACCCTCTGACTTTTTTCCTTCCCCTTAGCACTCTCGATGCGAGTCGTCGACCAAAGATTCACGGAGCTTCCTCGTCTCGTTCCAGTTCCCTTTTTTCGATCCTTCTCTCTCTCTCTCTCGCTCTCTCGTGAACACGTTTCCCAGGGGTGATATTATGCCGAAATAAAAGCGCTCGCCAATCGTTATCCTCGAGCCGAGTGACAAAAGTTTCGTAGGTTTCTCACGCTTCGCAGTCTCGATTTAGTCGTAATAAATTCGCGATGGAACTCTGATTGATAACGTTATATTTTGTACGTTGTGAATTAAACGGTGAAAATTCGCTGTATTTTTCGTCAGCCTGGACATACGTTTTTTCCCTTAAAACGACGTTGCGCATTTCTTCGATGATCAGGGAGAGAGGAAACGGTGAGCTCTAGCACCGGCGAAAGATTGAGACAGCTGTCTGTTCCCAGGCAATCAGAAAAACTACCCCTCTTCGACGATCCGTTTTCTCCCCTCTCGTTTTCTTTGTAGGTATACATATAGCCGGCTCGAGAAGCAAACCGAGGGGGTGGTTACCGTCAGTCGCGTCTTTCGCGGTTTTTAAGAACCTTAACGCCAAACACTCCACGATTCTGTCCTACTCTCTCGTTGATTCCGTTAAGGAGATAGTACCTACAACCTCTTTCTTTCCCCTTTTCTCAAGCACTTTGCATTTCGTTATGCGACATCTAATTTCCACCCTCTGATTCGCATTTGAAAAGGGGATCTCGGGATTTCTCTACCGCTACTTTTCCTCTCATTATGCTTTTTTTTCCGTTCGTAGTCGAGTATTTATAAACATTCGTTAAATTATATCAACTGTTTGTTCGATATTGATGAATCTTTACGATAAATTTGATATTGGATATTCTAAATTGAAATATATAGATAAATAATAAATGCAAAATGTTGATAATCGAACCTACGAAATTTCATTCGAATCGATCAAATTTCTCAATATACTTTTCACCGAAATGTTATCAATTTATCGTTTACGTAACGTTGAATATTTCATCGTTGACGTTGACTCGGAGCTTCTCGAGTCGACAATGAGAGGCGCACGTACGTATATCTTCGCCGAAGACGAGAAGTATAATTGATCGAGAGGAGATCCGTCAGTTATGGCCGGACGGTTATGCAACCCGAGCACATAGATATATTTATATATAGAACGATGCTTCATAAAATATCGAGAGCTTCACGCTCCGATGTATGAAAACAGGCAGACAAGAGATGCAGAGAAAACGCGTCGAGGAGTGGAAAATCGAAGGGTGAGAATACAAGAGAGAAGAGAGCTTCGCTCACGAACGACGCGGACACCACCTTGAATGGGCTGTGTGCCGTACAATCGCATATATATATATATATATATGTATATAGACAGTGGGAAAATACAGGGAGTAGAGACGGAGCATTTCAAGCGACTCTGAAACGAGACAGAGACGTCGAGAGAGGGAGAGAGAAATGAGCGAGACGTCGAGTGGAATCCGTCAGGCTTAGGGTAATAGATGCTCCGTACGACATTAGCATGCCGCACCCCCTTTTTCACCCCCCGCGATTATTGGTATTAACCGGTGACGCAACCTCCCATTCTCTGCCTGTCTCTCTCTCTCTCTCTCTCTCGCTCTCCCTCTTCCGTACTCTACGAGCTTATTTTGCGCGTCGTTATACACGAGAGTCATTTATAACCGGGTTTTCAACCGACACTCGATCTCGTTCGAATTCTCCCGATGAAAGAGGGCGCAAGAGAAGAGTTAGGGAGGGGGGTTTAAAACAACTCTCCTCCCTTGCAATCGTGAAACGTCAGAGACGCTGTGAAAACGCCGGAAATCGACGGGACGATCACTCTTCCGATTTCGATAAATGCCAAAACTTCATCCCCTCCCCCACACCCCCCCTTTCATTTTACAACCCCTCCTGTTCTCTATTCACGAAATATAAAAATCATCTTCTTTTAAACTCGTAATTGGGAATTGATTAAAATTGATAAAAGCACACTATAGGAGGGGTTCGATATCACCCTTGTACCTACGTATATGTAACTCTGTATTATTGTTACGTATCATTCGAGTGAGAAATAGAGTCGCGAGGGTTAGCAACCCTTGAATTACGAGGGTTGTACGTATCGAGAGAGTCGCGAAGGGCTTGTCGCACACACGATGTTGGGAGTGGAGAAAGGGGTTGCGCGGAAGAACGGGCGAACCGTGCTCTGGGTAAATGGCATTTGCATATTATAAGTAGTACATGTTACTGCCGAGGCAGCGATATTATCGGCTCGCAACAAGGGACCTCGTTATTTTATATATACACATTTGCCACTTTGGACAGGAACGAGGGCAGAGACTTTCTCGCGTAAAGGGATTTCCGTGTCTGACTAATATCGACTCGTATCACTTGCTTCGTTAAATATATCGATTATTGTCTCCCGTTTGACTGAATTAGATCGACTCGAATATCGAAATGTTGAAGTACGCAAATATCCCCAATTTCGTACGATCGTCTCGCTCGTACTCTACGTCGATATACCCCCAGTCTTTACAACCCCCTCTATTCTCGATTCACGAGAACGCCTATAATAACGGAGAATGCGAGTGGCAATTTCCAGCAACGAATCACGCGCTCTTGGCACTGTGCGATGGTACTTCAACGGCCGGATATCACGCAGGATTGCGAATCAACAGTCACGAGGGTTGAGATTACCGATCACAATATTTAACTACCCCCGTGACCGACCTTACCTATACAGTAACATCGTACCAATGACATCATCAATTTGTAACGAGTCACGACAAATTTCCTACCGTTCGCTCGAGAGTGTAAGATCCGGATTTTCGCAATTCCGTTTCGAATCATCGACGTCTCTTCTAATATCGTTAAAAACATAGAATAACAGAAATCTTAAAGAATAAAATGAAAAACTAAAATATAATATTAATTGTTACATCGTGAATAACGAATATTCATAGATAATTCCCATGGAGCAAGTGGTACGAGTCAATGTTTGTCGGACACGAAAATCCCTTTACGTAAGAAAGACTGCCCTCGCTTCTCCGGCAAAGTGGCAAATGTGTATATCGTAATTCTCGGTTCCTCGTCGTGCTTCGCCCATCGGTTGTATACTCTCCGCATTGTTGGCACGGATCGTTATGGCATGCGCGGATCGCGAGAATACCGAGGCCGAGAGCTTTGGGTGCTCCTGTATCGCAACCCAGTGTGCACCGAGAGCTTAATTAATAAGGACACGCGATATCCCGAGCGTCTCTCTCGTCGTCTCGTCTAAGACCATGCCGATATACACGCTCGCTTGCTTTACCTTCCTATATACGTATTTATGCGTGTATAGGCATAAACTTATATACGTATATAGACGCAGGGTAACGGTATACAGGGGGTATAAAGCACGACCGATGCCTCGGGGGAGTCCTTTGTTGTCGAGGGATGAAAGAGAGGGGATTGGGGATAGGAGGTAAGAGGGAGAGGGGCGTAGGGGGTCAGGACAACCGACCTTGCCACTTTAACCCGTCTTAAGGGGTTAAAGCACGCTCGTATCCAGAAGGAGTTTCGTATAGCCCGAGGCGAATGACGCGAGAGCCTTAATGCTCTGTGATGTACTTTGGCTCAAGCTGCCCAGGTGAGTCTCCAATCTTTCGGCTATATATTGTAAGACACGACGCCATCGGGCTAGTTTACTATTACCCTCGACAGATCGAAGTTGATTCTGCGATGTAAACGGATAGAAAAATGTTTTTTTTTATCATTTGTGCTTTTTTTTTTAAATTATTTATGTCGTTATTATTTCTATTTAGTCTCTGTAAATTTGTCTTCGAGCGCGATTGATTTATATCTTGAAATAGAATGAGTTAGATGTTGGAATGAAAATAATAATAATACAAGAAAAAAAAGCTCACTTGCGGCTGAAGATGCGTCACCTGTCGCTTGATGTGTGCCAGAGTCGCTGTCGCCGGTGGATGCAATGCCATGTTCGCAAAAACCAGCCTCTCCTCGTAATCGTACTCGCAGAGTATCTTGTTCTCGCACAGATAGAAACGATCACCGACGCAGAATCTGTCGGAATGAGAAATCAAAGAAAATTTACTCGTGTTTATTTTCTCAGGAATAAATAGGCTTCGCTCGCGTCGAGATATTTGCATATACAGTTTGTTCGTGGAGCATTGAGAAATCTTGACTACGTACAAATATACACTTATATACACGTGGTTGTAGCAATCGAAAAGACCAGGGAGCGCGGCAGCAAAGCGTGCTAATTCCGTTTAAGATCGCTTTCCGTTCGGCGCTTCGTTCGAGGAAATTGCCGGAGACCGAAGAGGAGCGAGGAAAAAAGGGGGGAGAGAGAGAGAGCGAGAAAAAAGGAAACACGGGGAAGGAAATTCTCGCGATCTTAAGGAAAACAAGTCGAGAGGCACGAGGTTGCTTTCGACGGGAAATTGTTCGAGTCCTTAATACGAATGCAAAAATATTCACCGTTCGACTAACAACTTGGATTCGCGACTCGACATTAAACTAACCGAGCAGTTTGATGCCGATAAAAATAATAATAAGCGTTATCGTCATAGCTAGTTCAGTCACGTCTCGTATTATGATAATAATTTATTTTTGTTTATTTTTGTTTTTCTTATTGCCAGAATAATTGTTAAATTCAATACGTTTCATTAAATGGAAGAATTCCTCCTGCGAGTACAAAAATATGAAAGAGTGAGAGTTTATCGAAGCTTCTCGTTCAAAGAGCTCGATAAATATATATATATATGTTTATATGTATTTTAAGATAATTCGGGATGAAGGTAGGTGCAACGTCCAGGATTTCGGCGGAGAGTCTCGGTACGTGACCGGATTACGATATCCGAGAGTCTTCCGGCAACACGGAAACAAGCGAAACGGGGGTTGTGTTCGAAAGGTTGGCGCGCCCTTCGAGCGAGTACGCGCGAGGGGGACCACAGGGAGGATCGAGAAAACGAAGAACAGGGTTTTTCGTTTCTCGCACCCCTTCTCGCCATAGGTATCGAGCCAACTGTCGCCGTGCGAAAGATCGCTCGGCCTTAAAAAAAAAATCCAAGATTTCATATTTTCCTTTTATTGCCGGTTTAAAACTCCATCTTTTTTTCCCTGAGGGTCCTTTCATTTTTTCCCCACTACTCTGTCCCTCTCTCTCGCTCTTTTTTCACCGAAGGGTGAACAATAGCTGGTGGTCGACCGTACGATGTTTTTTCTTTTCTTCCGAGCGAGAACGCGCAGGATTTTCCCGGAGGTTTCAAAAATCGTTTCGACGCACGCCGATGGACGATTTGAAATTCCTGTCGGGTTTACGAGACATCAGTCTCCCTGTACACACCACGAATAATGCTTCGAGTCTATACGATCTCTCGTTCTATGACACCAAGAGTCACATCTTCTTCGTCTTTTTGTTTTCATCTCGTCGTCGTCGTCGTCGTTACGCGACACAGGCAGGTCTCACCGATTTGTCACGCGAATGACTTTTAAACACACCGTGCAACCCCCATTCTCCTTCGCGCTCGTCTGAGTTCCGATGATGAGGAGAGAAGATAAAAAAACCGTCAGGATCGCTTTCTTGGCGAATAATAAAAGTATTAAGCGTCCGGCTTTGGTCGAGGACAACGAAGGGAGAGAGAAAGACGGTAGGGATGGAGGGAGAGAAAAGAGAGGAGCAACAGCAACAGACAAGAGGAGGTGAGGAGGTGAGGAGGTCGAGGGGGAGGTTTGCGATTGTGTATTCAGCGTACACCCCGGTACGGTTCCGGTGTTGTCCCGGAATCCTCCGACTGGCTGTGTCGACGGAGATTTTACGTCGGGATTTCTGTCGAGTGGTTTATACCGGCGCTTATGTAAATTTAGACGTGATTTTTTCCTTGCCTCGCAAACGCGCGCGTAGTATCGTTGCTTTATACATATAAATATATTTATACGCATGTAAACCTAAGTATCTTACGTACGTCGTGCAACGGTAGAAAGGCAAACGTACATTCGCGAGGCTCGAAACGAGCTTCTTTTTTTGTCTTCTCTGACGAAAAAAAATCTCGACGAAACAGCGGAAAGTAACGAGAACTTTTTGCTCCTGTCCGGACATTCGGAGATTTCTCGAACGAGGGATGAAAATAAAAATTCGTGGCAACGCCATTACATAGCCCATTCGGAAAACACAAAAATGCAAAGTTCGATTCGATCCATCGACTGTTTCTTTTTTTTCTTTTTTCTTTTTCACGTTTCCGTGCTTTTTTTTTAATCTCGTCATTTCGTTCGAAAAAGCGTGAGAGCGAGGGAGAGAGAGAGAGAGAGAGAGAGAGAGAAAGATTGGGAATATCGGTTCTCGTCGGGGGGCTATAAAAGAGAATGTGCGTTCTCGTAACGTGGTACGATAAGTACCGTCGAGCCGGAGCAAAATCGATCCTCTTCCTCGCGTTTGCCTCGCGCTCTCTGTCTCTCGATCGTATATCGCACGCCGTTCATCGTACAACCCCCTCTGCTCGTTCCTCTCCCGTCAAATCGGGCATAGCCATAAAAAGAAGAAACCCCCGGGAACATTAGGGACATAGCACGCAAAATCTGTACGGGTGGTGCATGTACAGGCGAGAACGCGTGGGCGTGAGATGCCGTGTTTTTTTCTTCGTTTTTTTTTTTATTTTTTTTTATAATGGCGTTATGATTTCACTCGTTGATATAACGTATATGGCATTCGCGTTAACCATCGTTTTTCGACGATAACGCACGGGAGCACAATACTAAACGTTTCGAGCATTAGCGAGAGTCGAAGACGACGATAGGCGAGGTGAAATTGTCCTCGGGTGAATAAACGAACGTAGGATGGTTCGCGGTGGCGTTATAATCGTTAACGAGATACGCGCCCCCTGTGACAAGGAAAATATTTTTTGCGACTCGATTATGACGATGTCTATACCAGGATAAGGATGAAAGACTTTAATTTGGAGAAGAGTTTTGTTAGAAATATTGAGGAAGCGACGAAACGACCTGCGAGGGGACGAAAAATTGATTTTTTACATTACGTCTGACCAAAACCTGGTTTTTCTACTGATTCGAGAAAAGTAATTTAATAGCTATATAAATCAAATATGTAAAATAAAATTAAGACTGTACTTTGGGTTTACTAATTTTGTTGATGGGTTTGAGCTTGAAAATGAGGTTTGTTTCGTTAAGCTATAAATTTTGAATAATTTATTACATACTTTTCATGACACCAATTTTGGTCGCTTTATCGTTCAATCTTTATCTTTCCCTCTCTCTTATCTCCTGAAATTCCCCGAAGATTTCCCGCAGCTACTCGCTGTTTATCGAAGACTCGAGTCTGTCGGGCAAACAAGAGAAACCCCAAATGGCGACAACTTCACATCCGTCGCGTTACGAGGAAATTTCGAGAAGAGCATACGCGAAGCGAACGTGAGATACTCGAATAAACTTCGCTCTCCATCTCTCTCTCTCTCTCTCTCTCGTCGTGATAGCAAATTCTCGAAGGACGTTGATAGTTGCTCGACTATGCTGTCCTCCTCAATTTGCATCGAGGGTGGTGTACACTGTACACAGTGTGAGAGAAAGCACATGATTCTCTCGCCCTCCATCATCGTCTTTCGATCCCAAACGTTGGCTTCTGTCTTTTCTCTCTCGCTCTCTCCCTTCTTCGAGGAAATTTACAGCGCTCGAAGCCTCGCGAGGCAATAGCTGCGAGGAAAAGCATCGACCGTCTTACCTCGACACCCCTACGTTCGCGACGCGAGCGAGGCAGAGCCGAGTCTAACGCGTTTAGCAGAGACTCTCTCGAACCTCTAATCAGATCTACCGGGAGGAGAGAAAGCCGACGAGACGAGGAGAGGAGAAAGGCGAGGGGGGAGAAAGTGAGAGGAGAACGGTATTCTCTCGATCTCTCTAAGGTGCCGCTAAGTGTGAAGTTAATGGAGTCAAGACGCCGCGAACAAGAGAGAGAGAGAGAGAGAGAGGAAGAGGGAGGAAGGTGGGGAAAGAGTGACGTCGAACAGCCACGACATCGGTGCATCAAGAATTCGTGTTATTTATACATCGAAGCTTTCCTTCGTAGCTTTCTCTCTCTTTCTCTCTCTCTCTTTCCTTCCTCCAGAACCGTAGCTGTAGATAGAGTTTGATTTATCCAGGGAATAAGCTAATCGGATAACGAGAAAATCGAGATATTTCGGTTATAAAAGCCTCCTATATTACACACGTTCCCGTAGATCGTGCTAATTGAATTATAAACGTGGAAAGACGTCGAGAAACGTATATCGCGATAATTAAGTTATTTCTTGACCCGAGAATACGAATTGATTTTCGGGTCTAAAAATGGTCGGAATTATTATCGAGCGCTGGTTCACTGCGAGCGAGGCGAGTATCGAGCATCGTCGTAGAAATTCTATTTTCAGTAGTTCCAACATTATCGAGAAAATTTATGAAATCGATATGAATATCTTTGTTTTTCCAACGATTGACAAAATGTACCACGATTTATACGTAACGAGAGCGAAGATTGTTTTCGAGGAATAAATCGTGTTGATTCGATGAGAAAATTATTCGAATAATTTTCGAATTGTAACGAAGTAATTTGTTTCGTCGAGGAATGAAAATTTTCAAAAACGACCACGTGGTTACATCGTCTTGCGTCTCGATGATGCATTCGCTTGTATATACCATAGGCGTTTCTACTGTTAATTAATTCAGAGTGTCGGGGTATCGGAGGCAACCGTGGCGCGCTAATTCGATCAGGAGTGAATTCTCTCGGTCTCGGCGTGTTATATATGGGACCTTGTATACGCTTGGCGAATGAGAGGAACGAGAGGAGTCCTCGGGGGTTGAATCGCGAGACTGAGCGCGCGTTCGTCACATTGCAGATACATATATATATATAAATATATATATATATATATATAGTTCGCTCCAGGGGACAGATTTACCCCGCGGACGCTTGACGTCGCTATCTAAATGTCAGGTCGCACGGGGTGGCACGTCCAAACGTCACTCGATATTATATGCGACCTGACTCGCTGAGCGAGCGTAAGAGAGAACGAGAGACAGCGAGAGAAAGAGAGAGAGAGAGAGAGACAGAGAGATATTCCGGCACCCTTTACGCGCATGACTTTGTCTCGAGAAGTTGAGAAACATGTACTATAGATACAATATGTCTCTATCTCTCTCGCTACGTATTGGCTTGCGGTATCGGATTCTCCAGAAGTGAGAGACAGGTGAAGAATCTACCGCAGGAATTTCGTAGCGAGAAGCATTTCAACCCTTAACCACAAACGTGAATTTTCGGATTTGAAAGTCGACCGTCGATGCGCGGTAATTTTCAATTAATGTTAATTACGAATTAACGACAGAATTCTGATTCTGCAATTTTATTTATTCATTTTTTTTCTTAATTCTTCGACAATAATTCAGATTTTTTTAAATATCGTATTCGTGTTCCGTAATAGCAGGACATTTTTGACGTTCGATAGCCCTTTAATATTTCAGGGCTGAAGATCTTTTCGTGAGAATATATGATTTAAGGAGCTTGAACAACTATTGAAAATTAAATAGATATAGAGATGGGGGAGCTTCTCTCCGCGAGAAATATATATTTAACGTCATCAATTATACTTGAAACCGAGAACGAACGGAATTACTCATAAGGCGAGCTCTCACGGTGTGGCTTTGAATGCCCGAGTAAGCGATATTGATGACGGAGATTTGCCGAAGAATTATAAGGAGAGAGAGAAAGAGCGAGAGAGAAAGAGAGAGAGAGAGAGAATCGAGATCTGCAACGCGAGGTTGGCTACTCCCTCAGAATATACCCCTCGAGGCAATCTAACCACGAGAGCGAAGGGGTTGAAAATGTTGATCTCTCCGGGGGATGAAAATGCGATATTTCCGAGTGCCTATCCTGTCGTAGTTTTGACGACGAAGAAGAACAAGAGAAGAGGAATATTTCGTTGATGGGTGGAGGGAGATGGTCGTAGCTTAGAATTTATCGTCTACGATTAACCCCCTGTCCACCCTCCCCACCACCTCTCACCCCTTTTCCACCTCGCATACGCGAATAAGTTACTCGAGTTACATCGAACAGTTTGTCGGTGAAACGTTCTCGTAGGAAAAAATTTCTCCGACGGAGAAAATCCAGCGAATGACGCCCAATCGTATCAAGGATTATTTCCGCCAATAAAGTGGAATTCGCTATATATACGAGTATATAGCTATATATATATGTGTCGATACTGGTGTATAAGCATGAAAACGGTGGCCTCCAGACAGGAAAAGGGGGCGAAAGAAAAACTCAGTGTCGCACGGGGGGGTTTGAGAACTCCTCGCCGGGGGTGTAGTATAAAAGACGAAGAAAACGGTTGTTCGAGGACCGCGGTAATAAATCTACGGTCGCCCGGAGCGGACACTTATCAGTTCTCGCGAAGTTCGAGAGGTATAACGCGTGTGCCAAGGAGGAAAAGCGAGTGCTTGGATCCCGTTCGAGACGAGTATCGCAATTTTATCAAAGAAATACGATCTACATCTGCTTTTATTAACTTTAAATAATTTTTTTCATACTCGTCAAAGAGAAAATATCATTTTGTGCCGTCGTTGTCTCGAGTACTCGCGAAATACCTTACGTAGTTACGATTGCGTTGAAACGAGACAAAATTTAAGAAAAATAAAATAGAAATTTATGATAAAACTTATTTATGCAATTTTTGAATTTTTAACTTTTTCGAATGAATTCTTGTTCGATTCGATCACGAACGAGGAAAAAATGCAGGAAGCTTGAATTAAGAATGACAAATCGAGAGTTAAATTGTAGAATACGAGGCTCGCTCAACTCTGAATTCTGAATGCTAAAACCCCATCCCGATGTCTGGGAGTATTTGATATTAAACCTCTAAACAGAACGTTCTGTATTCCAAATGGGATTCGATATAGTCGATCGAGGGTACGTTGTATCGACATCGGCAATACCAATGTGGATGCCTAAGCCTTCGTTCTGCATAATCCGGAGGCTTGCGCCGCACACCGGTTAGGCATCGACAAACGACTGCATGCCCAAGCCATAACCGTTCCCCTATCTCTCTAGCCTCTCGAGTATCCGCCTACGTGTCGACGGACCTAAACCTGGAGGAGAGAAGCTCGGGAACGCGGACGCGAACGCTCGTTGGGAGGTCGAGAGTGAGAAGATATAGGATATCGGCTAACTGGGTGGTAACGGGGTTGCTGGGTGTGGGAAGGAAGAGGTTGGTTGAAGGGATTGAGGGACGATGGGATTAAGTATGACTTAGTACTCAAGTTTCCATCATTAGCCGGCCGTTGCACGACCATGGCGAACTTCTCGACCGGTGTAGTCCTACTTGAGCGAGAAACCCTGAAAACGAGGGGGGGGTTCTCTAGCTCGTGTGCTCGTTCCCAAAAGTTATGCACGCACCATCGGCCATTGTCGGGGCTTCTTCGCTAAAACTTCATAACAGGCTTTAGTTGCTCGTAGAATATTCTCGTGTCGTGGTGGGGATCTGTTTCGTTCGAAAGACATTTTTTGTATTTCTTGATTCGAGCGAAACATAATTTTATTCGTATCGAAAGCGAAATTTGCCGGTCGAATGACTAGGCGGAATTGGAGAATTATCGAAATTCCACGATCCGTAAGATATCACGAAAGGCGAATCGCCGATTAGTCCTTCCTAGTTGGTAGATACCTAACGGAGAGTCTGGATTTTCGGATTATCATCGTCCCCTCCTAGGAAAACTCGTCGAGCTCGAGAGAAGAGAAATCGTTTGCCTTTATAACGATCGACTGATAGATACGAGATCATCGAGAGATCTCCGACTGGAAATTCGTAGCATTATTTCTCCATCGAGGGCCGTCGTTTCGTTCATCCCTATCCCGCGACGAATCCAATAAATTGGGATCGAGCTATACCGACATAATGAGAAAACACGCACTCTACCCTCTCCCCTTCCAGCCCGAGGCAACGAACGAACCCCTGTTTCTCGTCGTCAAAAGGGTTATGACGAGCGACGCACGCTAAGCTCGCAATTAAAGAGGCCCACCAACCCTTATCGAGATAAATATACCTATACGGGTAAGAGCACTCGATCCTCGTTAGGGTCGAGACAAGGATTTGGCAAGCTTGCGTGTCACCCTCCTCGCCCATTACTCACCCAAAAACCCCCGTGTCTCGAACATGCATACGATACAGAGAGTCTCGGACCATCGCGTAGCTTTCTCTTGGATTTTCCAAAAGGGGGCGGCAGGACGGAAAGGGGAGGTTGTTGGACGATAAGGAAGTAGACGCGTGTCCGACTATCCAGAAGTCGAAGACTTAATCAACGGATGGTGCTCTCGAGAATTCTACTCTGTGGCTAACACGGATACGCAATATACAACTCTTGCCAGGTATACACACATAATTCAGAGTCGTACCGTTCGCGCGGTTTAATTACCGAGTTCCGCGTCGAGAGATCCACGATTCCACGACGTAATATAGATATGGAAATATTTGGAGGGTGTTTGGTTACGGCGAGGCCACAAACAGCCTGAGATCTTTGCCAAAACTTGGATCCGCCCCAAGGAGGTGTTGTGTGCACACGTTTCCTCTGACCACAGAAACTATCATCCCTGGAACCTCGACTCGAGCCCCTTGTGCTCGCCCACTCTATTTCCTCGCTGAAGTCTACATACTTAGGGCGGATGTCTTAATATACCAGAGTGTAGAGTCGACGAGGCGTTTCTGTTAAAATTAGTATTTAACGAAAATTTAAGCCTCCTAAGAGGTGCGAGAGAACGGTGAAAAGTCATTAGGAGGGAGAAAGCGGGAGGTTTGCGTCTCGAAAGTGGCCGAGCGAGGGAATACGGATGAGAGCGACTCTTATCTCGAGCGGGACAGCTTGTTTGACTTCCGGCAATGCTCTTACCGCGTGTCGTTTACAACCCTGGACCGGACGGCCGCTTGATAACTGAATATATCCTGGGTGAAGGTATCCGCCTGAGGAAAATCTTAACCCCTCTTGGCCTACCCCCCGACGCTGGCGCAGCCCTTAGTCCGCGTTATATACTTCGAGGGCCGTTGCTAGACCAAAACTGGCTAGCTTAGCCAGTCCTAATCCTTTCCGGGCTCGCGGGGGTGGGTTCAAGGGGTGGGATGCTTCAAGCCTCTCGAGCTTATTACCAAGTCTACCTTCTGTGTGAGAGAGAGGGTGTTTCTCTTCACTGGCCGCAGCCTCCTGTCGAGACTACGAAGTTAACTCGCCCGACGTAGCAGTCTCTCTCAAGACTATAGCTATGTTAGGATGACCTCTTTGACCTTGGAAACTTCTTTGCCGTACTGTCAATGTTTCAAAGGGTCATCGAATTTCCGACGATATTTAAGTCTCTCACGGATCATTTCTTTCCGCTGCGACTTGTATATTCTTGATAAAATACGTTGATGAAACAGTGACCTTTGCAACTAGTCGGTTACCCTTATCGCGGCAGCTTTGTTCCAAATCGGAAGGGCAAGAAGGTAACCGAGAGAAGAAGAAGAAGAAGAAGAAGAGGGGATGATAAAAATCGTGAAAGAAATCGACGATGGCTGCCGGCTGGTATCGCACACCTCGTGTATAGGACGTTGAGAGGAGATCGAAGTGACTGTAAGAAGGGGGTTAATCTTTCGCCGGGAGCTATGAGAAAGATCTACGCGCCATATTTCTCGATAAACGATAAATCAGTGGACCCATAATACACGAGCTCCCTATCGTACGTCTTACCTCGCTCTCTTTCCCACTTCTTACGTATCGTCTTTTCTTACCATTCGAGACTCTCGACCATCCACGGTCCAACCCCCTCTTCTCCTTCCCCATTAATCTATGGGTTATCTACGAGCGGCTCGGTTCACGGGGACGTGGATAAGTGCGCCGGAATGAGCCATTTCACCCTTGGGAATTCCGAAGAGTTCGAGAAAACACACGCACACACACACCCTCGTCCCTTCACATTTTTCTACGCGTGGATGTGTTTCTCGTACTTTTCCTTCGACTCTTGCCACGGTCCACGACGAGCGTGAAGAGGGTGATATCACGAGTCCAGCCCTTCTCGCCAGTAGCATCGTTCATCCTGGACTATACGGGGAACGCTTCGAGGATGATGACACGCGCGAAAACTCGATCCCGGATTTTCTCATTCGTATCTTACCAAACGTATTCGGTTTTTTCTTTCTCTTTCTCACTTTCAAAGCCTCAAGAAATTAGCCAAGGAAATATAAACTTCGGCTGGGTCGTTGACAAAATTCGTTCGACGATTCGGGCTGCCGTTTGGCAGACGGTGAAGGGACGCGCGTTTCGACCGCGATCTTGGCGTAAGATCTTGCACGAAACGAGTATCTCGTCGTTTCGTCGGTGAATAATGCGCGAGGGTTATCACCTCACCTCGAGTCTCATAACTCCCAGCTCGGGAAGCCTCCCTCTGTCTTTCCACTGTATAACGGAACATAGACTATATACGTTTATGCCCGAGCTCGGCATAGTACCAGAAAGGAAAAGAAACCTAACGAAGTAAAGAACAACTTTCCTCGACTCTATATACTCGCACTATCGCAGAAACCCTCTTTCTTTTCTTTCCGCGCTCACCCTTTCTTCCAGCCCCTCTCTCTCTCTCGCGTCTCTCACCCTCGGTAGAGTCGCCGCGAGACTTCGTCCCCTTATCGGCGGAAAAGTTAAGTGGAAGAAAATGCCCGGCGACTGCCGCACGGGGAGAGTCTTGGATAAAACTTGAAATTGATGCAGTGCCGGACTCTCGCACGAAATAAATTCCTCGAATAATTTCGACACTAGTTCGAGAAATGTTTTATCAACTGATTTTACCATTGTTTAAAAAAACGTAAATATTTATTTATCTATATTTTTCATTACGTATGATAAATTTAATTATAAATTCTTCGGACGCGAAAAACTCGCTCGAGACGAAATACGATCGTGAAAAGTGTCAAAGGGGTTTACGCTATACCTCGAGGTACGTTCGTTGCATCGTGTACAAACGGTGAATGCGCGTCGTGCGAGAAGCTCGAAAAGTGACGTAGTCAGACGCGAGACAAGAGACATTATATCTACCTGTCTGCTATCCGCGTTCTATACACACGAGGGTTGTTTCGCTCCCTCGTTCGCGCTTTCCGAGACCCCTCTGGCACCCGGCGAGGGCCTCGAGACGCGTCTGCATTCGTGTCTACTACAGATATTGTATAACTCAGAAGCCAATGTGTCAAGCAGACTCTCCTCTCGAAACGTGCGCGTTTACCACCCCGTAACTGTCTCAGCCAGATTTTGAAATTGTCACGGGGTTGGAAGGAAGATGAGGGGGTTGCGATTCGAGCGTCGTATCGGATTAATTTCTCGCGTAAAAACCTCACGGATTTATTTCTTCGTTTGTTTTTTTTTCTTCTTTATTTTGTTGTGTTTTTTAAAATAATTTTCTGATTTTGACGATTCGCCGTTTTATGTTTCTTCGAACGTTCGAATCGACGCGTAGCCCGTTGTTCGCGCGAATAGGCGAGGGCGGACGTGCCCGTGCAACCTGAAAACCGATTATAAATCGCGACGAACGAGAGAAAGAGTGGGTGTACGGTGCACGAGCTCCGGACGATATACGTGGTCGTGCCGATAAATTGGAATTTTATTATCGCTAATAACCGTTCGAAAATTATTATTCGACGATATTTACACCGGGGCTAACCGTCCGGATGCGCCTTTTGCAACTCCCCCTGTATAACTAGCTCTCTCTCTCTCTCTCTCTCTCTCTCTCATGTTTTCATATATATGAGAAAGAGCGCAAAAGAGAAACGACACAACGCGTGCTCAACCATTATTTATACGTGTTCCATGCGCGCATACGTCCGTCCACGTGCATCGAAAACCATAGCGGCGATTCTCTCTCTCTCTCTCTCTAACTCTCTCTTACTTTCTCTATATGCGTTTTATACGGTAAATTCGGCGTTGATCGTGGTAGAGACCACAGCGAGCCGCGCACCAACATCGGTTGTTTATTGGGAAAAATTAGCGGGCCATTTATACGGGCTATTGTCGAGCTTATCCCCGCGCGTAATAATCATTCCGTCGAATTTCGTCCGCGCCCACTACCCTGCACTGTCCCACCTCTCTTTTATTTATAGTCAGAATACCGAATATTGAACGAAACACACGCGGAAAATCGCGTCGATGATCAAGTCATGCTCGACGCTTCATTGCCCCGTACTCGTACGATTAATTATTGATATCTGCTTTTTCACGTACGAACATTTGTCGAACGGAATAATTTAAGGGGTGCTGATAGTTTTTTTGTTATTATTTTCATTATTACTTCGAGAATTAATAAATTCTTGAAAAGCGAATTAATGCTGGGTAATTGTGACAAAACGTCTCGCGATAAATTGATAATTCGTATTGAAATCGAGAATCGAATTAAGAATTATTACGCGAAGAATTATTCCATACGTCGAAACGTTCTTATCGAATCGTTCTTAGATTATTTCATTAACGATAAATCTACCGACGAAGAAAAATATTGCAAACAAAATTGTATGATTTTAATACGATCGAGAGACAAATATTCCATAATATCGAGTTCGATTAAATTTTTTTTTATGTATTTTACGAACGTCGTTTTATCGGAATTTAATTAATTATATTTTCCGTGTTAATCAATACGTACCTACGTTTGGTAATTAATAATTACGTTCTCTCTTCCCATGAAAGTTATTATTAATCGAATAAATCAATTTCGAAATTGTTCTGTAATTTTAAAGCGCGCGCGCGTGCGAGATTGCCGCCGAAAGAATAGGCAGAGATTCGAGTATTTTGTGGTTTCGTCGAACCTAACCCCGTTTAGTCACGAGATTCGTCGTAACACGGAACGATATATAATATGCAACGACGAGGTATTCGCGCACTCGCGTACAGGCGTATCGATGATTACACAGCGGAAACGACGTGGCTCGTCGACGTACCGTCATCGAGTTACGATAGCTGAATGAGATCGCGAGAACCGGAACGAGGCATACACACATAGATTTGTCCTCGCGTTATAGCTCGCGCACTCGTGTCGATCGTATTACCCCGCGTTTCGTGCTGTCATAATGGTATTTGCTAATGGGCCGGTTGCTCGACTCGCCCTCCCGACAATCCCTCCCCCTTGCCGCACTACAGCCTCGGGCTATCCAGTTATCAGACCACGCGCCCCTTTAATGATATCGATAGCCCTCGATCCTCGTTCGATTGTGTTACGTTCGATATACATATCGTATTATACGAATATCGAACGTGCTATACGAGAATCGACAATAACGGTGTGTTATGAAATTGATCGTCGCGTCGATTTACAAAATTCTTCAGAATTAATTGAAGAAATTCGAGATTGATTTTCAATGCTGTAAGATAAATTAACGATGTAAAAATAAAGATTGTCGCGATTAAAGAATATCAATGGAATTTCAACTGTCGAATAAAAAGAAAAAATGAAAAAATCAAACGCGAACGAATAACGACAAAAATCGGAAAGCAAAGGATCGAGGCTGTTGAATAATTTAACGACGTAGTGTAAATTGATTGAACGATCGAGACGATCCCACGATAGCCACGATGCAATTACAATCATCGATCGCCGTAATATTGACCCGGGGGGGTTACGATCTTTTTTTTTTTAATTTATTTCAAATCTCAAACGCATCGAGCCGCGGAGAGGCGAAATTCGAATCGTTAATTAATCAAACGCGTGACTGTAAGTGACGCGCACGAAGTGTCGCTTGATTTGATAAATAAATTCCGTTGTGTGTTATCGCGTCACGCCATGCTGCATAATATATATCTATGTACGGTACGGGAATGTCACCTGGTCGAGGAGGACGAGGGAGGATGGAGAAGTGAGTAGGAGGGGTTTTCAGGGGGGAAATTGCATTAGTTTCTAACGATATTTACCACAGTGAACGCAATTTCAGTATCGCGTTTTATCGCCGTTACCACGTGTGAGTGTTCCGAGGTACAGCAACGTTACACACGCTCGGGCTTTACGCGTACGTGATACGAGAGGAGGCGCATAGAGCAACCCGGTCAGCTAAATTCGTATTTGCCCAATTAATTCCGGGAGTTTAACGGAATTTGATGTTTCGCTAATTATTCTGTCGGGAGGGTAGGCGGTGCTCGCGAAACATTTCATACACAACCTCATACACACCCCGCGTATACGTTTATATTTACCTAAATCCGTGTGTGGGTGTTTTTTTTTGTATGTTTTTTTTTCTCTTCTCCCCTCTCGCCGACCTCTCGGAGTATTTTCAACGTAACGCTCGTTGCATCCAACGGTGAACTCCGAATTGATTATGTCTCACCGACAAATCACGCGTACGCTTTATTCGTTTAATTATGAATCGTGCGATAGAGGCGGGAGGTGTCGTCGATGAATCGTCGGGGCTTTAGTCGCGTCACGCGCGATGCAACGGGTGTACGTATGAAAATTTACGCGATATTACGATTTACAGCCGGATCGGAGAACGATTATAGACTCGAGAGTACGATGAGAATCGAAGCGAGCGATTAGTATTTTTTCTTCGAGTCGCGTGGAATTTTTACACGAGACTAGGTACTCCGCGTTATCACTCGCTAACGTACTGACGCAATACATGAACGACTATTGTATCGAATTAAAGACGTTTCTTTTTTTTTTTTTATTAAATGACAATTATTTTGTAATTCAATATTTTTGGCAACGTTATGTTTAATTTTTTGCTATTAAATTTATCGACTGTAAAAGATCACGTGCTTGTATTCATGTGTGGAGCATTGAGGAGGGAGGAAGTGCAATCTCGGCGCAACTTTGCAACGTTCGCATCGTGCATTATAACCGACAATTTGCTAGTCTCCGATGCACTTTAGTATTCACTCGTGAAATCATACTGTTGTGTATATATATATATATATATATATATATAGAGAGAGAGAGAGAGAAAGAGGGAGAGAGTGAGTGAGAGAGTGAGAAGGGGCGGGAGGGAGAGGTGTATGCACGGTCAACTGTACATGACTGGTTAATGTGTGCAGCCCTTTACTCTCCGGAGAACCCACCCTCCCGTTCTATGCATTTATGTGCAACGTTCCCGATGATTTATGCGTACCGCTAATTACCACGCGGCGCTGCGCGCGTGCACACTGTACGAACGTTTTATTCACGTACGGGCTCGTGGTGTTTATCGCATAGTTTTATTTAGACTCGGGGCTTTCACTGATCTGTCAGAATGGTACGAGTATAAAAAAGAAAAAAACAAAAGTGCACAATAAATTTTACATAAACCATTGAAATTTACAAATTCGTTAATTTGTTATTAATATTTAATATTCCGTCGTTAATAATTAATAATTAAAACGAATGATAAATACAGCTATATCGTATTCGTTTGGAATATTTATTTTATTCCTCTAACCATTGAAACGGAAATTCCTATATTCGTGATAATTTGACCCCGCGAGTATATTTAAAAACAAATTTCTTCATCCCACAATTATTTATAATGACGAGGATTTATTTAATAGATTCAAAAATTAACGATAATAATAATTCCTGCTATCTTTGCTGTCGTTAAACATTCTAATAAAAAAATCAAAAATAAAATTATAAATCATACCGTTGGTAATTGGACGATCCTACCGGATGTTCCGTTCTACCCTTGATTTGAATTCGACGCTGAAACGCTTATTACGTACTCCGCAATACGTACGTGGCATCAGCTGTCCCGATTTCGCGGTATCGAATGAAACAGAGCCCGGCATCGGTCGAAGCAAACACGCATAGACCAACTCTACTACCCATTATACGTTATATAGACCAAAATATAGCGTTGCAACCCCGCGACAGGGGTTGCGCGTTTTGCCGAGGGGTTGGTTGGCAAGAGACACCCGTAGCTCGCTCGAGCTCTATCGCAACCAGAGAGCTGTCTGCCAATGCGCGCCTGTTGGCTCTAGGTTATCCGATGACAAAGCGAGGCTTCGACTCTCACACTCCCCCTCCCACCCTCCCATCCTCCCGCAGAACCCCTCCTACTTCTCCAGCGAACCACTCGTGCAACGAGAGTCCCTTTTCCTCCCCGCTCTTGGATTATCACCATTGAAAATGCAACCGAAGCTCCAGTGTTCGAATGCAGCGGCGCTTGAACGCGATACCCCGCAACGGAAAACCGGAAGTTTGCTCCTTGTCGGGCTATAGGCCGCGACTATGCGGATGCTGCATCGTGGAGCTCGATTTCAGAGTATCGTATAAATATATATATGTATGTATGTATGCGTTCGATGGACGTATAAATATATATATATATATATATATATATATAGAGAGAGAGAGAGAGAGAGAGAGAGAGACGATAGGGATTACCTGCAGCATGCAACCGACGAGTGCGCTATATAATACGAATGATAAGGGACGCGTATATATACACGCTTTCCTTTGATTTTTCTTTCCAATTCACTGAACTTTGCAATGAACAATTCCGTCAGATTGAGCTAATAGAATGGCATAGAAAATCGCATCAGGAAGATACACGTGGTATCTCCTCGTGCGAACATACAGTAGGGGGAGGTGGAGAATGGAGGGCGAAGAGGGGGGGGGGGGTGTTAATTTCGTCGGGGGTGTTCGACAGACAAAACGAAACAATTCGCCCTCGTAGCGTATAAACGAGCGAGTTGGCTGGTTTGGATGGCTAGAGGAGATCGCATTTCGTCAAGAACAAGGGTTGCAAAAGAGAGAGAGAGGGTGAGAGAGAGAGAGAGAGAGCGCAGTGTCTCCGGTTCTCGGA
Organism: Netelia virgata; assembly: GCA_951802705.1. Classification (NCBI taxonomy): domain Eukaryota; kingdom Metazoa; phylum Arthropoda; class Insecta; order Hymenoptera; family Ichneumonidae; genus Netelia; species Netelia virgata. The sequence continues at coordinate 6,035,907 of OX637866.1, read as the reverse complement.
GGTAAGGGAAAACCACCCCCAGGGGTCTCGTAGCTAAATTGGCGGCAGTATATTACCGGTCGCAGTCCGCATTTAATTTGAATATAATCGGGAAAGGAGATCTCTCGTTCTCTCTCTCATTCTCGTTCTCTCTCAAGAAAGAGAAAGGAAGAGAGAGAGAGAGAGCGAGAGAGTAAGAGAGAGAGGGACTTGGGAGGTATAAGGTACTCTCGAGCGGACTCGAGACTGCGTGACGGTGACCGGAAGTTGCCCCGGGACACCGGAAACAAAATGGCCGACCGAGCCACCCCCGCAACGCGTATGTAGGCACCCCGGTGCGCTGGAGAGCTAAGCCACCATAAACATATATATATAGAAACACGCGTATGTAGAACGCATTGCCTTCGAACTCGAGAATAGCCCTCTGGTGCGAAGTTGACTTTGCATTGTGCTCGCCTTACTGAGAAATCGTCGTCGGTTTTACACCACCCCTTTCGCAAGAGTATCGTCCTCTAACTCCCCATTTGCGCTGACCGCGACCCCGGAAGTCGTCCTTCTCGACTGCACGAACTCTTTGCCCTCTGACCTACCACCATCCTCCTTCTTACTAATCCACCCTACTCCCTCCCACCCTCTCCCTCCTACATACATGGACGTTGATTTTTCGTGTCTATCGACTTACTTATCATTCTACTCGTTTATTTGTCGCGTTTGAATCTTTCGGTTTGTACACGTATGGAGAAATATAAGGGAGCATAATCTCGCGCGAGACTCGCGATTATATCGCCACTTCACACTCGACACCGTAATACAATATAGGTTTCTGGGGGATGAAGATTCGCGTCATGGCATAATACCCGTTAATGTATTATTTTATCTCTGTCTCTGTCTCTTGCTCTTCATTCATTACACGTCGACGAAACGACAATAGAAGCAACGAGATTTTCGAGACAAAAGGGACAAAGTCTCGAAGCTGTACGGGCCAAGATGGAGATGAACGAGAAATCGTGACGGTCTCGAAGCCTCAGGGGTGCGAATGATATCGATATGTATATATAATAACAATAAACAAACTACCAATATAATTAAAACGCGACTATTAATTATAATCGAAACATAAATCGAACCTTCGATTTTTTATTACATTTTTTCCCAACCCTTTTTTGAAATTTTTTCAACTTTTTTTTTTACACGAAAAGAACGACCTATTGACCCGATTGTTATGACGAAGACATCTCTCTCGATCCTCTCGTCGTAGTATTTTATACGAATGAAAACTTAGTTGCGAAAATTATTCGAGGATTAAGTAAAATCAACGTTCGCGAATGAAAATGGCGGTACGAGAGTGTTTATCGCTGAGAGGAATCGGACTTTTATACATCTATATAGATATTATACGTAAGGAGGTAGTTGAGAGGATAAGAAGTCGCGCGAGTCGGTTTCTCGCGAGTTTACGGTCGCCGAAGAATCGTCCATGGTATAAGTGTATGATTAAACAACTCGGGTGTTTTATGCTCGCCGGCTCTTGACTCTCCTCGGCGTTGGTGATCGCGTGACCCAACGGCCATATCCGTTTCCGGGTTTCTAACGTCGACCGTCGCACTCGTACGTATATAAATATATATATATATATATATATATGTTTCGAGTACAAGAGAGAGAGAGAGAGAGAGAGAGAGAGAGAGAGAGAGAGAGAGAGAGAGAGAGAGAGAGAGAGAGAGAGAGAGAGAGAGAGAGAGAGAGAGAGAGAGAGAGAGAGTCGCTTAACCATTGGCTCGCGTTGACCGGACCGATTATATCTCTCGTTCACGAAAGAAAGTGCTCCTTCGACGTTTTCGTTACCGAGACTCTTTTTACCTACCTCACCCCTACCTATTTCTACACATTGTGTATGTTCGAGGCCTTGTTCGCTCCTTTCTCATCGACTTTTAGCATCTAAAAACGCGCGAGCCCCGGGCCTTCGCGGGCTTATACTCGTTATTTCGTAGTAAGCACACAACGTTCCACCCCCTCCCTCTCTCGCAGCCCCTGATTCGTACGATTAATCATTTTTTTCTTTCCATTACCTTCGCCAGAAGGGAGAACGAGAGCGAGGGAGAAAGAGAGACGAATGGGGGTAGACATTTTTCGCAATTTTTATACTTTCTCCCTCCCGACCAATTAATCTCGCACTTTTTTATTATTATTATTATTATGATTATTATTATTATTATTATTATTATTATTATCGTATCATAACGAAAGAAAAAATATCTTCACGCGAATGCCAGGGTGAGAAAGGTCAGAGAAATGTCATACAACGTGCGTGTGTCACCCTCTCTGTGTGTGTGACTCTCGCCGGATGACATTAGACTCGCGCGAAATGCCATCAGCTCGCTCTCGCGTCACACCGAAAGACTGACGGCCCTTTCGAATTATCGCCAGCTCTTTGGTCTCACTTTTTCTCTTTTTCTTCCGTCTCTTCCTCTCACGATTCATAGTCCGCGCACGTTTTTCTCTTTCTACTTCCGTTATTTTTACCATCGTGAACTGTTTTTTTTTTTTTTTTTTTCGTGCCGTTGATAATTTAAAAGTCTACGAGAATTTTACGTTCTTCGAATTTTTTACGCTTTCCGGGCAGTCCTCGATCTCTATTATACAGAGATATATTAAATATGGATATTAGCCTCGTTTTCGTCGAGATTTCTTTTCCCTGAAACTCGAACCGACCTTCCACCTACGAACTTTCGCCCCCCCCCCCCTCCCGCTCCCTTCTTGTTCATACGCGCGATTTTACGTAAAATTAGCTTCCCGAAATGATTTGCATCTGACGCGAACACTCGTCAGGCTACGCTGGTTCGACCAGCCAGCTTGGAGCTCGAGGCGTTTTCGTCGGTGTAGTTCGCACGCTCCGTATCGTTTATAAGCGAGAATTTAACTTTCGCGTGCACCGACGGAAATATCGAGCACGAGAATAAAAGATTTTGTTACATGGAAATACAAGCGGATTGATAAAAGTTGTATCAATCTTTAATTGTTAATCGTGTAATCGTTGAATAACGATAAAAGTCCTATATAAATTTGTGAAAAACGTAAATTGTATTTAGTTGGTTTCGGTGCGAATAAAAATGAAGGCATGGATTACAGGCGAAACGGATTTTGCGATAAGGAAAAATGCGACTGCGATAATCTCAGTGGAGATAAGAGACGGGGTCTGCATTAAAGCGAGGAGTTAAAATCGAGGACGAAGTCGGCCCGCCGGGGCGTCGAACGAGAGTTTCGAGCTCGAGTCTCGCCCCTTGTTGTGGATAAGTGAGGGAGAAGTGTTGCAAAGTTAGGAGTCTCGCGGTATCTACTGCGAGCTCGTGCCGCGAGAATGCTGAGATACTGTGAGAGGAGGAGATAAAGAGAGAGATGAAAGTTATCTCGGCGTGTGCTCGCGAATTAAATTGTTATACGGATGAGCTGCCAGGAACCTGGAGGAGCGAACAGGCAGGCAGTCGTAGCAGCCGACAACGCGCTTTGCTCCTCGGAATATACGAATAGGCAAACTCGACAGCCACCGGCTGTTAATGTTTAATCGTGAGTGCTTCTCGACTTTGTTAATAAATACCGAGGGATTGGGGCAAGCGCGAAGAACTTTGTGCGTATATACATCGAGTTATCGTCAGGAGGAAGATTTCATTGATGCTGGAAATAGTTTCGATGTTTCTTTTTTTTTCAAGCTATGAAAACAAAAATTTAGATTTAAGCGTCGAAATTTTCGGAATTATTTGAAAAAGTATATAATCTATACGTGGGAAGAATTTGATGGTATTTGTAAAATTAAAGTTTGGAAATGGAGATTTTGTTGGCTTGTCATAAAGATAAATATTGAGAATAATGTTGTATTACCTATGGTTGCATTGTTGACAGGCGAAACACTCGAGATGATATACGTTCGTTCGAGCTCTCATCACCATCTCGAAGGCTGGTATGACTTTGCTGCAAGCTGCGCAATAGCCCGTATTACCGAAGAGCCTAAACAAAAATATTACAGTTAAGAGAAACCTTCGTTTTTATTTTCGTACGAGTATAGAAATAATAAATAATTGCTCGTAGTTTTAAGCTACTGGGTCGATAAATTTAGGTCCTTGGTAATACTATTGTTTAATTCGACGTGAATAAATTCATAACTCGGGGTGTATTCAAACATCTGTTTCCCCTACGATGGAACAGAAGTTCTATCGCAGGGCCAATAACTACGGATCGAACCGGATGAGTCTCGCTCTTCGTTTCAGGACCAATAAACTTTCGACGAGATCGAACGAGGGGTAAGTAAAAGAGAGAGAGAGAGAGAGAGATAGCGAAATAAGCTGCTCACTAATGTCCTCCTCAAATATTGAGCCATTAATAAAGGCCACAGTTTCAATAGATCGTTCTTGCTCGCTGACGCGCGTGGACAAGAACACACACAAACGGGACGTGCACACACTCGTTCACAATAGCACCTGGGCTCGTTCCCTCGGGACTCTGTAATCTCAACACGGTTTATTTGCTCTACCAACGGGAGAAGCCTCTCCTCTCTTTTCGTTTCGTACGTGAGAGAGAAGCTCCGTACTGTATTTCTGTATATCGTGTTTACCCACGAGATAGCGTTTATATACACGAGTTTATTCGCATACCGAGGCGAAATCAAGCTTGAATTCAATAAAGAAAACTCATCTGTAAAATTCGATTTGCTCAGACCGACGGTGAGTCGAGTCCCACGCAATGGCCCTCCGGCGTTCGAAGAACGGATAACCCAATACGCGAAGAAAATCGTACGGAAAAAGAAATATATATATCGAAATAATGTCATCGAGAGAGAGTTGTCTCATTACCTGAGGTAATCTCGCTTGCAGAGAATAAGATTGGCCCTTGTGTACAGGGTCGATCCGACCTCGCCGAGTCGACAGTCGCAACAACCGCATTTTAAGCAATCCTCGTGCCAGTACATGTCCAGAGCTTTCAGTAGATATCTGGAGTAAAATACATGGAGGTTTAACATTGAGTATAACGCTACGACGTGAGTATTTGGTTATTCTAGAATCTTTTTTGCCATATCGCAGTTGGCGATATCTTGTATTCTGACGGATTTTAAGAGTGTCTCAAGCTCTAAGAGCCTATGACGATCGTAAATTTCTCGCTGATCACGAATTGATGAGTCGCTTTTCGCTCGCACGAGAACTGATAGGTGAAAAGTCGAAAAAACGTGAAATTTCACAGTTTTTTGGGGATTTGGCCCATTAAATTGTAACTAGCGAAAGAATAACTATCATTTTCATGATGCGCGGGAAATGTCCGATCGAATAATACTATTTTTAAATCATTTTTGAGAAAAAGAAATTTTCCCATCCGCTGGGCTATTTTTTTGGGGGGTAAAATTTTCGTCCGGTCGCAAGGTTGAACATTAGGGTCGAAAAATCGACGTTTTTTAATTTCATATTTTTCGACACTCTTAAAATTTATATCAATCGGAAATCGCGCGCTGATCACGAATCCGTCGGTAGTTTTGAGGTCGGGCGATAAGTTCTAGGTGAAAAAGTGAAAAAACGTGAAAGTTCAGCGTTTTTCGAGGATTTTGGCCATTAGATTCGAACTATCGAACGAATAACCATGATTTTCGTAATGCGCGGGAAATTTCCGATCGAATAACGTAGTGTTGAAATCATTTTAGAGAAACAAATTTTTTCCCATCCGCGCGGCTATTTTTTTGGGGTTAAACCCCTTTCGTCCAAAAATTGCGATTTTAGAAAATTCACCACTGCCACAAAAATAATGATATCTGGATGATTCTTGCGCCATTCTTCTCGTCTTGGCGAGCTCTTCAAAAAGTTATTCGTACAATTTTCTGTAGGGCTAACGAGAACCGAGATACAGAAGCGCGAAAAGTCGTTTTTTCGGGGTTTCGCGATACCCATCGAAATTCGCGATATATCCAATTCCAGTGAATTTTAATCGTTTCCGAAGTTCTAAAAACCTGTGTCGATGGTAAATTTCCCGTACAACAAGAAAATCCCGGTTTCGTTTTCGATTTTTGAGTTTTTATCGACCTTAAGCAGGAAAATCGTTATTTCCGTTTTTTTGCATTTTTCTCCTAGAATTTTTGAGATATCTCAAACTTATACATCTCAAAAATTATCAAACCATAAAAATAATTACCTCTCCGTGATAGGTTTTTCGCAGCCAGCGCATTCCTGCTGCACAGTTCCATTCTTGCTTGGTTCACTCTTGCTCACGTCCATAGTCATTTTATCCCTGTTGACAAATATCGATCGAGGTCAGATTCAATATTCATAACTAACACTTTAGAAATTATCGTAATTATCCCAGATATCGGAACCATCAAACGAGAAATAATTCGAGCACGTACACAGTTCCGTATCATTGAATACATATTCCCCGTTCGCGATATCTCGGTTTTGCCAAACGAAAATACCGTTAGAGGGTCGAAACCAGCACACGGTTTGAACAAGTTTCAACGGCAGCTGTCGCTACGATCCAGGGGTTTGTCGGGGTTTGTCTATGAGTAATTAGAGTTACGGCTTGAGAATTTAACCGCGGTTTAGTGCCATCTGTGTCCGAGTACCAGCCCGACGCACGTGAGAGAGAGTGAGAGAGGTACGTGGGTGGTAGTGGATGTCCTGCCAACCATCCAGTTCTGATGCTGCTGTTGGCTGCGTGTGGTCAGAGTTTAGAATCGAATTAGTTTGACCCCCGCTCGACGGACGGGCCAACCATACCATCTCTATTCCAGCCAACACACGAATGCCTGCACACGTTTGCCAAGCTCGAACGGGTCCTTCGACAACTCTCTCGCCCCCCCCCCCTCTCTAGGTACTCGTAGTTTGCCACTGTGACGCGTTACCGGCAACGGCTGCGTTCCGACTACAGATTCACCAGCTACGATTTGCGGTTTCACGAAAAGGGAACCAGAACGTTCGGACAACAACTTTGCGACAGTCGATCCCTATTTTTCCAAAGTGAACAAAAGTGTCAGGAAGGAAGAAGAGCAAAGAACAATGACGTTTCTGGGTTGTCGCGAACACTCGTTAGAAAATTGTCGAGGTGACTAAGATGTAGCCTGGATCGACATGATAGCCGTTGTACTCGAACCCTCCTACGGCGCGTTTCTATGAGCAAAGTTTCGCTGCGGTTTGCAATATGTTCCACGGACCTGCAGCTTCAGTCAGAGCCCGGGCCCGCCTGGACAATATTCACAGCGATGTTAATATCCTGACGGTATTGCGGCCTCGAAAGTTTCTCGCCTGCAAACAATTTTAGTACACCCAGGACTTTGATGATGTGTATACAGGAGGGAGGAGGAAGGACTCGTTTGCCAGGGGACTTTGCTCATATACGTTGATACCACGGCTGTTATTGGAAAACGCATATTATCATTCGGTAGGATCTCTTCTTCGGTACTGTCGGTTGAGAGGGATGTGGGTTTCTGCGGTTGGGGACCCTGGATTCTCGTCAAGACCGCGGGAAACCCTTGGATCCTTTGCTCTCTCGGACTAGACGTTCGCTTTGTTTCCAGCAAGATTGGTAAACCAACGTGACCAGATTCGAAATAACGGTATGTAAAAGTCAACCGATCGGCCGATCGACAATCACCGTTTGACTTTCGACGGATCGCGCGACTTTGACCTCTTCGATAAATCCAATTCGTTTTGTTTTACCACATCATCTTTTTTTGTCAACTGTGGTGAACATCGAGTGGCGCCTAATGGACGTGACGGAAGGAAAAGGAAAGTCACAAAAAGAAGAGAAGGAGATAATCCACGAGCTAATTGCTCGTAGTCCCTCCGATAGGAATCGATTTCCGGGCGGAGTGGCGTCCCTTGTCGAGAAGCCAATGAGGCGAAGCAGGACTCCGGAGCGCTGGCGAAGAGCTCGATGCGGCCGATGTTCATCGTTCCATGATCGGTTTTGCGAGACCATCGCGATGTGGCCACGACGACAGCAATTTCAGGGATGCGTGAGAGCGAGATGGAGAACCTCGCGAGAGAGAAAGCGAGAGAGAGAGAGAGAGAGTCCATACAACGTGAGAGAACCGGGAGAAGAGCGTCGATGGAACAGTGGAAATTGAGAGAGAGAGAGAGAGAGAGAGAGAGGAAGAGACGAGCGCATCAGCGAGGTGGACGCGAAAGCTCGAAGGGTTGCGCGCGGTGCGGATGCTCCCGGTGAGCACGGAAGTGGATTCGCATCGCATGGCCATCCGTTCATCGGGCGTACCGTGATCGGATCATTCACGGGCTGTGGATCCTCAAAGCGACGATAATTCGATTAGCCAACGCGGACTCGTGAATGCCGTGCGTTCATCAACCACCGGCCACTCTATATATCCCTAGCCAACGGATATGCCTTGCACCCTTACCCAACCAACCCTTCTTCCATGATGCGCTTCTCGTTTACGCTTAACGTCCTCGCTCTCTCTTCTCTCTCTCTCTCTCTCTCTCTCTCTCTCTCTCTCGCACCGCAACCACGTGGGCCACGTTGTTGAGTCCGAACGCGTTTAGCGATTCACTCGTCGCTTCCTATTATTAACCACCGTGTACTCTCGCGAGAAAACGAGAACGTATTTTTCAACTCGATATCCACTTGACCGGCATATATCCATCGGTTTATCTCTGGATTACCCGACGTTAATTGGTCGAATGGCTTTTTTTTCGAGAGACTTTGAAATTTGAACAACAACAAAAAAAATATATATATATATATATATATTTAAAATACAACACGTGAGCCGGTATAGCGAGGACGTTCCGCGGGCGTATAAGAGAATCCTGGAGGAGATCCTGCAGTACGGCGCATCGACTCGGTTGCATCGCGGAAAGCAAACCCCCAAGGCTCCGCCCCCACGGCTTCTCTCGACTCGGAGAGGCGCCGAGAGGAAACACCCCCGGCGCGAGATTTCGTCTCTACGTACGTACGATATACACGACGTTCGTATACTCCAATATTCCTAGAGAAATAACTATATACGGGGTTGAAACCCAGACCGCGTCTCCATCCTTTCGTGAAAATCTCATTTTTTTCCCATTTTTGTTTTTCTTCTCTTTTTCTTTCTCTCCCGCGGCACGTACATTTTATCTTCTATCTTTAACGTATATATGTATAAATATACGTATGGATATACGTATTTCTTTTTTTTCACAACTTCCTCAGCCAGAAGAGAATGTATCTCGAGGGTTGGGCCGGTGAAAGAAAGAGCGACTCGTCGTATCTATAGCCCAGCGTCCGGAGAGCGAGTCTCTCGGTCCATTAATTAGACGGAGCACATTAAGCCGGGCATTAATATACTCGTGGCCAGTGTTTTGTTTTATCCCGCAGGAAGGACGTTCTGGGGGCTCGCTGCGTTATATACGTACGTACAGGCTTGTAATAAGGATGGTTTTCGCGAGAGCACGGAGCACAGCTTAATCCATGCACGGTAGCCAGCGTGTGCCACTCGCCTTATACCCTCGGGGGACTGTTTATATTCTGTAAATCGTCCGGGATGCTCTCTCACTCTGTTTGCTTCGTTTTCTCTCTATCTCTCTATCTCTCTCTCTCTGACACTAAAACCAAGAAATACATAGTCGAGGCTACGTTCGTGAAATTAAGAAGATAACAGCGATAACAAACGATTATTTGGCCGCGCGTTTAACGCTTTCATTCTCGGTATCGTCGTGAATATCATTGAATCTTCCGTTTGAGAAAATCTTCCGAGCTATTTTTCCTTCGTTCTCTTTCAACCCCTTATTTTCAACGATTATATTTTATCCTGGCGAACCTATTATGACAATGTAATTCGAGAGACCACGAACATACATCGAGTATTAAAGATATGTGTGTGTGTGTGTGTGTGGGGGTCGTAGCAAGGGGGAAGGGGGTTGGTTCGTTGCAAAAGAGGAATATTTCGCATGAAATAAATCACACGTGTGTTATATAATGGTGTGCTACCCCGGCGAAGGGGAGGGGGGGGGGGGGCAAGCGCAGTGAAATCCTCGTTTACTCGGCATTCAACCCTCACTAATGGGGGTAATTTAAGGGATGTTTTAAGCTCGTACGCGACCGGTCTCACACACACATACACACATACGCATGCTGGTAAACGTCGCGACGAACAAAAACTACTTGCGGTCGTTCGGCGAACATTAGCATTCCAAATGGTCCGTTGGTAACGTTACGAAATTATAGCTCGTCGAGTTTTAATTACAAGGTTTATCGAGAACGCGACTACACCTAACACGAGTATATATCCCGTCCGGTAAAAATATATCGACGAGAAAGTAAGAGAGGGACAAAATACGGTCGTACCCGCAATGAAACGTTCGAGGTAAAATTTTCTCATCAAGTGGTCATTCTTGTCGAGCGAGAGGGAAGAGCGACGAGCCGAAGCCCGGCTTGCAGTTTACCAAAGCCGGTTTCGAGGATGAGAGAGAGAGAGAGAGAGAGAGAGAGAGAGAGAGAGAGAGAGAGAGAGAGAGAGAGAGTTAAGGGTGGGTCGGTCCTGAAATAGGGGCGGTGTGCAGTCAGATTACACGCTAAGCTATGCTCGTACGTGCTTGGCTGGAAGTTCTCGCCATCCTCTCGCCCTCGTGGGCTCAACTGCGACGAGAAGCTCCCCCCCACCCCCTTTCCACCCCTTCTAACACCCCTTTTCCACCCTCTATAGCGACACAATGTACGTTCTACGTATGCACACACGGAGGATCGCGCAGAAATATATTTATTGTTGTTTGTCCAGCGTACTGTACGAAGCTCACCGAGGGAGAGGTAAAAAATCGTACGAGCTCATGAGGAGATGCGGGACATAAATTCAGCCCCCTTCTCCTCCTACGCCATGTACGCGTACACACATCGAGCGTATATAACCGACTCTATGGGAGGGCGAGTGTGCTCACCTCGACGCCCTTCGTTTACTTTCGGGACACACGACTTTTTCTTTTTTCTTTTTTTTTTTTTTCGTTTTTCCTTCTTTATCGTACCAAATGTAGCGCCTCGAGCGGAGTCGCGCGCGTTCAGAAATCAATCCGGGGATCCTCCGAGATATAAACGAGAGCGACGTTGGGACACGGGTGTTATTCTACATACGCCCCTCTTTCTCTCTCTATCTCTCTCTCTCTGTGCTCGCTTTACGAACATAAATTAGACCGTGGGACGACGTATCTACTTCCGTCGCGAAGAGAAATGAAAAATTGGAAGGGAAAACGACGTAGAGAGAGAGAGAGAGAGAGGGAGAGAGAGCGAGAGGTAAATGAACGTTTGGCTCGAACGTTAGATCGAGAAAATACGAATTTCATCGAATTAGAATTTTCCGAATTGGATTTTTCCAAGCCCTAAAAATGGAGTCGGACTATTTCGTTGATTTTCCACATCGTTAAACACGGTCACGTATCGGTTCGTATTTTCTCGCAATATCGATAATCCTTGTATCGGAAACTTGGCGACTCATCGCTTATCTCGTCTCTCTCTCTCTCTCTCTCTCTCTCTCTCTTCAGAAAGAGAGACGAGAGACTATTAATAGCGAATCGTACCAAATCCCCGAATTCTCTGTTTCCGAATTGGCCGAGAGGAGATTATCGTCGTCGATTAGGCAGACGATCGGAAAGCACGCGATTTCACCCTACGCGTCTCGTTCGCGTCGTACGAAAGACTCACACACGAGAAGTTCGGAAGAGAGTGATGCGGGCAAGGCTCTGCATCCGACGACAAAAGGGCTGTAACAACTTCGCGTTTCTACCATGAGAAAAAGTTTTATCTCTCGTTAGAGAGAGAAAGAGAGAGAGAGAGAGAGAGTTACGCGGATTAATGGACGGATTAAAGTATTTGCGACGTGGTCCACGGATCGGAGGGTCGAAATCGTCGCCGGGTTACGTATATACCTACATCCAGGGGCGTATACGAAGGCTATGCGGCCTGGAGGATTAGTGCTTGATTGGCTAATTTGTAAGTGTCCACGACAGTCAGCCGCGCGCGAACTTAACAATCGATCGGTTCTCCGGCCAAAGGAGCGCGTGTGTCCGGTTACCGTAACGACGAGTGGACTCGAAGTTAACGGTGTACGAGGATTCGATTCGAGATCTTAGCTGAATTTTCTTATCGTTAGAAAAAGAAAATCTTGAAAAATAATCTCTCGAAAATTCAATTTTAAGGGATAATTTTTGGTAAATTTATGGGTTTGTTAAATTAGTGCTTGATTGGCTAATTTGTAAGTGTCCACGACAGTCAGCCGCGCGCGAACTTAACAATCGATCGGTTCTCCGGCCAAAGGAGCGCGTGTGTCCGGTTACCGTAACGACGATTGGACTCGAAGTTAACGGTGTACGAGGATTCGATTCGAGATCTTAGCTGAATTCTCTTATCGTTAGAAAAAAAAAATCTTGAAAAATAATCTCTCGAAAATTCAATTTTAAGGGATAATTTTTGGTAAATTTATGGGTTTGTTAATTTTGAATTATTAGTCGATCGACGCTAGTTCGTAAATATGTTTATAGAGGGTCGAGGAAGTTGATACGGAGAAGAAGATATCAGCGTCGTCCGCGGTCGAGAGAGCTCTCGAGAGGGGCTTGGCAAGTTAATGTGCGGCGGCGGACCAGCGGCTGACCACTGGACTGATTTACATCACACCCCTTTACCGAAACGGACTTAACTCTCTACCCTCCCGCGTTCCCCTCTTGCTCTCTCGATGTGTTTCTCTCTGCGAGCGCGGGTTGAGTAGTCTCGTGGTCAACTGGTGAGGGATGTTGCGTGTGATCGAGGTACCGGTTCTCATTAAACACCCGCGCACGAGAGAACGTACACTCGTCACCGCGTCGTTTGCAACCCTCTCGCGTACCTTAGTGTCTAAGACGTTGAATCGTCGGCCAACTAAATCGACGAATAATTCATTCCCTCGATTAAATTCTCATCTCTTTGATATCCATTTTAAGCGAATGTTCATATTTTCTTTCGAATTTTTATTTGATTTTATGAAAAATTTCCAATTTTTCTTTTTATTTATCGACATTTTTGTTCACTCTTTCGCTGTATTTCGCAAAATTTCAAATACGAAATATGAAATTCATACGAATTCATCTTAATCGAGTGTTAACATTTATTTCCAATTTTTATTTCATTTTATGAAAAGTATCAAATTTTGTGGATGCTTTTTTTGTTCAGTGACATTTTTGTTCACCCTCTTGATGTATTTCACGGAATTTGAAATACGAAACAATGGGAAGGAGCCCGTCCGAGTTGCCGGGAGATACCGAGAGTAAAGAGCGCGTAACAGGCGCATAACCGAAATATTCGGAGCGCATTCGTCGATCACCCTCTCGCTGTGAAAAGGGATGAAACGAGGGAAGGAGGGCATGTACGTGACCGACGTCGCGAAAACATTTTTCGCGCTGTTTTAGTACCACCGAGGCCTTTACGTAAATGTACATTATGACGAAACCCGAACGCAACGCGCGTTGTCCAGACGCTTGCGCGTTTCCGGTTTCCTGTCTCCTTACAATTCACGTCCAGACATCGTGAAAGTGAGAATGAGAGAGAGAGAGAGAGAGAGAGAGAAAAGAGAGAGAGAGAGAGAGAAAAGAGAGAGAGAGAAGAGAAATAGAGAGAGAGAGAGAGAGAGAGAGAGAGAGAGAGAGAGAGAGAAAGTACACCGGCAGACAATCGGGGACAAAACCCGGGCAACGTGATGGACCAGTTTCGAGATAAGGACAGCATTCATAACGAAGACAAAACGTCGGACTCGCGGAACTACCCCCCACCCTCTCGCTCTACCACCGCGGCTGACGTCGCAGCGGTAACGTTTGTGACGCGCGGTTTCGCGCGAATGCGCTTTCCTCGACAATAAAGAAAAAAAGACCAACAAAAAAATGTACTATTTATTTTTAACTTTTACGCGACGTACGATAACGTAGAATGCAACCCCTGCATCTTTGTGTGTGTGTTTTTTTTCGTCGGTCGCTTTAAAATACGATTTATCTCGAAAAATAAAATACAGTTACGTATTTTATTTCGCATTTTCGACAGTTCTCGAAAACCCTCACGTTCTTTCCACGCTGTGATAATAATAATAATAATAATAATAATAATTCTATCTCTCACTCGGAACATGCAAAATAGTTGAACAGTTGAGCAGATGCTTCGAGGAGAGAGCGAAGCTATTTTAATAATGATTTAATTAGCATTCCTTAGCGTTCTGGTATTAAGTGTATAAATCAAACGAACGGTGAAAAGCTTCGAGGCTGAGCATGAGAAACAACACTGAAAAGAGAGAGAGAGAGAGATAAAGACAGAACTAGGGAGGAGAGATTCAGCATCCCTCAAGAATGCTTATTAATTACTTTCATCACGAATCGCTCACCTGTTATTCATCCCTCGCTTTCCTACGGATTAATTTCTCGATCTTCAAACTTCTCCATAGCGATTTTTCACGGCAAGTACATTCTCGATGCCTCGGAAACAAAATTTGCCTAATCGACTTCATCTCCCTTTTTGCGATATTTTCCGTCGAAATTGACCCCCGACGATTTCCCTCCTCGTTCCTTTACGATCGTTACGAAATACTGAGAAATTCAGTAACGTCACACCTGTTTCTGTCTCTCGAAGGGGGATGATCTAGTTTACCGTTGTTGATTTAAGACCGACGTGTTTCACATCGAGTATTATCGTGGCGCGAATCTCGGTGGTCGGAAGACGCTCGTTGTCAGACTGTTCTCTCGCCGGTAAGACGAAGGTCCGTACCGCAACGTCGACCGTCGGCCGGCGACTGACTGAGTTATAGACCTAAACCCAATCTCGCATTCTCGAATCACGAAATTGCAACGTACGAATTATCGTCGAATTTAAATCTCGTAAATACGATGATGTTTCAATTTTTATAATTAAATCGAAAAACAAAATAATTAATGAAAGAAGCGTCCGTTGTGCGAACGAGACGCGATAACGTATACGTATAGGTAAGTATATCTAATATGGTCGGTTAAACTGCTGACGTGAGATGTCAGAAGCTTGCCACGCACGTTGATATATCGGTCGGTGTAACAAGAACAGAGGGAACTCGGCCGTGAGCCCACTCAGTCAGATATACTCGGCTCGAAGGGCGACGAAGAAAGTAAACGCACCCTCTCGACGTAACACAGAGAGAAGGATGAAG
Source organism: Netelia virgata (assembly GCA_951802705.1). Lineage (NCBI taxonomy): Eukaryota > Metazoa > Arthropoda > Insecta > Hymenoptera > Ichneumonidae > Netelia > Netelia virgata. The sequence continues at coordinate 6,020,792 of OX637866.1, read as the reverse complement.
AGAGGGAGAGAAAGAGAGAGAGAGAGAGAGAGAGAGAGAGAGAGAGATCAAATGTATAGCTTGTATATATGTATATAGTACGTGGCAAGCTGCTTGAAATACTTGTTGATTCAACGAGAAAAGGGAGATTCGCGAGCCAATCGATTATCTCCTTCCTCTCTCTCTCTCTCTTTTCTTTTTTCTTTTCTTCGTCATCCCTCGCTCGCACATTTTGTAGCGAAACCGTCGTTAAGCAACCTTTCAAAATTCTTTTCGATACGATACGCCGTAGAGCACGGGACAGGGAGACGAAGAAAGAAAGAAGAAAGAAGAAGAAGAAGAAGAAGAAGAAGAGATGAAGCGAGGGTCAGGGTCGAGGATCGTGTCAAAATTCACCCTACTGAAGAAAAAAAAAACAAAAAACAACCCTCCCATCAATATATATCCCCGGAATTGCCAAAAGTTTGACAAGGTCTGAGAGCAAAAAATCATTATACCGAGACGAGGATAAGATAATAACGATCTTGGCGAAAGAAAAATCGTTTTCTTTACCGCGTTTGAGGTATAAAACACCTATCATGTTAATCGTCGCATTATGTAGGATGTGTACGAGCGCGTGCCTGTCCTGGGTACGAGAGCTGATCTGTGCTGAACTGGCGCAAAGTCACATATAACGTTACCATCAAGGTCCTAAGCAAAGGCTGACCAAGCAAACCCTCCTCTCTCTCTCTCTCTCTCTCTCATTTGAGAGAGTCGCTACACAGTCACGAGTGTGTCCTGCAACGATTTCGGGCGAACATGGCATAGCATCAGCTAGATCGGCTGTACATAATTGTCGAGTGAGACAGAGAGAGAGAGAGAGAGAGAGAGAGAGAGAGAGAGAAGGCAATGGGAGGACCAAGTCCAGCAGCATGCAGAGGATACCTTCGCATCCTCGTGTTGTCAGCAATGCTCATTCCGGCTCGCTATCGGACTGCTGCACGCATCGTCCTATATTCTCTACACACACACATATATATATATATATATATATTATATAAACCAACGCGAACTACGTTATACGTACACATAGGAATAATAATCTACGAATGTAGAGGGAACGAGGGTGTGAACTACGCTCGAATATATTATTCAAGAGGCTTTGCTTTCCGCGCCTCGTACACTTTCTTTCTGTCTTTTCGTCTCATACGTCCAATCTTTTTCCTTCTCTCTACTCGCGTAAACGATCCGAAAATCGTGTGGGATTTTCTCTCGTCTGAAAGAAAGAGCCAGAGAGGGGAGGCGAGGTGAGAAAAAAATATACGCTCGTGTATAAGTTCGCGCGTGAGAAGATGATTTTCAGGGTGGAGATTTTTTTTGCGTTTGGGAAAAGCCGTAGGAGAGCGAGCATACGTGAATATGGACCGCGCGCCTCTCTCTCTCTCTCTCTCTCTCTATCGGTATAATAAAACCATTAGAGTGATCCTCGTACGAGCATTCAGAAGCGTATAAATATCCGGCAGAATCCCTCAACGCCGTTTCCAACTTCTGAGCTACGCGGCCACGAGAAAACGCTGCGTTCAACTTTGCGATAAATCCCACAAAAAAAAAAAAAAGAAAAAAAACCGTGTGGTGCTACTGTTGCTGCTCTTTTCTGGCTTTCGCAGCATCCCCTACACGCAGAGGGTACGAGTACCGTCGCGAGATTCTGGACGATGTAGACTCGAGGTTAGCGCCGGTAAGGGGTCGATACTTATTCTAGCTTCAGGGATGACAGAGGAGGGGGTAGTTTTCTTACTGTTTTCTTTCTCGCGGTGCGAAAGAGACGCACCCCTATACACGTATGTGTAAATAATATATATATATATTGTCCGTGAGAAAGTCCGCTTTGTACATTTCAGGGGTTTCCATTATTTTATTCGAGCTTTCATCCCTTATGGCCGAGGGTGGCCTAAGGGGAAAGAGGGCTGGGGAAAGTCACGTTTACGTATCCACCTTTGCGCGGTTATTACTCGGGCTGGATCAACGCGAAGACCATCGAGAAGTCTCGTGCCGATTCCGGATGAATTATTGATGAAAAAAAAAAAACGAAATGCTCACGAGGTCCGTTTGGGAGGATCGACGTTGAGTCGAGCACTTGGACCGATCGTGGACAGGAAAAATATACCTAGCGCGCCCCCTACAGTGAATTTAATGGACCTCGTGAAAAAAAAACGACATTACGCTGGAATAGGAAAAAGCCTCGTATAAACAACTCTTATGACTGAAATATTTATTCCGAGGAATAAAAAATAGTTTTTTTTTACTGTCTTTCTTCTATGAATTATAACGGGGTGTTAGCTCAGGATGATCGCGAGTGCGGTTAGTTCTAAATCCATTTTTAGCGAATACTTTCTTGGCGAGTCTGACGCAAGGGGTGGATTTCGCATCAACCCTCTTACTTTCTTTTTCTCTCTCTCTCTCGCTCTCGCTCTCTCTCTCTCTCTCTCTCTCTCTCTCTCTGAAGCGAGATGCGGTGTCAAGCGTCTCTTGTACGTCTCGTCCTCGTCGTCTAACAAAAAACTACAGGTTATTACAGCGTAACGCAGGAGGGTTGAGGGGTGTGTATGCGTTATATATCTATCTATGTAGACTCGCAGTGTGCCGCTGGCAGCAAGCTTATCGGGACTCGCGGTACATTAAGCACGCGCCTGTGCCATTTCAAACTACTACTATGGGACTAAGGGATGAAACGAAGGGGGTGTGGATAGAAGAAGCGAGAGGAGGAAGGGCCGGATAGAGAGTGAGAGAGAGAGAGAGAAAGAGAGAGAGGTAGCTCTCCGTCGAGAGATTATCTTGTCGTATTCAATATTCCTATGGAACGCCCGGTATGATAAATCGTTTCGGGCCGATAAAAGCGAAAAGACGTGTGTATGTGTGTGAAAGAGAGAGAGAGAGAGAGAGAGAGGGAGGGAGAAAAAAGAGACGAGACCGAAGTTTTACTTCGACGAATTTCGGCCCTTTTTTTCTCGCGAGAAACGGTCGCAAAAAATTGAAGAGAGACGAGTCGTACGAGCTAAACGAAATATCTTACCTCGAACATAATATCGAGTCCTTTCTTCGTATTTCCTTATTTTCGCGATAACGAAAATTTCACCCCCCCCCCCCCTCAAAGAGACAAAAAAGGGCGAAAAATGTGATTCTTTTTTTTCATTTTCGAGATTATCCTTATCCGTGGACTTATTAAAAAAGAAGGATGCCTCGAAGATCGTCACGCACGAGGTCTAACCCTTCGCTAAGACACGAAGAATATTCTGCCAACCCCTTTTCCAAGATTCTCACCCCGTACTGTATAAAGTCCGATTTTTTGGCTTTCGAGACTCTCGCTTGACGAGTTTTCACGCTCTTCCTGGTTGAGGAGCCAAACAGCCGAGCATCCATCGGATATCCAACCCGTGTTTCGATTATACATATAGTTATATAGCGAGTATAGGGTCGGTCGAAGTGCGACCCCGTCGGCTTCAAAGTAAAATGGGAGAAGAGACTTTTCATATAATCGTTTTATCCCTCCGTACTTTCCCGAGACTTTCGAAAAGCACGAGAGAGAGAGAGAGAGAGAGAGAGAGAGAGAGAGAGAGAGAGAGAGAGAGAGACAGAGAGGGTGAGTTAGCACGACGCGCCTCTATACTATGCCTGGGAAAATCGCCAGACTCTGCTATCCGAGGGCTAGTGGATTAAGGGAACGGATGTTTGAAATTAATTAGGAACGCTCGACAGGAGGCTGAATCGTTCTTCCAGGACCTCGAGGCGAAGTGAATTTTCGAGTCAATATTCCCCTGCATAAAAAATTACGCCGTATCATCAATATTTTCCGTTCGACCTAGAAAAAAAATCAACCCTTAAATAAAATATACGTCGATCCGAGCGAGCAAGTGATTTTCTATCGTTCGGAATAACGTGGAATATTCTCGCGCGAGATCGAGGAGACAAGCACGACAGCGGGAACAAAAGTATCCTCGTTTTTACTTTTTTAATTCGACGATACAATTAAACGAACGAGAGGGTATCGAACGCTCGTGGTATTATCGTCGGGGGTGAAATTTTATTATTCGTCTGCCAATATCTCCTCAGGTACGTCACGATCGTGAACGATGCGAGAGAAATAACAAAGGGGAGGGATGAGAGATCACGGAGCAAGGGTGTTGAAGTGCGGTTGAGAGAGAAGGTCGAACTCTCGAAGCAGAGTCAGACAGAGAGAGAGAGAGAAAGCAGGAAGACTGCGGTGTTAGTTTCCGCAGCATTGACGCACCACAATACAACCCTGATGCGAAAGCGCGAGAATAACTCACCCCACGAGCTTCTCTACAGCGGCACATTTGCGAACGAGAGGAGACGCAATCTCCAACCACTGGTAAACGGGGGTATATGTATATATATATATATATATATATATATATATATATGCGTATTATATTCGTCTTGCCAACACACGAACTGTTGCCTCTATACGCAATCTTATTCACAGCGAGTCTTCCTGTGGGTCCTCTCAATGTTTCCTGTCATCGTTCTCGAGGCCGGCATTCTCTTCTCTCTCTCTCTCTCTCTCTCTTTCTCGAGGGTGCGGTCACGAAGATTTTGCGTATCACGACCGTATACCCTCGACAAAGTATATTTCACTCTCTCAAAGGAAAACATCCGACCGGTGGTTTTTGCGACGGGCGAGACACCGCAAGGGATAATCGATCTTTTATACGGAATAAACGTAACAAATGACAATTTTTCCAAATTTCGAGCCCTTGGAGACCGATAGATTTTTCGAAAATTTGTTTCATCGACATTTAATAACGATTTATCGACACTTTTTATTTCCATAATTTCGAGGAATTTTCAAAGTCGAACGAACGTCGCGATCTTCCCGCGGCGATGTTAATAGCGTGTAAGGGATGATCGTGAGAGAAAACGTTTCTGCGGTGGCTTATCGCGGATATTCGCCGTGAGGCCAACAACGCGGCGGATGATGACGATGGGTATCGGGGTGCGAGAAACCCCGGCAACACACCCCCGGCGTCGGTGTCGCCCTCTCGCAAAACCCGCTCTATCAACAACGGGCTATAGCAACTTAGTCTTCTCTACATGTGTATATGTCTGTGTATACTTATACATATATAGAGCGAAGGAGGGAGAGAGAGAGATAAAAAGAGTGAGTGAGAGAGAGAGAGAGAGAGAGAGAGAGAGAGAGAGAGAGAGAGAGAGAGAGAGAGAGAGAGAGAGAGAGAGAGAGAGAGAGAGAAAGAGCGAAGCGTCGATCAGCAGCGTCACTATCAGTCGTTTCCGGTTCACCGGTCACAGCGTCCCAGTCAGAGGACGAAGGGGAAGGGGGTTGGATACGTATGATACCCGCCGCGGGCAAGATGGCGCCGGTTAATTTTGGGTCGATGGGACGCGAACGATCGGACGGCGGCCGATCGTTCGTCGTTTGTTCGTTTTTTTGTTCCATTTTATTTACGATCGCGCAAACACACGGCACGCGAACAAGGCGAAACAAAAAAAAATGATCGCAAAAAAACAACCCTCGTGCGCAACCCGAGAGGGTTGCAACCGGACACTCTCGATGAAGAATCAAAAGTCGAACTTGCCGTCGCTCGATGACCGTTAACAAATCGATTTTTCAACACAAAATGAATAAAAACAAAAAATATCGGAAAAACGTAAATATTTATATTTCTTACGTACATTATTAACAACTCGCGATTTTTTTCGACCGTCGCAAAATTGTTTCGTAAATGAGAAAGAGAGAGAGAGAGCGAGCGAGAGAGAAAGAGAGCGAGAGAGAACCGGTCGAATTTCAGATATCGCGAGTAAAATCGCATAAAGCATTTCGAGGGTCGCACAGTCGATCATCATGGGGGATGGACGTGCGAGATCGATCTATACGTGCCATTTCGCCGGCGCCAAAGGGGGTAATGGGGTTTAAATAACGAGTGTGTTATTTCGCGAGCGTGCAGCAGCAAACCGATCCGCATCACCTCTGATGCTCACCGACCGGAGATCTATCTATATAGGTACGCGCGAACTATAGATATGTCTATGTGCCATAGAGAGGCAGAGACCGAAATCTGGCTAATGGTTGTTCCCGACTGAATCAGTGCTTATAACGTCGCGTGTATACACATACATATATATACGTGTGTGTGTGTATTTGTATATATAAATATACATACGTAGTTCTATTGGACGCAACGCGCACGGCGTTTAACGGAGCAAACAGACAGAAAATGGAGCGCGACCGCATATAAAGAGTCGATGATAACGGAATGATATACGACTTGGCGTGAATAACAGAGGCGCGAGCGAGAGAAATGCACGAAGAGGGGTAGAGGAGGGGTGCGAGCGAGAAAGAGAGAGAGAGGGAGAGAGAGAGAGAGGCTCGAGCTCAAACCTCATGCCACAGAGCACGCGTTTAACGGTGCGGGGGTGGGTTTGAACGAGTGAGCGAGCGTTAGATCGAGCGAGCCGCATATAACCGAGGAGGGGGTGTGAGTTACATGCAGGAAAATCGTGGAGCCTCCTGCTTCCCGCTTGTGTATATGCGTGTGGTGTGATTGATCGGCCTCGAGATATCTCGCGATATTCGCCCACCCCTGGATTAAGTGAATGTGGGAACACTTCATAATTCGTGGATTTTCGTTCGCGATCCGACCAAGAAACGTTCCGAAAAATCGAAATACACGAACGAGCGTAAAAAAGAAAAAATCGGTCAATGATAACGATTTTTTTTTTAGTTTTTTCAACTACGATATTAACGCGAACTTTCGATTTATTTCGTCGACGTTTGGCTCGATACCCTTTTTTCATTTTGTTTTTACAGGAAAGTATATTTTATTTTGCAATGGGGTGAATCGAGAGTATCAGCAGGCTGTTTTTCCTTTTTTTTTTGTTTTTTTTCGTAAAATTTAACGAACCGTGCATTGGGCTAATCATCCGATAACGATAATGGAACGATAATTCGATAACGCGTCGATGGGGAACGACGAGGTACGATGTATAATCGTCCCCTGTTATGGATTCAATTAAGCTAAGGGTCCCATAAAAATTGTGTCACCCCTTGGTTCGCCCTTTTTTTAACTTACTTTTTCGTCCATTGAAAAAAAAGAAGAAGAAGAAGTATAACGATCATCCCCGTTATGGCATGGACCGTTTCTGGGTGGGGGTAAAAGTTGATATATACAGCACGTTTGCGAACCGAGCTGTGGAAAATCGTCTCTCGTCCCGCGTTGGAAGGTCCTGTACACGCGCTTAACACGAAGTTACGCGAGTTGGCCAAAGTAAATAAGTCAAAGCGGGGTCCTCGAGTATACGAGGGGAGCGCCAGAGGCCCGAGGCAGCACATGACCATAAACCCACCCCCTGCGGCAGGTAAGTAAATGTTATAAGCAGTAAGTTAATATCCAAGCGTGTTATATACGCCATGAAGGAAGTAGAGGAGAGAAGAGAGTGGTGGAGGGAGGGCAGGAGGGAAGAAAGGGGGTTTGGGGGTGGCAAGAGAGTTAAAGTGGGCCGTTAACGGTAAATAATTGTTTAACTATTACCGAGAGGGTTTCGAACGACTCGAGCACATGGCCCCATTTACAGTGAGAAATATGTAATACACTCGTACAAATTGCCTCGCGACACACGAAAAACGAGAAATTTACAGATCGGGGTAAACACGAGGATGCATTATTTTTCATTATTTTATAATAAATTAATATAAAATAAGGGTAGATCGAGGGTAAAATGAGTCGATTGAAAATTAATTACAGAAAGGAGAAATTTTGTATTTGAAGAAATATCGGGTTTGATTTATATTTGATTATTTATAGAGTTTATTGGCGAAGGAATAAATTTATGAATATATACGAAGAAGCGATTATATACGCGGCAACCGTTAGTCCGACGTATTCATCGTTGTCTTCAATAATTGATACTTGACCCCACCCAAAAGTACGGACGAGTTTCTAGCCGGTCGAGGGATAGATCCGAGGAAGCAAAGCTCGAGAAATTATCAGGGTCGAAATTCCGTCGAATTAATTCACGACCGGTCCAGCGTCGATTTATCTCTAACGAGAGAAGTCTAGGACAGAAATGGGGGTGATGTGGGGATGGGGATGTGCATAAGCGACCGTATATGCGACTCTACGCTTGCGGTGTACGGGAAGAGTAGAGAGAGTGAGAGACGCTCGCTCTAATATTCCACGTACGTAATAGCCGGACATGAGGTTCGGGGCTTAGTTTCAATTATTCAAAGATATACCCGTTGGTTCGTTAGATATGAGATTGAGGGGCAAGATCTCTAGCGTCAGACAGTCTCTCTCTCTCTCTCTCTATATATATATATATATATATATATATATCTGTTTCTTCCTTCCTTGCTCTCTCATCCTTTACGTCCGGGAATAACTGACGGATTTGCCGATATCCTAGAAATTTCAGTCGATTTCCGATTCGCAAATGTCTCAGACGACACCACTCGATTACGAACTTTGATTGTCGTTTAATTTAACGAATTTATACGATCGATTTACCGGAACAAGATATTATCGTCACTTTTAATCAGGAACGAATGCAAATTTTCGCGATAATTAAATTTTATTAACCAAGCTAAAATTTACGATTAATTATTGATCTGAAATATAATTATTCTTTCTCGAATTCAATTATTTTTTCGTCGATACAATTTTGTTGATCGAACTTTTGAGTGAAAATCATTCGAGTCGTTCGATTTCGATGAATTTCGCACGATTTACGAATATCCATCGAATCTCGAAATTCGATATTGAACGAGGGAAGAAGAAGAGGAATATCGCTCGCGTAAAAGCTCCGTACAGACGCGAAGGTAGAAGGGAGAGACTTGAATGCACGAGCCGGAGCAAACTCTCCGACGATGAATGATTAAAACGCGTTTTCTCCCGAAGTCGCGCGAGCGAAAAATCAACCCTCCTGTAAAAAAAAGAGGACTCTCGCACGGACAGCCGGCAGTGATGTTTTTTTGTTTGCTAATCTTGCTTTTTATTTCGTTTTTTTTCGATTTTTTTATGTTTTTTTCGTAAGCCAGGATTCGGTCGGTATCAGAGCCAAGCGGAAATGAACGAAGGGGACAGGCAGATGAGACGATTACTTATTCAAGGCGTACACTTCCGTCACAGACTCGCCAGCAGGAGTGGAGAAGTTACGAACACGCGTTTGCGACTACCACGTCGCGGTATTTAGCTACATATACACCCCCGCATCGTCCCCCAACCCTCGTCAGTTTTGGCGTAATTCGTCTCTGTAAAGAAAATAAAAACGAACGAAAAATAAAAGAAAGACGAATGAAAACAGTGTATTTCCGGTGGCTTTTAAAGAGGATTTCGACGTCAGAAATTCTCAAAGTGATCGCCCAAGGGCTGGAAAGGAGAACGAGGGTGACCGATCCCCGAAATTTCTCCATTAGCTCGCAATCGAGACGGCGATTAATAAAGAAAAAAAAAAAACGAGCGAAAAAGGACAACGAGGAAAAGAAAAAAGATGGAGGTATTACGAAAAGCCCCGAGGGTCAAATTGACCACCAGATGGCACCAGAACTCCCGCGAGGATGATCCCGGCGAACCGGTAACTGAGTTTCTCGTCGCGAACCGCAAAACCCGCCCTCGGGCGAACTTCGGCCAAAATACACCCCCCGGGTTGACCAAATTTCATCTAGGCAGATTATTATAAGGGTTCGATTGGCTCGAGGCAACTCACGTGTGGGAAATGGACGATCGATCGTCGATAAAGATTCGAAAAATACGCGAAATCTCATCTTTTTGTCTGTCTCTCTCTCTCTCTTTCTCTCTCTCGTTCTCTCATTCTCTCACTTGCGATCTTTGCTTTAATTCTCACCATGTACCGGAGAATTCGCTCGATCATCCCCCCTGGGACGAGAAAGCGTATAATACGAACGTTTACGCCAAGAAATCTATACTCGTCGCTTCTTGCTCTTATCGCTTTCTATCTCTCTCTCTCTCTCTCTCTCTCTCACTCTCTTTCTCTCATTCGCTCGGTCTTTTCTCGAGTGCCTCGAAGATCGTTGAGCGAGAGAACTACATCGCAGCAGACCATAAACTTTGATGTACTACGAATCTACGGAATTGCGCTTAACGTTCACGCTCTTCTCACCATTTCGGTGTATATATGTGTGTTTATATACACGAAGGAGCTCGCCAAGAATCGCATTAGAAACGAAAGAGCTCTTGCAAGGAGAAACGAGAAGTTACCGTTCTCGTCCCCTTTTCTCCGCCTGTACTTTCCTATATATATATATATATCTATATATAATCGAGTTATATCTCTCCCAGTGCTTTGTCTCGCGGTAATATGACGAATATCCGTCCCGTTAACCGTTATCACGAACGAATATAATGCCGCCAAGATCTATTCTCGAAACGTCGAGAAAATATTGTGAGTTACGCCACGATAAAGTTTCTCTCGCGTTTCTCGTATTTTTACGTTCTTCTTTCTTTTATTTATAAATATATAAATATGCTCTGATTATTCCGATAAGAAAGAGAAATCGAGGATACGAATTGCGATCGTAATTAACGACGGGCCATAAAAACGACGAGCGATCAAAATGAATTTAACGTTTTTGTATTTTTATTTTTCGTTGAAATTCGTCGAGCTTTTTTCTTAGCCCTCCTCTCCCTCCCTTCCTCCTTTTCCAGATGCACGAAACGAGTTTCCGAGTAATGTCCGTTCTTCGTCGCCTGATTTTGCCCCCTACTCCCTCTCTCTCTCTCTCTCTCTTTCTCTCTTTCTCTCTCTCTCTCTCTAATCGGTGTCCCGACCGCTCGCCGGACCAACGTGGGGTAATATTTAATTTTTAATCCGACAGTATTCAAATGCACCCGTTTACCATCCCGCGCCGCGTAGCTTCTCTTCCGCCCTCTTGAACGCACTCACTGGCTGGTTACTAGAGGGCTTTCCCTCGAAAGCCCGTACCTAATGGGAATACAATTTATATCCTCGCCACGGCTTATTTTACATTTATGCTAAATATCCGTGCGGTACGTGCTTATCGTACCCCACCTCTCTTCCTCGGTCTTTCTACATTCTCTCTCTCTTTCTCTCGCTCGCTCTCTCTTTCTATTCGCGACTTTTACGAAATCTCGACGAAGAACGAACGTTTCGAAGGGCAGTTCGCTCGAGAATTTCGATGTGTCCGGTTCAATTTTCCGACGATGTATATATATATGTGTCTGTTTATGTTTGTGTATGTGTGTGTATGTATAGAGAGGCGGACCTCGGTTAAGACAGACAAATGCGTTCTGGTCAGTCGGGAGGAGAGAAGCCGGAGCAGGCTCTCGTTCCGTTACCGGTTCTCGGGGAGGAGAGATTTACAAGTTTAGTTACCGGCGATCACACCCCCGGGAATCGCTTGATGGGTCGTTGCGCTTCCACCACACGCTCGCCTTCCTATACTTGCGCTCTCGTACGAATCGCAGACATACGTTTCCGTTTCTCCTCTCGCTATATTTGCCCTCCGCGCTAACGAAGCCCTCGTCCATCGGTCGAAGGGGATGATATTTTACAACGTCGATTGACGACGATTGTTTTTTCTTTTCTTGTTTTTTCCTCGATTTTGACAATAAATATATTTTTGGGAACGATGAGATAGGGGGATGATTTTTGTGGGTCGAGGGACGATAGTTTAAATAGGACAAAAGCTCGAGGTCAATTTTTCTTTTTCATTTCCTAAACGTTACAGATCACCTACCATTTCTTTTCTCCTCCCCCGCTTCCTACCCCTCCTGGTTTTCCCGCTTCGTACGAATGACCATCGCGGATAAGCCACGCGGCCGAGATATATCGCTCGGTGGAAGAAACGAGCGCGAGCGGGATTGGTCTCGCTCGTACGTCGCATTTCTTTGAGTTATTTTATATCCCACGATTTTTTATTATCAGTATAATCGGGCGAGGCGACGGGTGGAATTTCGAAGATATTTCCGACGAGAAACAAAAAATTGTCCGTACGTTGAATATAGGACGCGACAATTTTCGTCGTTGTCGATTTGTTAACAAAAAAGGAAAAAAAAAGAAAGATAAAGATTAACAACCTTCGCTACAAAATTCATTATGACAATATACCTAATAATAATAATAATTTCATTCAAGACTAGAAAATAAAGTTTTGGGGTCGTCCTGGAATTTTCCAAGTAGAGAAAATCGTTCTCGCTCGTGCCGAGAAGCCGCGGTTCCCCATAATGGGAGAAAATTTGCGTAAACGACGGTGTCATTAAACCGTTCCAACGGTTTGCGTATGGAAGGAAGAAGGGTTTTGTCCTACTGTTTTAGGTACGTGTGACGGGTAAGAAGAGAGAACGAGACATCGGTGAGGAGGGGGAAGGAAGTGTGCGACGACACGCAAACTCGCACGGGGGCACGGTTTATACGTAGAATGTGGAGGGATAGAGGTGAGACTATAGAGCGAGTGGCTGGGCTATAACTCGTGGTAATACCAACCTAACCGTGTACCCATGATTATAACGCTGCCAATTAGTCAAGCCGGCTTAGGACGGTGGGCTCTTCTCTCGCTGCCCCGAGGATATTCCCTCTATCTATAGATATACATATATACAGGGCGAATCGGATTAAGTATAGCAGAATTTATTCTGAGGTAGATGGGACCATTACAAACAAAAGTTGCAAATATACATTAGGGACATTTTAATAGTTTAGGAGATATAAATTTTTAAAGTTGGGCTAATCAGAGCGCGCCGAGAAGCGTTGGAGCCGCCCGCTCTCCGCCCTAGCCGTAGAGACAGCGCAATGTATCAATCATTGGCTGCCCGCGCTCGCCGCCCCGCTCCCTCGTCGCCCCGCGCCAAGACTGTCGTCTCTATGGTCAACAAACTCGCGAATTAGTACAGGATAGTTAAAGTTAAAAGGGGCGGAGAAATAGGACAAGGAAATTTTGTTGGTTTTCGGTGAATTTAGGGCGGAGAGATTAAACATTTATTTCTCGTAAACTATTGAAAATATCCCTAATGTATATTTGCAACTTTTGTTTGTAATTGTCCCATCTACCTCAGAATAAATTCTGATATACTTTATCCGATTCGCCCTGTATATACCTGTATGTATATATCTGTATAAATATATATGTATATCTATAAATATATATACATCGACGTACACGCACACATGTGTACCTCTTCGAGTGTCCTCTCTCCCCCCGACTATTCTCCTAGCTTCTCCATCGCAACCCCTCGCTTTATTTCCACCCTTGTGTAAAATCCACCCCCTCCCTTCCTTTCAACAGGACTCGACGAGACTTTCACGACTCTATACGCGTTCGACTCGAGCTTTTCTTTTTTTTACCGTCTTTCTGTCTCGGTTGTATAATTTTATTCAAAGGAATTTGCGAGTCGAGCGACCCGAAGACACTCGGTGATGTGAAATTTTCGTATGTATAAAACAGGACCAAGTGGAGAATGGTGATATTAGTAGTAGGAAAGTGAAGGTGGGCGAGTTTCGTATTTCGAGACGAAGTGTATAGCGAGACGTCGGTGTCGCGGGTAGAGGGTAGGGGGAGAGAGGGGTTAGGAGGGGCCAAGCTCCGTGGTAACGAACGCTCGGAAAAGCAAGTTTGGCTATTATTTAACTAAATTGCGAGACAGTTGGCACGAAGAGGACGCCTCGAAAGTATAGTGACACACGACTGGGCGAACGTGCACGGCATGTGCTTCAACCACGGCGCGTTGTTATATCTCGCGGCAAAAATATGCGAATTAACGCCGTTCTCCCGGCCTATTAATTACGTTTACGAGGCCAAAATTCGTCTCGAACTCGACGACGCGTGCGAAGAAAAGGTGAATTTTATTCGCGACGACGATAAAAATTCGAGAATCATTGTTTCGTTAAAAGAAAAAAAAACCATAAACGAAATATTATTTTAAATCGATAAAAATAATGGATGTTTCTCGTTGGTTAATTATCGTTTTGACACGAACGTAAGAGAAAGATATAAAAGAATTTTTTCCGTGGAAGAAGAAGTCGCGAGGGGTGGCGTTTGTATTTCACTGGCCTTTCGCGTTCCGTATACGGAAAAGGGCCGGGGGCGTCGGAGCTTAACGATACGTATACCATCCCTCCTTTTCTACCCCTCGCTTCCCCTCGGACAACCCCTGACTCACGATATACGCATCATTCCCTCTTCTCGTCCTTGTCCAACCTCCCACCTCTTCACCCTCCCTAGCCTCGCTCCCATACGTGTATCCGATGTTTAATTAATTTTACGTCCCCGGGTAAATGAAACGTAAAAAATATAATACGATTTGACGTGCTCGGATTTAAAAAGCTGTTTTCGTCAGCTCGCCCCGTTTCGACCCTTCTCGTTCGCGTTATACGCGTTACTCGTTCGATTATTTTATTTTCTTCTTCCTCCCACGTATCGAGAGTCCTGGTATTATTTTATCGTCATGGATTTTACTCGTTTCGTTCGAACTTCCGATACTCTCGTGACTAATTATTTCGTTTATGTTATTTTTGTTATATAGTTTTATTTTCAGTATTACGATGCACCCTCTTGGGGAAGGTTAAATGTATACTAGGGGATGAAGAGGAAATTAGTGTTACAAGAGGATCGTCGATCGAGAACTCGACTGGGGCGTCCACTGGTCATAGAGACCTTTACCTTTATATATATATATATATATATATATATATATATAGAATATTCATGTACGTCGAATACGTCGAGTGTGTTCGATCAGTGCAACAACGATTCTCACTCTCACAATGAATCGGCTCGGTTGCAACGTCGAATCGCCACATAATATACATCGAGAGGGCCAAGCGGACGGAGAGCATCGATTATATGCTCGATTAATTCGCGAGCTGGCGATCCCTCTCTCGTTCCATACCCCTCTGTCTAGATATCTACATACATACACATAGAAACACCTATGGATACAAGCACAGTATCACGTATAAAAATATATATATATAAATTTCTTTTAATTATAAAAATACCTCGAACCGTTACCATCGAGTATACAAAATTAGGGGTCTGTGACACTTCGAAAATAATATAATATCGTACGACCTAGTCTTCGATCGAAACGTTTTTCAAAAGAAGGGGGAAAAATACGTGGGGTATTTCGAAACAAATCGACAAAGGTCTCTCTTTTTTTCTTTCTGCTGGAAATAAAATAGAAATTTTTGCAAAGGAATTTACAATTTTCAACGACGATGAACAATCGCAATGCAATTTTATTCAATACGGCTATGGCCGAGGCGCGGTTGAGTTTCGAATAACATCGGCCGATATCCTCGACTTCGATGAAAGTGATATTAAATAACAGAGGTAAACTCTCGAGGAAATATACGGCGTTTGAAAAATAAAAATGAAAATATAAAGAAACGGATATATTCGATTTAATGGAGCGTACACCGGCGTAACAAATCCCGTTTTTCTCTCCCGTATCTCCTATATACGTGTATATATATATATACGCGTGGTTTATTCCGTTGGAAACTGTCCGTTCAATTATCCTCTCGACTCCATATTCCTATCTGCGTGTGCTCTCTCTCTCTCCCTCTCTCTCTCTCTCTCTCTCTCTGGTATCCCATCGTTGTTTCTTCTTTTTTTTCTGTTTCAATATCCGCCCAATATGGGATGCGAGGTTTAAATAAATATGAGAAAAAACGTAATCTTGGAAAGAATTTTTCCATTACAAGGGTAGACGGGTTGAATATTGTTTCATTCGAAATTTTTGTTTGCCCATTGTATCGGACAACTGTTTGATTGGTTACGAGCAAGAATGTTTCCGTAACGAATTGTAAAATTGTTTTGTGAGAAAAAAATATGGTCGAAAAGTTGCGATTGTTTTATTTTACATTACAATCATCCCTCCTCCCCGCCAACAGCCACGATGAATCAAAGAAATAATGATTAAAAATGCAAATTCTCCCGTATATACGAACGAGCGTCGGAACGCAATTCTCCCCTCGGTCTCGAAGAGTAGAGAGCGCGATCGAGATTGGCGATTGGCACGATCGGTCACAGGGTAAATCGGGGATCGCCTTATGGCCGTTGAACGGGGTGAGTTCTCGTCAGTAATAGCGGCGTGTCGTATAACCGGCGGACTGCTAGCAAGCTGCCGGTGCTCCCTCTCTCTCTCTCTCTCTCTCTCTCTGTACTATCGCTGGTTCGGTAAAGGGCGTTGAGGAGAGTAAAGAGAGGGAGAGAGAATATATACAGGGAAGAGAATCTCTCTCGTCTACCGAAACGAGCCACACAAACACTCTCCATCGCACACAAACACACACAAACACACACACACACACACATGAATGGCAACGAAGGGATATGCATTTGGATTTGAAGGGTTGAACAGGGTCGGTCGAGCAATTAGCGAGCCGTCAGTGGCACAGTGGCTGACGAAGCGAGCGAGCAAGACGGGGATAGGGAGAACTATAACGCGGTATGGCATAACGCTGTATATATACGATATGTACGATATACATAGCGAGCGTAGGCGCAAGTTAGCCAGTAATAGTACCATAACGTCCTGTATACATATATATATACATACATACATACATATATATATATATATGCACGTATCGAGGCATCTAACGCCTAATGGCCAACGCTTAAACGCCACTTGGCACAGCCGTGACTGATTCTCCGCAGGATTGCGCGAGAAGCTCTCCTCTCCTCTCTCTCTCTCTCTCTCTCTCTCTCTCACTCTCTCTTCAGCCTGGCTCGTTGCCTCGCGACTATAGCAATGCGAGAGGATAGGAAGCAAAGCCAGGATGCTATATGCTCGCTAATTAGAATTACCACCTGATGGTTAAGCCGTGTATCGCCCTCTGCAACGTGCCTCGTGTACGACTCTCTCTCTCTCTGTCTCGCTCAAACTCAGTCTGGCTCTCTCATCGCCGACGATGCAAGGAAGAGAAGGAGAGATGGAGAGAGAGAGAGAGAGGTCGACAGAGGGAGGAAGAGAGGAGAATGAGGAATGGAGAGAAACCAAAGCGTGTCGGAGATTAGCGAGAGCCAAGAGCCTTCTCGATGATAGCTCTATGCGTTTCGATAACCCAATATCACCGAGAGGACGAGAGATGAACGAGAGGGAAGGGAGGGGGATGAGAGATCACTTTGATTTTCGAGAATCGATGCATACAGTCCCAATCTCCGTTTAATTCACATCGTCCATCGTCTTTCCTTGAGAAAAGCATCGATTCGCGGTCGAAAAATATTTTTTTTCTTCCAATTGGAGGAATAAAATTGTTTAAATAATTATTGACGAATTTTGTATCGAGTGGAATAAAATTTTATAACGATATTTATAATATACATCGATATATATTTATATATGTCTTATGTCAGATATACAACGGTATGGATAGTGAATGCAATTATAATTTTAATTTCAGAGGTATTTAATAAAGGGGGGCCCGATGCACCGAAGCGCATCGTCGTATACGATGAGAGGGAGAGAACTTTCATATACACGAGGAGAACACGGTAACGTCCCATCCATGCTCTCCAACACGGTACGAGCTTCACCCATACGAGTAAGCCGAGGCGAACGCGAGCCTCTCTTTTATTCGGCTATATCCGGGGCTTGTATACAACGCGAACTAATTAGTAATTACGGCTTGACAGGCCACGGCGGTTTCGTTCGTCGAGTACGGGCGAATATTTCCATCGGGCTCGATGGACGAATCGCTTTTCCGGATCTTCTCCGATTTTTCCGTTAAATATATCGTATATTCCATTTATCTAGATCTATGGATATTCTTTTTTGTTTCCTTTTTTTTTCTTCGTATTAGGCGAAACAACGGGCTGTCTTTTAGCTCATAAATCAGAAAATAGGTATCGGACCGCACGAACGCAACAGAGCTGCACACGGTTTGTTGATTTTTATTTCTCTCTTCTTCTCCCTCTCTCTTTTTTTAGCGAGTTTTTTTTGTTCTTCTTTCGTTTTTATTTTGCTTTTATTTTTGTTTCGTACTCCGCATCCTCGATCCACTTCGAACCCTCGGCCGTGCAGCGATTTGCGCTTTTTTTTATCGGCTCATCCGCGGCTCGTAGAACTCCACGTGTGTCTATATATATATATATATATATGTGTGTGTATATAGATCGCCGTTTCGGTCAATTTGCGGCGGGTTGTACACTCTCTCCGCAGTCACCGCGGACACCGCCCCGCAGATTCAATTATAATTGCAACGGTAGCGCCGGAACAACATCGAAATTTTGCCGAGGCGATCGAATATCGCCATTATCGTGACTTCGCCCCCTCGCCCCCTAGCCCCACTTCGCGTAGTGAGCGACCGTACGAAAATCAATCCGAGAAGGTTCCACAAGGTAATGGCTTAACGAGCAATTCGATACGATTGTGAAATCGATGCATCCACCTGTGTTTCGTTAACGCGGGTAAATATTAAATTTCGAAAAGAACAACACAAAAAAAAAAAATACAAATTGGATTAATCACGAATTTTCTGGATATTTTTTTTCCCCGAGCGGTGAACAATTTTTTTGAAAATATTTGACTTTGAAGTCAACGAAATTCGCGATGACAGTTTTTGGTCCTCGTCGCAGCCACGTACTCCTGGCTATAATAATAGCCTCTCGCGTCGACCCTACGGGGAGAAGCCGGGCCTGCAGTTGGCAATTTTTAACAATCCCTCGCGACGCTCCGTCCACTACGGTTCACGTCTATATATATATATATATATATATATATATATAAGCGTGCGTTAGTTACGAAGCGTGCAATGATTGATGCTGTCCCACGTGGTACGCGAGGATAGGAAAACCGGCGAAAGGGGTCTCGTGGATCGCGAGATGAGGAGGACGGGATGTGTGTGCTCGCACGCGTGGGTGTGTGTGTGTGTGTGTGTGTGTGTTGTGCCCGGTAACCAGAATGGTGTGGGAAAATTTAATTAACGTAAATGCCGCCCGCCACATCGCCGGTGTGCCACGCACACACACACACACATGGATGCATACAGGCAAGTGCGATGTATACGAGTCTGTGTGCGTTGGCGATCGCTCATATGCAACCCTCTCTCTGCTCACCCCTTTTCGCGTCCGTCCGTCCTGCAACCCTCTCTCGGCACTCCACCCCCTCTCTCTCTCTCTCTCCCGCATTTATATCTATATATATATATTGGCCGCGCGACCACCACAGGCCCGGGTTATTAAACACTCGCCACACGCAACGAGAAAAGGGGTAAGTGTTCGCGTTTACCGGAAAGGGGTGAGTTCTCGGGATGGGATGAAAGGAGAGAGAGAGAGAGAGAGAGAGGAGGGGTTGAACTGATTTCGAAATGCTGCTCGATCGAGCGATGATCGATCGATTGGCAGGATAGAGAGAGAGAGAGAAAGAAGAACAACAAAAAAAAAAGAAAAAGAAGCAAATTAATAGAGAGGGATGAAGGCGTGTTCGCCATAGTGGAAAATGTTGTAGATGTGTTTCGGTTCTATTAGCGGCTGTCGAGTGGAAGCGAGAGAGAGAGAGAGAGGGAGAGAGAGAGAGAGAGAGAGAAAAGCCTGTATTCTTCGTTGATATTCGCGGTTCGATTCTCGCGGAGGTGTTTCATCGTGAAATTATCCCTCGGAATAAAACGCGAATTAATTCTTTAGCTTTTTTTTTCTAGTGCCAAGGAAAACCATTGAAACAATCTCGTAATCGACTTTCGGAAACAATTCTATATAATCTCACAAACCTAATTAACGAGAGAGAGAGAGAGAGAGAGAGGAGCAAGGGGTTGGAGGGTGGAAGTGAACGCATCAACGATGAACCCCCGCGAGGTTGAAGGAAACTGGGAGTTAACTCAGCTACAAACAAGAACAATGTCTTGGCTTGTGGCGAGCTGACTCGGAACTTTGTTATCCATCCCCGCTGAGGATGTTATATATATATATATATATATATATATATATATATTATCTAGATCCCATCCCTCTTGTGATATTCTTAGCGCGACGAGAGAAAAATGCTATAACATGGTTATCTCGTATATAAATATATCTATATATATATATATATATATAACGAAAATAGCCAGCGGCTGGACAATGTAATCGCTTGTAAAAATGTAATAAAGGATCAAAGCGGATGGCGAACACGAGAGAGAGAGAGAGAGAGAGAGAGAGAAGAGACTTTCGCGACTCTGAAACGGATATTGTCGAAGGAAGAGAAGTCTCTCCGCTCCCTTCTCACGAGAGTCTCTTCGTCCTTTGCCGGCTGGCCGTAAAGCCTCTCCTATTCACGTAAAAGAAAGAGAAAAAGAAAAGAAAAAAACGGTGAGAACAGGAATTCGTTCCAAGAGTTTTCCATACGCGTACGTGAAAAGGCACACACAGGTAGCTACGATTTCCAACGTCGAGAGAACGTAAGAAATATTGCCGGAAGTGTTTTTCGAGAGCAGTCTGCGTGCCTGAGGAAACGTCAAGGCCACTTGGACGCTCGAGTCCATCCCTCGTACCGTTAAATTTTTTTTTTTTCTAGGTATTGACGTCAAAAACGAATATTTTTCATACGGTCGTCTCAAAGCCAGCTACACGCTTTGTGTGTTCTTATATTAAATCACGTGACGTATGGACGGGATGTTGATAATACTACATCCCCTATCCACAGCGAGGTCTCTCCGGCTGAAACGCTCCCGACTCTCCATTTCCTCTCTCGCAGTGATCTTCGAACAGGAAAATTGACGAGACGTTGAAATTTTCGTCTAACAATAAGTAAAATGAAAATTCGATTGATATTCGAAACGATAACAAAAATAATTTTTAAAAAAATTCAAATTATCTCGTAATCGTTCCAATAAAAATTCGCCATTTAATTAATCGACAAAAACGAAATATCGTTAATTTGCATAATCATCGTTTTTGATCACCCTCGACACTCGCAGAATCATTAGATAGGGCGCTACTTCGATGGAAACCGAGTTAGAGATAGGTGTACTGATATAGGTGGGAAGGGGTGGAAATCAACTCTGGAGCGAAGTCGTCCGGAATTTATGATTGAAATCACATCACAGTGCTCCGTTTGTTGATTTGCTATGAACGGGGCCAGGAGGGGGAGGTTTGAAGTTTCCACTGCCGGGGGTTGCTCGTGCCGGGTGTAAAGGGGTTTGCGGCGGGAAAAGCAGGGGTCGAGGGATTGCCTCGAGTGCGAGAGTGAGCCAGAGGTGAGAGAGAGATAGAGAGTGAGAGCATTGGTAAAGCGGAGAGAGCATCAGAGCTCAACCAATATCGTCGAGCCGGAGAGGCCGAAGTTCGATTGCGAATTCTCGTTCGATATGATGAGAGATGCATCGGGTACACACGGCATCGAGACTTATGCTCAACTGGCTCCCTCGTCACTCTTTCTCTCTTTCTCTCTCTCTCTCTCTCTCTCTCTCTCTCTCTCTCTTCTCTATCTCTCTCTCTCTTACGAGCACAACCCGTTGTATCGCGAAACTCGAGTGCCATTAAGACTTCCAATTAGTTCGATCCACTGGACACGAGAGAGCAGTATTAGGGATCGTTTCGAAATATAAAGAGCACCCCCTCTTGTCCTCGCTCGTCGGCACTCCATATATAGCGAGAGCAAAAAATTAAACGAATTTAAAGCGAGATGCGTAAATCGGGAAAATCGAACCCGCCATTAACGAGGAAACCTTGTTTCGATCGATCCTCGACGATATAGGCGCGTCCTTTGTTCACAAACCTCGTCGAAAAATCAACGACGTTCGTCCCTCATTTTATTACAGAAATAATCTCGCAGATAAGAGAGGCGAATAATGTCTTTGTTTTCACCGTGGTGTTTTTCCTCGAAATATATCGGTATCGATTTTACGTTGCAGGGGTTGGGGACAGTTACAGATAAGACTTTCGCGTTTCTTACCGATTTTCGTAAACGATCGATACTATACGGATATATTTTCTTATTCTCGTTTGGCCAATGGTGTCTCTCTTCTATCTTCTTAATAGATTATCTTTTCGCGTTGTCGTGAAACGTGTCGTGATCGAGAATTCTCTTCGTCTCTTTTTCGTACCAGAAGAATATCTTAGTATATGTTTGTGTCTGTGTTTAGATAAAATATGTTATCAGAGATGAGAATATCGTTAGGTCGGTGAATGCAGGCTAAAGTTTCGCGCGTTTACGAAGGGTCTCGGAGACAAGAATGACCGTGTGGGAGGACGACAGGGTCTTCGCGTATACACCCGCTTTATTCTCGTCTTCTTCGTTTCTCTCGGTCTTGTATCTCGTACAAGCCAACGGTTACGTATAGCGAAGCGCGAAACGGTCGTGTGGCCACAAGGGCCAACACGGTTACAGATAAGGCTCTCGGGGGCATAAACGTTTCGTAGATAAGGGTAGTTTGCACCCCCTTGTTGTGGACAGTTAGTCTCGAACGAGAAGCACACCGTGCGACGCCGAGAGGGAATGCCCGAGAGACGGGGAGACAACCTCTCGTCCTGTTCCTACGTAATACCGTAGTCCTTCACCTTTTCATTCGGAGGGTTGGTTGGCCGCATTGTTGTCCATTTTTCCTTTTTGATAATTCAATTACGCGCGATACAAACTCTTTCGCTGTGTTTGCGTTACAGTGAAAAATCTCAATTTGCTGGAATTTGATTAAAGGTTGGAAAATATGTACAATTTAAAAAAAACCACCCCTAATTTAGTATCGAATTAAAAATATAATTAAAAAGCGACAAAATCCGTACGAATTTTTAATATACCGAAATTGAATGAATTTTCGTTCCAGGAAATTTCATTGTCGGGAGATATAAACGAGAGTTTGCATAAAAAGAGTCAAATTCGTTTTCTTCGTTCTTCTGGGAAAATCGATCGTTTTGTAATTTGACATTTGTGAGAAGATATTCGTTGAAAATAGAAAAAAAGAAATATATGATACTCGAGGAACTTTGGTGGAGAGAGATACTTTATCGAGCTGGTAAAAGGTCTATTAGTGAGTGAAGGAGTCGAGGCAAAAGAGAGATCGTCTTTCACGTATATACCTGTAGCTATTTATATATATATATATATATATATATAAATCTTCGACATTCGCTCGAACACACTTTGTTCGGTCCACAAAAATTCTGTCTCGCCATTCTAAATTCACCTTATCTCGCAAGCTTTTCGACAGTAATGTGCTCGCTCGGTATTATGTAGGATAGGAGAATCGAGCAGCTTGCCCTTCCCGCTTTTGTACCAACACACCCTCATCCCTCTTTCTCTCTCTCTCTCTCTCTCTCTCTCTCTCTATATATATATATATATATATATATATATAACAATCGCGGTTGGAAAGCAGGAGTACGAAAAGCGAGAGCAAGAGCGGTGTGCCGTTTAGCGTTCAGATAGGGAAAACGTATGAGGGACGGGGTGAAGCTGGTACGGCCAGACCACCCTTATCTTAAGGGTGGCCACTCAATAGCTCTCTCGACGTTTTCTCGCCCGTTGCAACGTTCTCCTCTTTTTTTCTATCTTTTTCTCTCCCCCGTCCCCCTCTCGGGACACATACGTACACCCTACAAATATCTATAGCTATCTTCGTCCCGATATCTCTCAATTTCTTTTGTACTTTTTTCCCGTAACTACCCCTAGAAATCGAAGCTACGATGCATAAATTAAGAACCGTGTGGCCTGTGCTCGTGAAAACCCGAGCGCAGTTGCTCGAAACGTGTGTAAGTTGAACGTGTGGGTAGGCGAAGCTTAAGCTTACTTATGTACTTGATGCATGTGGTATGTATGCAAGAGGGTGGGTATGTGCGTAATTTGGTTGAGGAGCTACAGAGTGAGAGAGGGAGAGTAAAATGAGGATACGGTGTGCGACAGCCGCGAAAGCCTCGGGGGTAGGTGCTTGCGGTAAATCTAATAACGTTGTAATGTTGTTACCCCCGGGTCGTCTCTCTCCCTCTCTCTTTCTCTACAGTGCCGCGACCCTCAAAGTTGTCTCGTAAGTTTCTACCGCTATATTCCACCAACGCTCTCGCGTTTGCCACGTGTATACACAGCCTATCCATTTATTTTTCACGTCCGTGTATCGCGCGAGGCACGTCGGCCATGCCAAGAATTTCTGAAGCGTACGATATAACCCTAAACAATCCTTTCCAACTCATGTAACAAATTCGTTGTAAATGAAACAAAAATAACCTAAAAAACACACGGGAATTACAGAAACGAAAAAAAAGAAAGAAAAACCGAAAAAAAAGGTAACTTTGAACGAAATAACAAGAGTCACGAGGCTGAAGCTTTCAAGTGCGTTTTTCCATCCCCTCGACGCACGTATGGCATTTATATGTGGTCATTCGACTCTCCTCTCCTCTCTTCTCCCTCTCATCACCACCACTTTTCCTCCCGCGCCTCGCTTTAAAGCATTTTGGACCGAGTCCGACGCGTTCCCTTCGCTCCCGCGAATTTATTCGAAATAGCACGAATCTCGCGTGCCCGTGGCACGGAATTACGAAACAATTTTCCGGTTTGTGTAACGAGAGTATTAAAAGTCCTCACGGTCGGCTAGTTCGAAACATATTTTTTCTCTCTCTCTCTCTCTCTCTCTCTCTCTTTTTCTCTATCTCTATCTCTGCCTCTCGAACAATTTGCTGGAACTGTGCGAACGCGCTTTCAACGAAATCACTACAGTACTAGTTCGCGGTCTGTGTATGCACGCGTGTGTTTTTTTCGTTTTTTTTTCCCTCGTTGAAATTCCTACGCCCGAATTCTCTCATTGCAAATACAAGCGTGAGAGGACCAAGTGGTGTAAAACGATTTTATCGATACTTATTCGAACATGTAACACAGCCGCCGTTTTGAAAAACACGACTCGACCAAAGTGCTTTCAATCGAGACATAATTCGCTCTCTCTCTCTCTCTCTCTGTAAATATAATTCTTTACACCCGAACATGACAAACCCATGTATTTTTCGCGTATCACAGCGAGATGTGCTCGAATCAAGTTTCATCGAGCTAACGTTGGTTCGACGCGAACACGATTTGTACTAATATTTACCGTGTCCGAACGAGTCGTTATTTTATAATTAATTCAATTGCCCTTCGTTCGATTGACGCAAAGAATTTTTTTCATCGAGTTGCACAAATAAAATATAAATTAAAAAAAAAGGGTGAACGATAGTAGAGAGGAGAGAGAGAGAGAGAGAGGGTGCAGTGAGTATCTACCGAAAAGCTAGGTAGCCAGTTTTCCATCCCCCTCGCTCTCGGTCTTCACGTAGACGAAGGTAAGCCCTCGCGTATTCATCCTCCCCCCGGGGGTAGGGGGATGTTCGGCAAACTATACTCTCGAAAAGTTCAACACAACTTCATAACATCGGTGTTTGTCGGGCGAATTAGGACGGGGAAGGTCTCGAACTGCCTGCCTGAGAGAGAGAGAAAGAGAGAGAGAGAGAGAGAGAGAGAGAGGAAGTTCTCTGCTCCTGGCGTGAGACAAGCCTGGCTCGATCTAGGAGTAGGGGGATGAAACAGAGAACGAAGACTTTTTGGAGCGAGGTCGAGGGAGAGGGTTGAAAATTTGTTCGAGCGTGAGCTTACATGGGTTGCGTTAAGTACATAGGTGTCTGAGAGGGTGGGAGGTGAGGTCTATAGTCATCTGTATCTATCGAACCAGAACAACGCCTCCCCATGCAACCCCGCCCACTTCTACATATTATTAACACGAATATATAATGCGACTATAGGTGTGCACTACTCGAGACACGGGCGTGGAACGAGGGCCGATAAGAAGTTCAGAGTCCGTGCAAAGTTTTCGGGAACCTAAGGGTGGTAGGGTGGCTTTTGGTTAATCAGGGGTAGTTATTGCTAAATTATGCACTCTCACCTCTCTCGTATTCCTCGTTAGAAATTCGCTATACGTACAAGACCCACTTATCATGTATAAATACGCACGATCGTACCAAAAAAATATACAAAATTACGAAGAAAATCCTTCCAACCCCCCAAACTTACCACTTTCGTTAAAATCCAAAATATAATTTTCATTAATCACGCCGGAAATTATCGTACACGAAAAATCACGATAAATCGTCACAATCATTTGCCGAACGATACGGAGTCGAACAGCCAACGAACCCCGCGCTGTATTCAACCCCCCGGCTTAAAAAGTATAGGTACCTGCGAATAGTCACCGGGGGCAAATCACCCCGGATTAATCTTATCGCCCGGAAGGTTTAAAAATAACGCACGCAGTTTACAATCGTTCTGTATATTCAAAATATGCATTCGATCGAGGGACAAAACATCGGGTGTGACGCAAAAAGCGGGTGGTTGAGGGGTGGTTTGGTCCCGCGAGCACGTGAAATCAGAGAGTCGAATCGCGAGCGTTAGTTGGCGAATGGCATGCGGGTTAATAATTGCGATCCCTTGCCGCAGTTTGCGAGGATAGAGAGCGAGAGAGAGAGAGAGAGGGAGAGAGACAGAGAAATAGAGAGAGAAAGAGAGAGATAGAGGCGATTTCGCTGGCATGCCGAATCCTCGCTCTCGCACACTGTGTGTTTTTGGCCCATGGCCGGGGTAGATAAAAATCAGTAATTAGCCGGGACCATTATGGCGGACCGTTTGAAAAATTAGCACCACGGGCTTAAATGTGTGTCTATCTATATGTCCTCTCTCTCTCTCTCTATCTATCTATCTATCTATCTATATATATGCACATTTAGCCCTGCATGTATACGAATCCAGCAACGCGGAAAAGAGAGAGTGAGCGAGAGAGAGAGAGAGTGAGAGTGAGAAGGGGGGTGGAGGGATGAGTTGGTAACCGGCCCTCTGGGCATAATCTCGCTTCGTTGCCACACGTATCCCAACGTAACATCCAGTCTGTCTCTGATTTATACGGGTTTGCTATTAATTACCTAGCCCCCTCCACCCCTCCTCACTGCCACCCGTAGGCTTCTCTTGACCAGGGTGAGAGAGAAAGAGAAAGACATAGTCCCAGCATCACTACGAGAGTTTCGAATCCCCGGTAGAGAGAGAGAGAGAGCGAGAGAGAGAGAGAGAGTGGTCGACCGCGAGTCGTCCACCCTCTTTCGCCGAACTCCCGGACGAAGGACGAAAACCACCCTCCCGTTCTCGTTGCTCACCATGCAGGCGGCGTTGCGAACCCTCTCTCTCTCTCTCTCTCTCTCTCACCCCCCAAACCTGCGTACGTGTTTACAAGCTCTCCGTATACTTAGGTGTTTACATCCGCGAAATAATGTAGGCACTCCCGATGCTGGTCTACGCGACTATACCTCGTGGTAGTAACGCACCGTATAACGCATATGCAACTATCATAATGTGTTTGTTGTCGTGTGATTGGATCGATCGGGTATACGGGGATGAATTGCAGAGTCAACTCGAATAATATAACACGTTTACGTGGATTCGTATAAACCTTGGTCATCTTTCTCTCTCTCTCACACACACACATACACTCTGGTCGTTGGTCTCTGACTCTTGTGTGTTCGACTATGGTAAAATACTTCTGCCGCATACCCAAATTCTCGTCTATCGATTAGAGAACGCGCCAGATATGCCAAACAGTCCACAGGGGGGATGATGAGTGTCGTATATCTATGTTTATTTGTGTGTGTGTGTGTGTGTAATGTATTAATGACAGAACTCTCCGTGTCTCGAACTCGCGTGTGCGAGCTCTCATCCCCTCGCCAACCCCCTACTCCCGCCATGACGCTCTTTCCCCGCAATTAAATTAAATACCTCGAATTAATTGTTCGCAAGAGCGTATAACAACGAACGAGAGAGCATTTAAATTAGTTCTCGCGTTCGCTTTGCCCGATTTTCTTCTAATTTTTATTTTCTGGTTTAAATTCAAACGATAGAAGGGAGAAGGGGCTTCGAAATCGCGAGAGAGAATGCACATCGCTATCTCGGAGAGAATGTGCGGGAGGTTTGGGAGATGTGAAATATGGGCAGTGTTTGCTTCGTGCTGCGATCGTTCTCGATGATTATACGAAGCTCGTATAGCCGATATGGCAATGGGCATCGATGATTGTCCACGACGATGGAATTCTGAAAGGACAATTCGTGAAAACAAAAAAAAACGAAATTATATAATACATATATTTTTGACATTAAAAAATTGTCCTGTCTCGCAGATGAAGCTCATAACAATCTTTAATACGAACAATCTATAACAAAGGATTGCAAAAAAAAAAAATCAAATCAATTTTATCGCGTACAAAAAAAGTATGAAAATCCGACAAATTGAATATGATGACGAAACGACAGAGTCCTCGAACGGACCAAAGGACGAAAGTAAATAAAAGTGCGCAAGATTTGTTTTGGTCCAGTCGAGAGTTCACATTCGCGAATCTGAGAGTTCATATACGAACGTAGGAGTCGGACGAATGCCCCGGCGCATAGCGCGAATTCTATGATTGATATATACGTTATATGTACATGGATGCGATGACGAGAGGCTTCAGTCTACCCGGGAAGTAAACGTGCGCTTCCTGGCCTATTGGCTCTCGACTATAATCTCCCTCTCTCTCTCTCTCTTCCAACCTCCCTCGGCTCAGCGCGTTGATACGTCCTATCCACGATACTCTAGACATGGGTCATCATACCCGAGAGGCCTGTTCTGGTATCCGGCCGCAAGCTCTCAACCTCATTGCAACGATGCACCTCTCTCGTACCAATATTCTCTCATCTCTCTCTCTCTCTTCGTATCTCGCTCACTCACCCTTGATTCAGAGAATCGAGGCTTCGCGAGAGAACCTGCAGTTATGGCAATACGGTGTATATTCCTCTCTCTCTCCCCCCTCTCCTCCATCCATCCATCCCACCTTCATCCCTTACTCCTCCTCCTCCTCGCGTTATCCGGAGCCGATTGCACGTCGAGACATTCAAGACATAACAGACGGAGATATGCATCATTAGTCAGGGCAGGGCTCAGACTACCGTTGCGTTGGAGTGACGAGGTATGCGAAAGGGTCCTCCGCACACCCAGGATTTTCCGAATACCGAATCACTGACCCTTCCACCCCTCTCTTACTCTCTCTCTCTCTCTCTCTCTCTCTCTCAGTCTGTCTCTCTCTTCCTTCATACACAGAGCCTGTAGGGACGAGATCGTTGGGCACTTCGCGATCGGTCGTATCGATTACCACGTCGCGATCCTTCATACCTGAGATTGTAACGCTATCGATCGTACGCCAATTTACGATTCTGAGATTTTCCATGAAAAATCTCCATATGTAATTTATCCTGTAAAAAATTAAAATTTTCGGGAGAAAACGTTTTAAGCTATCTTCTCTTCGAAATAAATTCCCGTAATTAAACAAATTCTATATTTGACGTGAAACATGGATAATTTATTAACCGTAAAAGTCGAGATTTTATCTCGGTTTCTCATCAAAAAACGTTTCAAACGAGCAAACAAAAAAATTCAACATTTTCAACATTTCAATCCTCAAAGTTACCGCAATTTTATTATTTACCAAGATGAATTTTCATTCATACGTGAATTTCTCTCATTCGCTCGCTGGCGTTCGCCACCATATACCTCAGACTTTTATACGAATTAACGCTAGACAGAGACAGAGCCGAAAAGAAGATAAAAACAAAACAAAAAACGAGAAAAAATCCAACGAATTTACTCGCATTCTCAACACCATCAATCGCACAACGTCCCGTACTGAATTCAAGTACACATCACGTAGATGCATTCTACACCGTGTAGAGAACGATGTGTACCCGAGTTAGGGGGTGAGAGGGTGAAAGAGGAGGTTGGGGAGGGTTGAAAGTGTACATAGCGTAGAGAACGATGTGGAAAGGGGTTGGCACAAACGAATGCGAAGGGAAAGCACCGTGGCGTAATCGCTCCTGCAGTCCCAACACACCCAGCACCCCTTCCCCACCCCTCGTCGTACACCGCATCGGGACTGACCCGACCGGCGATTCCAGTTCTACTCCGCAGTACCGAAACCCCTTCCTCGCCTAAACTGCTCGCTCTAGTCGACCAACCGGCCCCCGGCGACCGCTATTTATTGCCCGCACTCGGCCGGTTCACAACATAAATATGTTACACGTACACCTTTCTCTATATATCTATGTGTATATGTGTGTGTGAGGGAGGGAGGGGGGAGGGGTGTATGAGGATGTGTATGGGGGTGTGTATAAGCACGTCAGTCGTCTATATAGTCCGACACTAGAGGGCCGAGAGGGTGCGAAAAACCTTTTTATTCGTCGGCCACCTATCGCCCGGAACTGTAAACTACCCCTAAAAAATAAAGCTCATTTTACCTTTTGTTTTGTCCCTTGATTATAACTGTATTTTATTTTGTTTTTTTGTGTTTATAACGAATCGTAAGAATATTAAGGAAATTCGTCGAATTTTAATTTGAGATGTTTAAGGGATGTTAAACAATGGATGAGAGATAGAGGTAATTAACAAAGGTTTCCAAATTCGTCAATATTGGACGATTAAGCAATATTTAGCGAAACGAGTTTGGGCCATGTTTGATAATTAAAAGTGCTGTTTGACGAGGCAATATTTGTTGGTAACAGCGTATCGATCGAAATGAAAGCGATGAAAGGGATTTCGGGTGAAAAATTGTAAAGTTACTTTCGTGATATTTTTTTTTTCTATGTCGCGTAGATTTTTCTATCACTCGTCGAACTCTCGAGTTTTTCGAAATGGTTGTTTTAAACATTTTCGAATTTTATCGAAGCTTCGTTTAACTCACGATCGTTTTAGAGTTCTCTTTTATGTAAAAAGGTAATAAAGTTTTCGCGGTTCGAGGGCTCGTGATGCAGTGGGTAAGCGCGGAGTTTTAAGGGGTTTGACTCGTGGGGTAGAGTCGAGGGGTGTCGTACTAGGCGGTGTACGCTCTTACTCTCCTTCTCTCTCTCCCTCTCTCTCTCATTCCCTTTCATCCCCTCACCCTCGCGCTCACCGCAGCGAGAGCTTTCGCAAGATAAAAGAAGGACCAACTGTTGAATATCGGCCGGGGGTGTAAGTGTGTCAGAGGGGTTGAAAAACGTCGCATCGATCCGGTTGGGAAATAACTTCGGCGAATTTTCAAAAATATTAAAAAAAAAATTATAAATAAAATTTAAAACAGACAAAATGGCAAATATCATAATTCTGAAAAAAAAAATATATTCGTAACTATCGCGTAAAAAATAGCGAATGAAAATTTCCATTAAAAAGTCTACGATGAATTACGATTATAAAAAAAAATATTGTTTTTATTTTCCACTCACCACGTGGGCTTGTTCAAATGTCACAGACGTCAGGAATTTTGGTCGTACGACTCGAATTCTCGAATCTCGGAATTTTCTCTCGTAACTTTCCCTCGGTGTCACGACGATCTAAGAATGTTCAATGGTTCGAGCAATTTTTAACATTTTTCAAATATTCGCAAAAAAACAAAAATATTAAAATATTGATTTATTTATTTAATTTTAATGTTTTTTTTTCTGTTTTTGACGAAACGAACGAGATTCACAAATTGTGTATTCGCGCGGTATCTAAAATCGTTGGACGATCGTTTCTCGTGTACGAGCGTAGAAAAAGCTCCGTGACGGACCAGAATTACGCACGTGCATACCGGCCGCGTGGCACGTGGTGTTTGTCAGCTTTCGCGTGTCTCGGCAGTGGCAAAAGCTCATCCCGGAATTGAGGGGACCGACGGGAAAGTTTTCCTCGATTCTGCGCGTACGAGGATTGGTCGATGGGAGTGTCCTGCGCACGTTTGTGGGCGTTTACCAAGCTTTTGGGGGTGGAAGAAGAGATTGGCGACGATTCGCCCCTTGCGACACGGGGGGTCGAGACGATCTTGGGGGTTGGTCTCACCTTCGCGGAAATATATAGATGTATACGAAACGAACGTTATCGCGAAGCTTCGTGATTTTCTCGCGACCTACCCTTTCGGCTCGTCCCTCGCGACCCACTCGTCCGATCTTCGCGCCACCCTCGTCACTCGATCCCGCCCCTTGACAATTTTTTTTACTTTCTTTTGCCACGTTTTTTCTTCATCCTTTTCTTTTCTACCCTCGTACACACCGGAGTACCCTTTACAACCCCCACGAACCTCGAGGAGAACAAATCGCGGACGCTCTCGCGGGAGAACTTGGAAAGTTGCAAACTTGACTTTTTACGCGAGAAAGGTGCGAGCCAAAGGGGCTGTAACTAGGAGGGGTGGGGGGATGGGAATTAAAAGTTTGCTCAACGATCCTTTTGCTTCGACCCTCGAGAAATATACGCGAGAATTAAATTCTTGTTCCGTAAGATTTTTTTTGTTTTTCCTTCTAACGAGAAAAATATCGTCGAGACGAAAAAAATCGACTGGAAATAACAAGAATAACAAAAATAAAGAGTTTTTAGAAATACAATTTAATCGAAAATAATAATTCGTTTGATTCTCGTGTGAAAAATTGTTTTTCAAACGAGAAACGATTTTTCGATATTGAATAACGCGCGATTAAAATGGTGATTATTATTTTTGTTTTCGATAAATGGAACGAATCGTTTGGACGTATTTAATCACGATATTGACGTTACAAATGCGCGCGCAAGCTTCGGTAGAAACGTCGATCGCGTATTTCTCTGGAAATCTCGTTTGTCCTTCGTTAATGAAAAAATTGATTCTGTTTTCTCTCGTTTCATTCCGAGAATTTCAAGGCTCGATTTGCAAATTTGATTTACCGAGTACCCCGCGAATTTAAACGTTTCCTCGAGAACGCTGGAAGACTCTCGTTCGTATAAATTAGGCGCAAAACCGATTATTCCTGGTGTCTGTCGCGAGCCCAAAAAGGCAAATTTCTGGTGAAAATCGATGGA
Organism: Netelia virgata; assembly: GCA_951802705.1. NCBI lineage: Eukaryota > Metazoa > Arthropoda > Insecta > Hymenoptera > Ichneumonidae > Netelia > Netelia virgata. Next base: position 5,988,044 of record OX637866.1, on the reverse strand, counting down.
AAGATTTTCTTGTTTCCTGACGCGCAACCTCGAAATCTTTAAATAATTCATGTCGATTCGTCTCGCCGGTTAGTCACGAGCGACGAATATAAATTATCGATTCGTTCGAACGACGACGAAACGAACCAAAAAGAAAAAAAAGATAATCAGAAATAAATTAACGCTTTTATTTGCCCTGGTCGTGACTCTCCTCGATTTATCGCGAAATTTCTCTTTTTTACGCGCATCCCTCTATTTATAATTCATTCGCGTATTCGCGATATAATTGTCGAAGCGTTTCTCTCTTCCCTTTTGACGCCAGTTTTGTAATTTTCGTTTCGCCCTGGAATAACGAGGAATACCGTTTTTCCCAAATCAAATTTATAACCGCGTTCGAACATGCCACGCGTGGAATGAAAACGTTGATGAGCACTTAATTCGAGTCGTAAGCCTCGTACGATTTTAATCGATGGAACGTAATGAAACAGAGTTACGATGAAATGAAAAAATATATTTAAAGAACCGTGTAATTCCATCGAAAAACAAAAAATCATTTGTGTGATTCGCGATAAAACCAGACCATCGTGATGAGATATTAATTTTCACGTTTGCTCACAGCACTGCTCTCGAGCGATCGTTCATAATGAAAACATATATATATCGCTCTACTCCACCACAGATATTCCACGAATCGACGATAAAGCTTTGAAACAACAATGAGCTTCGAAGGTTCAATTTTTCATTAACGAATCATTCGCGATTGAACGAAAAGAAAAAATCGCTCGGATCATATTTTCCACGAATTTAACAGTACAAATTTTACCCAATGATTTATTTTTCTCCACAAAATAATCATCAGAGAAAACAATAAATCTAATGTTTCTCAAACAACGATAATTTGGTAGACAAAATTGTTGTATTTTTCACAAAATTGTCGTTCCTATCCACGATTAAATAATCGTTCGATAAAACCGTTGCATTCCCTGTCTTCTAGCAAGTAGTAAGAGTCATTTTCGTTCAGACGCGTAGAACTGAGACACCTGGCAGTCGCGTCGCTTCTTTTTACGTCTCTTTGGTATCACCGTTGGTCATCAATCCGTCGAGTAATCCTTTGCCCGTAGTATCGAGAGGATTGCCGGTTTAAATTTATCGTCCTCCGCGCAAATGGAGATTTTAGGGTGGGCTTTGGCAGACGACAAAGGACGCAGAAGTGTTGGTTCACCGAGCGATATGATTTCCATCGCTCACGGTCCAATCTCCGCATTTTCCCTCGTGCAACGTTCGTGCGAACGAAACCTGCAACGAACACGTATTAGATAGGCAATTTGTGCTTTAATCCTACGGCTATAAATATCTCTGAATTATATTTTCAACCATCGAGTGTCCGAGGGAGCATTTGTTGTCGCGACTCGAAAGAGAAAGAGAGATAGAGAGGAGAGAGAGAGAGAGAGAGAGAGGAAGAGGAAGAGAAAGAGAAAGATAAAGATAAAAAGAGAAACGCAGAGGATCGAGGGGGTTCGGATCGGCAGCATTTAGCCGTTAATCGCTCAATTAAATTGGATCGCCCGAATCAGCCTCTAATCCTCCCTGACCGGGCGACCTCGCGCGCCACTCGTAATTCGAGGTTGATGCCGCGTTTCGCCTCTGGAAGGGAACGACTGGAACAAAAAGTTTAAAAAACGCTAAAAAAAAAAAAACAAAAGAGAGAAACGAGCGAAAAAAAGCCCATGCTAGCAGGACGATACACGGAGAACGTTAAAAGAATAACTACGACCGCGACTCTCTCTCTCTTTCTGTACGGCAATGAAAATTAACGAAGCTACCCCTTTCCCAACTCTTTTCGTAGATCCGGATATTGTAAATCAATTTTTACTCCCCGAATAAACAAAAATTAATCGAAGCCCCATCGACGAAGCCCTTGCGGCTTCCTGTATCGTCCGGTCGAGGCTCGTACGGACCGAGGTGGGATTAAAAGTCGAGGGGTGCATATTCACCATCGAATCGACGATCTATACAGGAAATATACCGAGTTGGAAGTTTATCGACCGGTTGGAAAATTTGCAAAGTCTCTTCGTCCAAGCTACGGACGTTTCTGAATAATAATGCTTGTTTATACGTTGCCGAGATGCGTCCCATCTCGGTGAGGGAGCAGAACGAAAGCAAAACAACGTCGAGCAACGACGGAATTAATTAAGACCAGCCGGTACAACATTTACCAGCGGGGCCAACGCCAAGCGGTAATTTTGATCCGTAGTTTAGCGTGAGACTTCTCTGGTCTATATATGGCCACCGGTGTACGAACCATATTCACCCGTGGACATTGTCCAGTGGCGGTCGTCGCCGCGTTACGGATCTAGTGGCTGCGCCAGATGTTGCCGTGAACGTGACGTCACTGGTTAACTACCCTTCATGGTATCCGGGGGAGGGGCTAAAACGCCAGTGCCAAAATCCCGACCGACGACACGATATATGCGGCGACGATTTCTGATTAATTACCGATAGTTGGACGCAAGCTGGTGCACTTCTCCAAAGCCTTTACCAAAATCCATCATTCCTGGAAGAAAATAAAAATTGAAATTGATATTCGATATAACGAGGTTGATCGAAATATCGATTAGGACGATTACTTACGGGATTTTTCGTAATTTTATTTTTTTGTAGCAGAGTTGAAATTTTTGTGATTAATGGAGGACCGTAAGAAGCATGATTGATTTCAAAATTTTCTAGGGTTGTGCGATGACTATTTTAGGGATGTGAAAGAATTTTATGGAAGAAGGAGGGAGTATGACTCGTTTGAAAAAAGTGGAGATTTGTTGGTGCTTTAATTAAAATAGAATCTTCAACTTTTAATACCATCGGTATATCTCGAGTTACAGAAAGAATGGAGCAGCGAGGTCATAAGATTTTAGTGGGTAAAACTTGTGCATTGTCGGACGAAGAATCATGAGAAATAGTCATTGACGAAATTATTCGTAGAGTCCAATTTTCACATCTCCCTTAATTAAAAATCAGTACAGATTTTTACAATTAATAACACTTTTTTATGTTTACTCTTACTCGATATTTCATTTTCATTTTCACCGCATAATCAATTTATTAATAACTTTCATCGCAATGCAAATAACGATATTATTTCTTTCTGTGTCCGCAGGTAGATATGAAAATTTGCATGGAGTTTGTGAAAACGCTTGAATAATGACGAATACACACGGCCCCGTTGATGCGTGAATGGGAGATCGAGGTGGGCGAGAGGGAAGGCACAACGCGATGACTCGGGTTCGATCGGATCGCCAATATTTGGCAATTACGAAATATGAGTTTACATTTAATAATTGCGGTAAACATCGGCGAACGGTCGGTCGTGGCGAGTGGTAAACGGTGTGTGTAGGTGAATCGTCCGTCGCTTGTATATATACAGAACACGTTGAAGCTCGTTCGAGACCGAGAGGGTAGAACATTTCGGGGGTTGGAAAACGAGGGAGATTTTACACGCTTCGTTGGGGTGAAAGAGAGATGGACTATGGACCGATCATCCCCCTCGATAAATGCGACGCTTTCGCACGGCTACAGGCGGACCTCGTCCCATTCGCAAACGTGGCAATGCCAATTTTATTTTCCAACTGATTTACTCCCAATTCCGGCTGAATAAAAAAAAATCTATCAGTTACGTAAATGCACTAATATCGATCACAATCTATTCGTTAGTAACGTCGAGCTGGCTCGACCCTCTTCTATATTTATGTAGTCTTTGTTTGATTTTAAAGGGACGAGTGGTAACATTTTGATGTTATTTTTTCAAGGCTGGATAAAAGTGAGAAAAAGTCGCGAAGGAGCGTTTGAAAATTCGAACTGCGTATTGGCATAGCCAAGGGACATATGGGAAATATTCGTGGACGAAACGAGGGCCGTGATTGCTTCTAATTAATATCAATCAATGATATTTGCATCAGATTACCGGGGTCCGGTCAGCCAACGAACCGACACGGCTTCAATTTCCCCTCTCGCGTTTGTTCGTCTCGCCATCGACGCCACCACTTCTCTCCCCGTCACACAATTGCATTGCCACCAGGGTTGTTTCTGACTCTCTCTGTTTCTCTCTCGACGAGGATCAAGCCACGTTTACCGATCCACCCAAAACGCACCAGGATTCGTTCTCTGTCTCTATTCCATGTTTTGTGCGAGACAAAGCCTGAGAGCCACAATTTGCCCGAGCAACTCGACGAGAGGTACACCAAAACGTATTGAACGAAATTAGCCGACGTAATCGAGTCGCCCTTCATCCAACCTCGTTCGCTCTGTAGCGTTGCTTCGTAGCTTCAAAATTGGACCATTTGTGAATAACGACGACGATTTTGCAGATTCAATTTGTACTTTATCTCGATGAGTTCTTCTCGACGAGCTTCAATTTGTCACAGATGGAAAGAATCGCACGGAGATTATCGAGTTTTCGTCATTCGGGCTTGTATCGACGACGAGTTGTCTCCCAACGTGACAAATTTCATCGAGAAATATATTTCTCTTCGACTGTTATGATTATGTGTAATTCGATTAAATTTCACATTCGTTGGTAGCTCGTACGATGCGGATATTTGTGCGATAGTACCGAGAGCCGAATACTCGAGGGACTTGCTGGTAACTGCGGAGAAGAGGACGTATATAGCATTAATGACGATATGATCGATATTAAGCGAATATTTCCCGCGGGATGTTTACATATCGAACTCACCAATACGACGACGGCGATAACGCATTCGCGAACGATATCCAAGCGTTTATCGCACATGCCTGACATTTATTCAAATGTAATATCTTGTCTGGCGAAGATTACATCCGGGAGAAAATGCGTCCCATCGGCGAAGCGACTATCGTGTCGTGTTCGCCCTCCGGTTCTTTTTTTTCTGTTCCCATCTCTCGACTTTGGGAACAGATGAGCTTCTTGAGCGTCGAGAAAGAGATGCTCGGGGCTGCCAGGAGATACACACGACGACATCGACGATGCTTTGAGAGAAACTGGAGATTTGCTTTTCTCAGCCTGCGCAGAGAAAATATTCATTATATGAGACTACTCGAGTCGCATTTGGATAGAGGACAGTAAAATAGATAGTAATAAGAGGATAGTGTGACTAGAAAATTCTATCGATAGTTGTAACGATGGATTGTAGGAGATTTATATCCTACGAATTTTTCAGCAGACTTGCTCGAATGATTACCTGCTCTTTGTCTTTGCAGCAGCTTGGACATCTGTGAATTTATTTGTTGTTGCTAGGATGTTTGTGCGAAGAATGTAATGCTGCTCATCGAACAAAATAAGCATGATGATTGACCTGCATTCATATCCCGGTAAGAAAGTATTGAATGAATTGCAGAAAATTTATCAATTTTAAGACGTATTTGAGAAAATCCTTTGATACTTTGCAGCGCAAGTCAATACACAAGAGTTGATACTCTCTGGACACAATGTAACAATCTTTGTTGATGCGCTTAGCTATCCTGCGAAATATGGCAGAAGATTGTAATAATTATGCTTGCATTTCTGTTCGGATCAATACTGTACCTACTTAAATCCTTGCTGCGATCTTTAGTGCAATGTCTTTTATGTATCCTAGACATTATCTGTGGCACTGAAATCTATTTGCTCGATCCTAGAATATACAATGAATTAGTAATAATGTATAAGGTGATTGTGATCGGAGATCAATTTGTTTAACTAAAGAAACTTAGATGCTGAACAGGCGTCAATACCTAGCGCTTCTGGTAGTTTGAGTATAAAGATCCTGGACAATGGTTTTGGTCCAAATTCTGTGCCAGCAGATGAGGAACAGAGGCAAAATGTAGATGGGACTGCGCCCAGAGTCGATACTGCTGAATAGAAGTCCTTCATTCTGCACTTCCTTGATTAACGTTGGTACTTATTGTTAGTTCAGACCCAATTTAGGATTGTTCAGGGCATCACAAGACGAAACAATTGGCTGTAGATCTCCTGAAAAAAACAATAATAACCTCAATTCACTCGAGACAATGAAAAACAATCAATTTCATGCTGAGAAAATGCATTGCAGATACAATGTTGTAACAATGATATTTGCGTTACGAGATCGATATCGAAGTTGCAGATAGAGAACAATTTTTTACAAGCAAGCTGTGAATGATTTTTATGCACAGTTATTGTCCCACGAGTATTCTTGATTAAATAGCAGACGATAAAAACTGTCAAACACCGTTTTCAGGCAGGTATGTTAAGAAAACTGTATCGACATGGATCATAACCCCAATGTTTTTTCGCAGATTTTCGTACGTCATGATCCATACGAGCTTTTTCCCGTAGATGTTTCGCTGAAAAAGGCTATAAAACATATCGGCCGATCGATTATGAACGATCTCGAGCCTCGTATCAGTAAAATAAGAAAGTATTTCGAGGTGAAATGAAGCATTGTAGATACAATGTTGTACCAGGCATTTTTGCAAGAGTTCGACATCGTATTTTCGGTTCCTAAAAAATCGGTTGAAAAGCAACCCTAGAACGATTTTGATGGAGTCTTATGGTTCTACGGGTATTCTAGTTCATATAGAGGAGGAAAAAACTTGTCCAAATATCGTTTTTAATCTGAAAAAATCGAGAAAACCCTCATCGACAAGCATTTTAACCTCAATGCGGCGTCGCTATTTCTCGTATATCCTGCTTCGTACAAGCTATCTCTTATAGATTTTTTGCTGAAAAAAGGTGTAAAACCTATCGGCCGATCGAACATGAATGATTTCGAGCCTCAATTCGCTAGAATAAGAAAAATATCATGATTTTATTTTCATTTTTATACATTATACAGTATAAAACGATTTGCGCATGCGCGCAGCTCCATTTTTTGGAACGGGAAGAATAAGTCAAATTTCATCGAATTTATGAAAAGTTTTATATTTTGGATTTCCAGCAGTGGTTCAATATTTTAATAATTCATAAAACATTTAATAAAGTAAATGCATATAGCTAAATGTCGCTGAAGGCATGATTTTTTATAAATTAGTTACTCAACAATCGCTAATGGACCATGGTGGTCACGAGTAGAACAGTCCACCGTCAGTGCCCGCTAGGATTTCGTAGAGAGAGGGCGTGTTACCGGTCAGCTCCGAAATTCAGTCGTTTCTCGTCGGTAATGACACCCGATCGACTCTGTAGAGGGCGTATGATGAGTTCGTATGACTATTTGAGATTTATGAAAGATATTTATGGCATTCGGACGAGTATTTTTAACAATTCGGTGTTTCATATATATTTTGTTTTCAAGTCGCCATTTTGATTTATATTTCACTCATTGACTTCTAACTATATACCGATCTTTTTAGGACGAATTAAAAAAAATGACTAATTAAAATTTTTGTTTTTATTCAAACTGTTTTCCACGATTACAGCGATTTTTGTTTCGTTTTCCTCAATGACTCAATTTAATAATTATCGAATATTATCAATCTGTGAAACCATTCTAACGATATATTCTGTGTGACTTTTAATCTTTTCTGGCAGTTTTTTAATCGTTTTTCGTAAAAAAGATATATGAAACTAAAAATCCATTTTTTTTCGTGTCTGTGGTTTTAACGTGCGGAAAAAATACTGTCCGTAACCATACACCGATAAAAAAAACCCTAGCAGCCGCGTAGTTGCGAAATGTGCTGTTCGTGAAAGGTCGCGTTCAAGTTAGTTTGTTACATCAAGTTTGAATTTCCCGCGCTGCAATTCGCTCGAGTAGTACGACAATCGGCCGCTCGAGCTTCAGTGGCGCTCTTGCGCGTTCGCAATTTTTGAACGAGCACCAACTCTTTGTCGCAATCATTGACGCGTGACAAACTTTCGAATATAAACCCTAGTATTGAAAATAATTTTATTCCTTCGGTTAAAAATTGTGAAAGTGTCCACTACTGTGACATTAATTACGAGTGCAAGATATGGAAAAGGAAAATTATAATTTTTCTCTCTCGGATCGAACGCATTTAACGAGAATTCTAACCAAATTCAACACCGACCACTGATTTCAACGTAAGTTCTATCGCACCGATAGAACTTGCTGTGAGGGAGTTCACGGCGAGGTGAAGCATCGAAGTAGTAAGTGGTTCTGTCGGTACTTACGCATGTCTTATCGTTAATATTTGCAGCTCGAACCAAATTACGTTTATAACCGATTATTCATTTTCTTAATATAAAATTTGTCCATCTGAGATCTCGACGATAATATCGTTAATATGCATCTGCGATTATATCAATCGCGCGAATAATATCGCGATCATTTGTTCTTGAATCTTCGATACTTTTTATTTATTTATTTATGTCGATCGCGGGTTCCATCGCCATTAATTTCGGCAGTTTTGATTGTTTTACAATCAAACTTTTTCACCGTCACTGCACACACCGATAACTCGACACTCTCGTACTTTTCATCCATGGAATTTCTTTCGTCGTTCCATTGTTTCACTCACCCTCGTAAAGACTTACCTACACAGACACACACACAGTCTGCCTTCTTTTCCTCCCTCAAAGTCGCGCGTGATGCAAACAAAAAACAATAAAAAATAAAAACAAGAAAATGAAAAAACGTAAAATCGAAAAAACTTTTTCCACTCGAGTCAAGCTGTTCCTGCGTCGTTGTACACGCACCATAAGTATACCTTTTACCGTCGGCACTCTCCCCGCGCGCGCGCCTCGAGTCTTTGCAATTTCTTAAAGAGCCACGCGCCCCGCGACTTGACGACAATTTATGTGAGGTCTGTTCATAAACTACTGCGTTCTCTCACTACCGCTCGCGTCGCGAATCCCCCCACCCCTCACACCCTCGACCATCTCGTCGCCGTCCGCGCTTTCTCACTCTTTCGACGCTCGTCCTTTTCCCTTTTTTTTTACACGCGCGCACACAGACATATAAAATACGAGTGGAAAGACTCTCGGTCGACGACGAAAAAAAAACAAAGAGCCTCGCGCTCTCTCGCTCGACCATAAGCCGCCGCTCCTTTGTTTTCCTTTCTTTTTTCTTTCTTTATTTCTTTCTCTCTTTCTTTTTTACACACATGTTTACTTCTCGACAAAGAACTCGTGCGCGTCGATCGTTTTTTCACGATACTTATTAGCTTTTCAACGCGTTTGCACAGTTTTACCCTTGGTGGATTTTTAGAGGGGAGTAAGAACGTGGCGACGTGGGGCAACGGACTGACGCGTCGAACGTGAATTTTCGGATTGAAAAAAAAAACATACTCGACGAACAACGAGAAGTAAACTTTGCCAATGTGTACACACACTGTTTTAACACACACACGCGTGTATAGATATATTTTATAGATTTGGATCAATCTTCGTATAATAATCGACAACTGTTTCGCGTTGCGCGTGTTTGTTCGAAAATGGAAAAAGGGTCTTCTGGTGCAACTTATTTCTTGCCTATAATCTTGATATTATTATTATTATTATTATTATTATCTGAGTTCTATACTCTCAATAATTTTACTATTGTAATTCACCCATTTCGGACTACGCCATGAGATTGGCCTCATTGTTGTATGTGTTTCGCTTCATTGTTCGTTAAAAAACTTGATTGTTATTATTATTATCATTAATATTATAATTCTCGTCGAGCTCGGTGGGGGCAGAATACACGTTGTAAAACAACGCGAAGGGATGCGCGAGCGCGAAAAGTCAGGAGATAAATTGGCGGGCTGCACGGGTAGTAAGGAGCGATAGAGCGCGGTTGTGAGCAAAGTCTCTTGGTAGTTTACGACGATGCCGCAACGTGGCGGCACCATTGCCTTTAAAACTATATCCTCGATTTTAACGCAACGATTATAGTGAAAATATTTTTTTTAAACATCAATGAGCGATTCATTAATTCTTATCTTTTTCAAATTAACGTTGCAATTAATTACAAAATAATTAAAAAAATCATTATCACAATGAAAAATCCGATCGAGCCAACTAAAATTTATTCTCCCTTTTCATTAGCAAGCAATGAAAGTAATACGTAGGCAAATTTTAAAATATTTTTTATCTCATTAAAATTTTTCATTTATTTTCTCCTTTCTTTTTTTCGTCCAAATTTTTTCCAACTCATTCTTTTTATGGTTATATTCGTACGTTTCGTTCCTACAATAATTAGCTGGCAAATTTTTCAAGGGGCCATTGAAACCGTAAAAAAAAAATTCTCAGCGGTAACTATTATATAAAGTATATAATATACACGCATACGTTTATATATAGGAAACAGGCAGATGTAGAAATGTAAATTATAAATCTTTTTTTAACGACGACGTCGACGAGAAACTCATCGACGTTGGCAATACCGGTACGTTACCATTGGGACTTGTAAATGTACATATATATATATATATATATATATATATATGTAACGTCGAGCAGCGGCAATTAGCAAGAAATCTCGACTCTAGCGTTCGTTCTCTATCCTCCTCTTTCTCTTTCTCTCTTTCTCTCGCTCTTTGCCGGGGGGTAAAATCTCAGGGTAGCTCTCGGGCTTCGTATAATATAACTGGATTCCTATGCGCCATGGACTCTCGGGCTAATTCTCCATTCAGAACGGCTTGCGTTAATTAATCTCTATAGATTAACCCAATTTAGTATAAGGATGGCCCATTTATTACTCGGAGCTTCTCTCTGTGGCACGCGCGCTCTCGTCGTTTCGAATGTACAGATTTCTCTCTCTCTCTCTCTCTCTCTCTCTCTCTCTCTCTCTCTCTCTCTCTCGTTCATCTCCCTTATTCCCCACTCGACGAATCTACTTCTTCGACCAAGAGGGCAGTGAAAAACCTCCCTCCTACGTCTCCTACAACGAACCCTCTTCAATAATAATTCCGAACAGGCAAAATACACAGCCGATTTGCGTAAAAGATTCAGCGCGTTATAATTAATCGGAAAATTTAACGGGAGGTGCCCCGCAATTTTCTCGAGTAACCCGCGCTCTCTTCGATGCATTCATATTTATGCCGCTTGTAATTATTAAAACGAACGCTTTTTTCCTCGTCATGGTAGAAAGAAGCGACAATTGAAGTTGACATATTTTTATTTTCGACATTTCGTGTCTCGTTCGTTTAAAAATACGGCGACTACATATTTCACGAACGTTTAAACAAATCATCGTATTTATGCAAAAGTTTTGTAATTTTTGTTCTTAAAATTATTATTTTATTTGTTATTTATCAATCAAAACATTTTTTTTTACCTCCGGGCGATTTGCGAATCCGTTTGTAGTACGAGTCAAATATCGCGCAGGAATGAAAGATATATCGAAGTAAGAAATCGAAAAAAATCGTGGTTCATCGAAGAGGGGCATGAAGTTTGGGGTAGTTTAGTTCCACAACAACGTCCAGGGGGAAAGGGGTATATATTCTCGCGGTATAATATCTCCCTCTCTTTCTCGCTTTTACTCTCTCCCCTCTCTTGGCACGGATTTGTACTTCTCCTTTTCCAATTAAAATTCAACGCCCGTGGACGCTCCGTGTAATTGGCCGAGATCTCTTTAAGCGAGAAAATTACCCGGATGGGGTTGTCGACGCGAGCCCTCTACCCGTCGACCCTACGGTTTAGGGAACGAGACCAGACCTTGGGTCTTGGCGCTTCGTGGCATCGTGAAGGAAGAGAGAGAGGAAAAAAACCCCTGTCAATAAATAAATTTAAATACATGAATATCTAAATCCCTCACCCCCTCGAGGCTCGGGCCGATGGCGTGACAAGAACGTCGACACCGACATCGCGATGTGTACGATCCTTGCTTCTTACTTTGCGCCAATAGGACGTAACACGATTCGCGATAAATTAGCGTTAATTGATGAAGACTGATTTAACAAAAAAAAAAAATCACGATCCAGCCGAACCGAAACGCGTCGCGACAAACAATTTTTCCTGTTCGATAATTATCCAACAAGAAATTAATTAGTTAACGAGAATTATTAGCAAACGTAATAAATATTCGATCAAATTAAAAACACGCGATTAAAAAAATCAACTACCCCGTTAATATTTCACCCGACAAAATTTTACTTCTATCTTTAATTCTTCCTCGCTCTCAATTCGTCCGACGATCCAAACCCCAAAGAAATATCCCCCTAAAGAAAAATATTTCATACGCATATAAAATTAGACGAATAATTTAATGATTTTTCATTCCATAGATATTTTATAACAAAATTAAAAATAACATAAAATCAACGCAAATTTTAACGACTCGATGCGATAAAACGTAAATTTCACGTCGGTTGAATATCCGCCGGGTGAGTCTGGGAGCGTGTAGGATTCTAGTCGTCCCTCTTCGGCGAGTGCTCGCGCGAGTACACAAGAGAGCGGGCGGTAGAGGGGGAATAGTGGAGTCGGAAGAGGGTAGGGGGCTTCAGTAGCAGCGACATAAAACCATGTAATTAGCTATACACCCCTTGTCCGTATTGCCCTGTCAGTGCGGTCCGCCCGGCGCGCACTTTAGAGCTACGAGCGAGAGCTTCGAGCTCAGTGAGGATATACAGAGAGGATATGCAGGAGGAAGAGAGCGGAAGCACGCTGGTTATATATGTAGTATTAGTCGCGCGTCTACATATATAAATATATATATATGTGATGTATGTATGTATTTGTACCAGGGATAAAGAGGGGGGAGGTAGAGGGATGTGTAGGCGAGCGAGCCAACAGCGGGGAGGACGATGGGGGCATGAAGTACCCGCTAATTAATACCCCTAATTGCGCCGACCCCAGCAGCAGCAGCAGCAGCAGCACAACAGCAACCCGCAATCTGTGTGAGTACGCCAGGGCCGTGTGCATCACGTTGCACCCCTGGCTTCCTCTCGCTCTATTTTTCCTTCTCTCTCTCTCTCTTTTTCTTTTTCTCGCTCTCTCTCCCTTTGTCGCAAAATCCTTTCCTCCGCACGAAAAGCATCGCGGTTTTGCACAGACGAGCTTATCTCGTTCCTTCGCGATGACGCTTGTTAATAATTCCTCCGGAACGAAAACGTGAATGATAAATTTGCAATTATTACAGAAGGAGATGGACCACCGGCAGACTCGTCACCACGTGGGTAGGTAAGTGCCCGAGAGATATTACAATTGTATCGTGTAGGGGGGAAAGGGGCAATGTGAAGTAGCGGGCAATGGGAGCTAGCGCAAAAAAGTACTTAGAAACGCTCGACATGGTTCGAAACAACATTCGCTTCAGTGCCAGGAGTATAGCAGCGTTGACTATAAACATCTTTTGCCTCCTCCTGTTATAAGAACAATATTTTTCTCACAATCGAAGTAAGTATCTAAAGTTTTCTTATTTAATTGTTTTTCGAATTCATTCGGTAGCTTAGTTCATGTATTTTGGTTTGGAAGTATAAAAAATAGGTTACAACATAATTTGTTTATATTATTATGTTCAATTGAAAATGCTTCCCTTCGGGGTAATGGGAGCCAGATAAATTCCCCTTGTATCGAGCCCACGGCTTTTAATCAAAAAGCCCACAAAGACCACCAAAACTAAACAACCTTGACCTAAAGAGTAATTAAACTCGTCAAGTTTAAAGTAATGGCTTCCATTACCCGCCATGTCGGATAATGAGAGCCAAAGACACATTTTTTTAATTTAATTTTTCACTACCTTAAACAATTATTAGTAACTTTCTATTTCATAAAAATGAAAGTTTAATGACCAAAAGAATAATTAATAGTGAAAACAATGAATAATTACTACAATAAATTACTTTTTTCCTTACATGGCTTTCTTACATGGCTTCAATTCCCCCATTCTCCCCTACTTGTAATTTATATTTTCGTCCAGAAATTATCGAATCCAATAGTTCGAAAGTTAAGAATTGTCTTTTTTCTTAACAATGCTAATCGATATTTTCTTTTTTTAATTGTCATCGCGAATCAAACCGGCTATATTCACCCTCGAGAAGTCGCGAGCCGCGTCGTTACGCGAGTTGCGAAATGATTCGGTCACGACTTCGAGGGTGATTGTAACTCTTGTCACTTGGGCAAGTGACAAGAGAGATACCAGACCCTCGTTGTGACACGAGTCAACCCTCTTCGTACAGAAACCACCCCTCGACTTCTAGCCTCTCTCTCTCTCTCTCTCTCTCTTCTCGTATAAAACAAGGTATATATATGCGCACAGTCGTACCGGCTCGTGTGTCGGCGATATATTTCTTGATTCTCGCCCCGCACCCTTGACGCGCGCGCGCGCCTCGTGGCTCGTTGCACAAAATCGCGAGAGAACCTCGACCCCTCCGCGGTATTTTTCTATATCGTAACGTTCTTGAGTTTACACTTTTCGCTCGGGGGAACACCCTATACCAACTACCCCCGGTTTCTCTATACGTAACACACATAAAAAAAAAGCGAACGAAAAAAAGGGTCTAACACTATATAACGCGCGGCCTAATTTACGACTCCTATCGCCGCAACATGTCGCGAGAGCGTGTTCTACAAACTTTTCAAGACGTACTTTTCCACACTCCGTGCCGTATATATCCCACGTAAAAATGATTCACCGATTCGATAAAAACGAAAAAAAAAAAAAAAAAAACAAACAAAAATAAGTTTACGCGACGAGTATCGCCCTCGATCGAGAAGCGATAAAAACGAAAAAAAATCGAAAACCATTCCCTCTTGCCAAACTACCCTTTAACTAACTCTATAATCTCGGACATTAGCTTAATCGCGTAAATTAACTCTCCTACGCGCGTGTGTCCCGTGGAAAATTTTCCAAAAGCAAAAATCTCGCCCCGAAATTTCAACGAACGCGTGTTACAGTTATTATGTATTATGTAGGCAGATTTTGCGCCCAAATTGCAGGGACGCGTACCACGGTTAGTTATATATATACATAGCGGGAAGGTGTGATGCGAACTCACAATTTGTCCCGCTGGCATCCACCACCCGTACCGCACCGGTTAGAGGGAGAGGTTTAACGTGTTGTGGCGCGGTTAACGAGTGCGGTTAACCGGACCGCCGGAACCAGCCCCTCTTCTCCTCCCCCTCCCTCTCCGCCCCGCTGTCCTTCTCTAATATATTCGAACTGTATATCGCGAACCGGCCCTCGGTTGCAGCTTTCACCCCCTGTACTCGATTTTACACCCTCTACATATATATATTGATAGAGCGAGAGAGAGAAAGAGAGAGATATATGTAGATATATATACGTGTCTCTAGTCGGCCTTCTATGTTTTCCCGTGTGTCTGAGCATATGTTGCCACAGTTTGTCGCGCTAAACTCCTATGTTACCCTCCCCCTCCCTATGCATACTTCATTTTATATATATATATATATATATATATATATACGCGTTATATATTTCATCGTTGACGCAATTGCGCGAGTCTCGCGCGTGTTTCAACGTTAATTCAAAGTATAATTAACCGCGAGAAACTTTGAATTTTGTTCTCGCGGGGATTTAGAACGAAATTTCTTGTTTTTTTATTGTTATTTATTTCGATTGTACGACGATTAGATTAGTACGGAAAATGCGTCGAGCTTCGTATCGTATAGATAAACCAGTAACGCTCAATTATACCAGTGTCAATCCGGGAAATAAGCGTTGCCAACCGACAAACCGAGGGCCGCGAGTCTCGTTTCGTTGCGCAATGCGAAAGAGCTCGCGCCGATTAACGTTCCCGTATAACACGGAGGCGCGTTCTCATCGTATGAAATGCTCGTTCGTTAATTATTTGCTGGTAAATATGGTCGCCGCGTTAGTCGATGAGAGAGAGAAAGAGAGTTGGGAGAATAATTTACGAAAACCGGATTGATCCCGACATACTAGCTCTCGTTTCACGGACTCGATTGTACGACGATTAGATCGATCGATTATGGACGTTTAATAAATGAAAACCACGCTTTCAAATATAAACCGAACACGATTTAAACCCTTATTCGTACTCGTGTACAGGTACCAGTAAAAGTACGAAAAATCATCGTCGCCTCTCGATCGGGCTTGCATTAATTATTTTAATTATTATCATTCCATAAATAATTTAATATTTTGTAAAAAAAAATATATTTCCTATAAAATTGTTCGTTCGTTCGAATTCGAGTTCGATTAACGAATCGAAACAAACCCTCCGTTGACGTTCGATTACCGTTTGATACCAGAGAGTAGATAGGTTAGTCCGCGACGTTCTCCCGGCCCAATATAGAGAAAGGGGTTTTGAGGCAAAGAGAGAGAGAGAGAGAGAGAGAGAGAGAGAGAGAGAGAGAGAGAGAGAGAGAAAAGAGAGAAAGCGAGGGAAGGGGAGGAGGGAGAGAGCGAGGCTGAGGACCGAGGAGAATATGCAGCTGTAACGCTCTTGGCGTATATTATTAACGTGTAATTGAATGGCGTAAGCTTGCACAGGGAATATTCTATTGTGTAAAGTCGCGTGCTGGCCCCTCGCGAAGTTAATTAAGAGCGTCTAATGAAGCAGCCCTCGCGCGCGAGCCCGCTATAACCGCGAACTATGGGTGCGCAGTAACGGCGGTTTCAGACTACCTTAGTGCGCCATCCTCTTTCATCCTCTACCGGCGCTTTACTTCCTCCCCAAGAACGGCTGGCGTCTCAATCGATAAATTAAAAATTGTGTATGCATCCCTCTCATCCCCCTCTCAACCCCCCTGCCCCTTCCTCCACTCCCCTGAAACTCTCTACAATCTTCTCCCTCTCTCTCTCTCTCTCTCTCTCTCTCTCGGAGTACATTGTACTCCTAGAGACACTTTCGTTGAAACAGCTGTTTCGTATCGCGTCCTAGATACACCGAGAGAAATTTTCGAGACGTGGAAAGTTTGGCCCTCGCGGTGATTAAAGTCGCGGAATAATACGATTATATTAACGCGACTCCGAGAACTTGAGAATTAAATGGAAGAATGTAAAAGAGTGTGTGTGTGTGGGCGCGTGTGAATAAAGCTGCGAGTCGAGGGTAGGAACAGGGGGATGGTACGTACGCGACTGAGAAATTGTAAATTTATACGCGGGATTTTAACCACGCTCTTCATCCGATAAGAAGTACAGAAGTCCCTCGTATAACCGCCGACGCTCTTTCAGCAACCAACCCCTCCACGTCCTTTTTTTCTTCGTCTTTTTTTCGTTTTATTAGATATTTCTGCCGGTGTTCCGTTTCGTCGTGAGATCGTTGCAACGAACTTATATATCCACTTTGTGAGTCGTCTCGGTGTTTCGAAATAACGCTCTTTGTATCAACGTTATTCTACCGTAGATAAGATAGATCTCGCTTTAGGGGTGGTTGTCGTCAACCCCAAATTACCCCTTGAAATTCGTAGACGAATTAATTAGCCGCGGCGACGGGAGAGTGGTTAAAAATATTTCCTAGATTTACGAGGCACTAAGGGTAGTTCATCCCTTCCAACCCCTATGACTTTTATTTATTTATTTTTTTCAATAAACCCAGTTTAATTTTTTCGTTTTGATCTCACTCGGATCGCGCTTCGAAATTTATCTCGAAGTATTAGGCAAAGATTCTTCGACGTTTAACGCTACGATAAATAACAAAAAAACGGGCATGTCTCTACCACCCTTGGATATTTTTTTTGTTTCCTTCTTTTTTTCATCGTCGTACTCCGAGATATAATAATTCTCGCGAATAACGTTTATCGCGTATTTGTTTTTTCTTTTTCTATTTTTATCCTCACTCGCGAATTCATCGCCTCGCGTTTTCACGAATGAATTTCGCGCGAGCGTGATATTGGCCGGCATACAAATTAAATTATTATATGATTCTGTGGAAACTTCAAACGGGACACGGTGGTGGTGGTGGGCCCGGAGGTGCGACGGTGTAGATCGAAATGTGATTGAATTGACGCGCGCGTTATAATTCATGTTATCTAACCGGAAGGTATATGTCTTTCTCTCTCTCTCTCTCTCTCTCTCTGTGTGTGTGTCTATATACGGATATTCCATACCGTCCATGCGTGCTGTATCTATATGTGACGTAGTTCGTGTACTCCGAGGGTACAGTACCAGTTGTGTGGAGTATTCGTGGACGAGCGCTAATGAATTTGCGGCGTTTCATTTCCAATCCCTGATGTTCCACTCCAATCAGTGTAAAATCAATCATAAGTCGATATCACTAGCTGATCGTGAGAGTGGGATGGAACGAGGAGGGAGGGGGGGGGGCAAGAGAGCTCATCTATCCCATTTCAATCGAGAATATTCCTACAGAACTCACCCTTTCATAAGTGTATGCGTATACACATACACATGCGCACATACACACGTTACACAAACTCTCGCGTTTCACTGACCTCTCTTGTTGCATTTGTCAAATTGCATTGTCAGGAGTAATCGTTATTCACGCGAGTGCATCGACAAAAATCTATTCGATGATTAATTTCGAGGATAGAAAGGATGAATTGTGAAATACGGTATAGATCTAAAAAAAAAAAAGAAAAAACGGAGACACGGGTTAGTCGTAAAATTTCAAAGAGAGATAAGTACAAAGAGGAATTGTTAAAATACCAGACTCTGCTAATTAGTTATACGGCTATTTTGCAAAACCCCACCCTTTCTTCCGTCTCGCTCGCTCGCTGGCTCGTACACACCTACGATCCTTTCCTCGTTCTTGTCTCTTATAACCCCCCTCTCTCTCTCTCTCTCTCTCTTTCTTCCTAACCCTCCTATTCGCGAAACGCTTATGCCGTTAATTAACATACCGGCGAGAGCGCAAGGGGTGGCTCTTTTTCCTCGTTGATTCGGCGACACACAGAAGCTTCTCTCTCACGGCTGTATCGAAGACCGTATAAAATGGCTCTCTGTTGTATAATGGGCCATGGGCCGAGAGCCACCCCGAAACGACGCAAAATTTTGTCATCGAAGCTTCGCGGCTGACTTCAACCCTTCGCGCGTAAAATTCCCTTTGGAATTTTAACGTTTGCGGAATAAAACGGAAAATTTATAACGAGTGAGAGAGAGAGAGAGAGAGAGGGGGGGGGGGGTGTATTTTATTCGAGCGAAAATTCGTAAATATTTCACTGTTCAAAGAGGGTGGATTAAATTATTTCCTCTGAAAACGTTAATTTTGTGAACGTTGATTTTTCTTTGTCGATAAGGGTCGCCCGACCATCCCTCGAAAAACTAAACAACCGCAACGAGAATGATAATTGACGAGGAAGAATAGAAAAGAGAAAGGAAATATCACATTTATATTATAGTTTCGATAAAACGTGTTTATTGTCCTTCCAATCTTCGTTCCCTTCTACCAAAGGGTGCTTTAAAAGCCCACGGAGTATTTTCGCCCATTTAATTTCTATATATCATCAACATACAGTTGTCTCGCAATATCGCGAGACAATGACAATAATATACACGCGAAATCTTCGAGGGGAATGGGAGAGAAGGGTGAGGGTTTGCGGCACGCGTTTTCCTTCAGGCACTTAAAACATTTCTTGGAGAACGAGAAAACAATGGAGAGATGGTCTAGGAGACAGAGAGAGGAGTTTATTAGTCGTGAAACGAGCTGTGTGCGAATAGTGATTCGAAGCAGCAGTAGAAAGCTCGCTAGTAAGGATCGGAGATAGGAGTATATATATATATATATATATATATGCACATGTGGGTGTGTGTGCATGCGTAAAGGGATGAGAAGATATCTTTGCGGTGAATGCGCCAAACTGACGTCATTTCTCTTTCCTCGTCGGTCGAAGAGGACTAGATAGAGAAAGAGAGAATAGTGAGAGAGAGAGAGAGAGAGAGAGAAAGAGAGAACTCAACCGCGTGGTGTAATTCGACGGTAGAAACGCTCCCTCGTTATACGGCCACGACCAAGTGCCACTTATCCATCCCGTTTCGGCGACGATAAAGTTTTCCTCCGGCACATTCGTCGACAGACACACGAGAAGACTGTAATACTGCCAACATCCCCCATCCTCCCTTCGACCCTCCTTTAACTTCTTCTATTTTCCACAATGCCGGCTATCACCACTGGCAGTTGACTCTTGAGATTTGTTTGTTCAACCCCCTCCACCGTCTCATCCCCTTCGCCATCTTGGAAAAAGCGATCAAGCTCTCGCCGCTTGATGGCTTGATAGTATCGAAAAATACTCGCTGAATTACGATATCGTAAAGCGACGGAGCAATCGTCTCATGTTTTTACAATCTCGCGGAAAAGTGCTGGCAACGAAGAATCAAGTTTTTCGAGGTAGATGGGGGTTTGGGTTCGAGATGAACTTGAAAATTTTTATTGTTTCTTGCTCGAACGAAAATTATTCGTCGTCGCCGTCGTCGAGTTTTATTACTTCGCAAGATTTCATTCATATTTTACAAATATCGATCTAGTGGTTTTTTTTTTAATCGGTGCCATAAAATAAAATAATAATTTGTTATCTCGATCGTCGTCCATTTGTGTCTTATCGGATTTAAATTTTTCGTAGATTTTTATTGATACGCGCGAATTATAAATCACAGCAGGTTTGTCCTCATGACTTTCATCGATGACATTGCCACCTTCGCGCTTCATCCCTCAGAGATTTTTCAACCCTTCGAATTTAATCCAAAAGCCACCCTCGGCCGTTGTAAGGAAGTGTCTCGGATCGATGCGCAAAGGCTCGATCATTTTCGTCGACAGGTTAACGCGATAATTTCTCAAAATCGTCGCGATCGCAGCTTTGATTTGCATGATAGCTAGTCGCGAGCCAGGACAAGCGCGCGGTCCTTCGCCAAACGGCAAATACGCGAACTTGTGCCTGTCCTCGTAATTTCCCTTACGAAATCTCTCGGGATCGAACGTATCGGGATTTTCCCAAATTTCTGGATCTCTGTGAAGACCTTGAACGGGAATGACGATCTTGACGTCCTGTTCGACGTCGACGACGAGTCCATCCGGGCCCTCGAGTCGACACGCCTCGGAGCATACTTTTCCCATGAAACCTACGGTTGGAAAAATTCTCATTGTTTCGAAAATCACTCGTCCCATGTAATTCATCTCTCGAATTGCCTCGTAGGTCAAACGATTCTCGTATTTGGCCACGATCGTCACGATCTCTTCGCGAAGACGCTCTTGTATCGCCGAGTGTTTGGCTAATTCGTAAATCGCGAAACTCATCGTCAGACTGCTGCTCTCGTAACTGTCCAAGAAAAACGAGAAAACAGTGGACAATGCGAAATCGTGAGAAATTTTTTTCTCTTTCTCGAGCTCGATCGTCATCCGTAGAACGTCGTTTCCTGGCACTTTGTCACGTTCGCGTAGCTCCGCGACGTCCTTGACGACTTTACGAAAAAATTTGTCGATCTCCGGCAACACGAAAGGATTTTTGATCAATCGATGTAAACCGGGCAAATTTAATAAGACGAAATTTGTTATGGCTTTTTTGAAGGAAGGATCTAATAAGGTTTTCATAGCGTCGAGTAGAGTACCAGCGTGATCGTCCGCGAACGAATGACCTTCGATACCGAAGACCGTACGAGCCGCGACTTCCGTCGTGTAACGCGAGAATAAAAATTTTGCCTCGAGTTCCATCGAATCTTTTTCATCGATTCGTTTCTTCAGATAATTATCCAATTTTTCGCAAACTTTTTCGATCATCAGACACATGTTTTTTAGTCTTTTGGTGGAAAATGCCGAGACGACGATCGCACGGCCGTTCTTCCACTCGGGTCCTCGAATAAATCCGATATCACCGCCGATCAACGAATCGATCTCGAGATCGAACGACAAGTCGTTGTGCTGAAAATTATTGAAATTCGTTTGCAGCACTGTTTTGATTAAACTAACATCGCGAATCAACAACGTTGGTCTGTTCATGTTGTAAAAACCGATCATACTCTTTTCTCGATGCGTTTCGTAAATTTTTTGGCACAACACCGCGAAATTGTAACGCATTTGAAAAACTGGCAGAGCGTTACCGAATATTGGTAGAACGCCTGGCACGCAAGGAAATCCACGAGATTTCCAATAATTTAACGATTCGAATAATCGAGTGTATAAAATGTAGGTCAGGAACGCGAGAATAATCGCTAGCAAAATACTCGTCGCGATTTCCATGACTGTTCGCTCTTCGTCGGTCGTAAAGGCGTGGTGTAAAAATTCACGATGTAACGCTACCGGTTCATGCTTTCTACTGCACGATGATAGTTACGGAAAATAGGACCCACTATCGGTCGGCATATTATCTATAAGCTGTTCTATAAATATTGTTCTAGCCAGTGGGGGCATGAACACGCCCATACGAGTTTTTAATTTGTGTCGATTATGCGCTTTTCCCTCTGGCTGACTTGTAAGTTATCTGCTTTAGTAGTGACGTAGATTGTTCCGAATTTTTGGAATTATAAAATTAATGTTGAAATGTGATTGACATTATGATAATGAAAGCTGGGACATTGCTTCAATCGCTCGGTTATTTTTATTATTATTATTTTTTTTATTACTTTGGATCGATAGAAACAAATTTCTTCGATAATTTAATTTTACTTATTGTGATCTTTTGCTACGGAAAAACTAAAGTTGTTAATCGTGATTGAAATTATGACAATTATCTGGGACATTGTTTCAATCGTTTGATTATTTAATTCATTAATGATTTTTCTTTTTCTTTTGGTTCAAGTAAAATAAAAGTTTCTACGATAATTTAATTTGATTTATTGTGATGTTTTTCTCCAAAGGTTCTAAAGTTGTTAATATCGACCGTGATTGAAATTATGACAATTAACTGAGACATTGTTTCAATCGCTCGGTTATTTTTATTATTATTATTTTTTTTATTACTTTAGATCGATTAAAAAAAATTTCTTCGATAACTTAATTTTACTCATGATGATTCTTTTATCCGAAGAATAACAAATTGTTAATATGAATCGTGGTTGAAATTATGATAATTAACTGGGACATTCTTTCAATCCTATGAATATTTAATTTATTAGTGATTTTTTTTATTACTTTGGATCAATAAAAACAAATTTCTTAGATAATTTAATTTGACTCATTTTCATGTTTTTCTCCGAAGCATTTCCACGTATCTGATACCATTATCAGCCGGAAAGTCAAAGGTTTTGTTTTTCAATTTTATAATTCCAAGTCATAAGCATTATTTCTCGGATTAACTATTATAAAATTCGACGCGCCCCGTTTCTTCCCATCTCTTTCGCGCGTTATACACGAAACTTTTCCAAAGCCGATTAAAAAGCCCAATGCCCCGTTTATTTCCTTTCGTTATTTTTTGTTTTCTGTTATTTTCGTTCTTTCTTCAACACACGTAAGGCTGTAAATTGCAGAGCGGGTAGTCACCGGTGCGTTTGCACGAGGGATTTTTTTAAAACTCGCGTGTCTCGCGGGTCGCGTACGCGCGAAGCCGTATTTATTGCCGAGGTCTCGGCGGGCCAACGCCAGTTAGAATTACGTATTTTTACGCAAGAGCGAGCTGACGGTGAGTTTCGTATTATTATTATTTTTTTTTATCCTTTTCTCGGAATTTTTCTTTTTTTTTTGTTTGTTTTTCTTCATCCCTCGAGACATATACGTACCTACAGTGTAGGACAATGGGACTCGAGCGATATCTTAGTTCCAGTGGCTTCGCGTCATAAACGTCGAGAGCAGCGGTCCTCGCTTTTATCTGTCTCTCTCAGGACTTGGTTACGGCAACAATGAGAAAAAGTAGCTTCTCCGCTTCGTCGACTTTTCATCCCTTCGTCGCACCTAAAGACGACCACGGTCTTCCTGCGATCATCCGATCCTGATATCATAGAATTCCTAAAACACGAGAGACATCCACCAATTCCCAACCCTCTACCGTTTCACCCCTCTCGTATACCACCCTTTTCATACTAGCGAAAAATCTTCTCCACCCTCCTCTCGCGGCCTGGCTCCAACAGAGTTATTTATACGTGAACACAGCACACATAGTGTGTTATGCATAGGCGTTTGCCACGGGTTTCGAACGCATCGAACTTCGGTAATCCTGAGTAATGGCGGATTATGTCGTCAATTTAGCGAGGAACGAGGATCAGGTGTTCGCTCGTCTCGTGTGTAACATAACGTACGGGGATATGTAGAATCGGTGCGAAATTGGAAGGGGAAGAAATACCGGGAGGTGAGGTGGTGGGGGTGGGTTAGGAGGGTGAGAGAAAGAGCGAGGGCTTTCCTCGATAAATTTTTATTTTAACAACGGACGACACATTTTGATCGCAGGCAAACGGGATCGAAGATTTTTCAACCCTTTCGAGGAGTTTTGTATCGAACGAGTTCGCGCGATTGAAAATATTTAGGATTTCTTTTTTTTTCAATTATACTTAAGAATTGTATTTTTTTTTTTTTGTTCACTGACAATATTTTTTTTCTCGTTATCGCGGGCATTTTATCGCGAGGGATATCTCTCGTTCGTGTCGTCGCGCGCATTTTTCTTTCTATCTTATACGTCGCGACCGTCACCGATCTTCGGGGATTCGCGAAATCGCACGTGCCTTTTCCAAACATCCTTTACACCCTTAAGGCCACGTACGAAACGTTCGCCAAAATATAAATCCGTTAAAATATCGACAGATTAGCTCGGTGGACACGTCGTCCGATACGCGAGCAACCCCTATTCGTACCTACGGGGGGTTGGGGGTGGTTTTTCACACGAGTAGTAGAATCGTCGCGTCGGGACCCCGAGAGCGCGATTTTTTCTCGTAACAATAATTCGTCGTTACGCGCGAGAATGTAACCCTGTGCAAGAGCACACGAGGCCGGCTTCTGGGCTTTTGCGGCTGATGGCTTTCGCGTCGGCCTCTCTCTCTCTCTCTCTCTCTCTCTCTCTCTCTCTCTCTCTCTCTCTCTCTTTTGCACCCCCGGTCGAAGCTACGCGACACCACACAGGCGCGCGCGCGCGCGATCCTCCGATAAATGTTTGCGAAATAAAATTTTACTGCGGTATAATACCATCGAGTTTGTTACTATTGAATTCTACGTACGGTAACGAAAAAAAAACAGAAAGAAAAAGCCTCCTAGTATCGCATATTTCACTCCGGATCCGAGCGTTAACCCGAAATATAAAAAGCTCGAGAGAGCTCTTTTATATTTCGAGGAAAGAGAGATCTTCCCCCTTTTCGATGAGGATTTTCATATTTCCGGTCTCTCTCTCGCCTTTAGACAAAACAAAATCGTACATTTTTTAAATATTTTTTATTTTTCAAAATATAAATTATTTTTTCGAAAAACGGGAAAAAAGGACAATTTTGTTTATACGATTTTCTTCCAGTGTCAAACTTTCTTAGGTTATTGCGGTTTATACGAGAAAGAGACGGAAGTAAGAGTAAGAAATTTCGCGTGACTAATCGCGAGTCGTAAGATCCTCCCTCGCTCCCGTTCTCCCAAAGTTTCTCTCTCTTACTCTTACGGTTTAGTGGGTTTATATAGTCCGTTTTCCATCTCCACCGCGACGACGAGTTTCGCCGCGTTACGAAACGTACATGTGAGCGTAGTGGGAAGGGGCTGCGACTCGAGTCCCGGCAGAGAGTTGTACAGGGGCGGGGGGGGGGGGGGGGGGGGGTGGTTGAAGCACGAAACGCCAACGACGACGACGACGACAACGACGACGATGGTTACAGTCTCTGTAAGGGATGGTGGGCTCCTTGCAAAGGGTGGCCAAGTTTACCGCAGCTGAGAATAATGTTAATGAAATACAGATAGGATCTCTATACACAAGTACCACCCCTCTCTCGTGTCCGCTTTTCCTACCCCCGTCGCGATTCATCCGCGCTTCTGTCCGTGCTGGAAATCTGTTGTCCTTTACTTACCGCTCTATACCGTTGCTCGATGATACGGTCTACACATATACTGAGAGAGAGAGAAGAGAGAGAGAGAGAGAGAGAGAGAGAGAGAGAGAGAGAGAGAGAGAGAGAGAGAGAGAGAGAGAGAGAGAGAGAGAGAGCGGGAGAATATTATTTCGCTCTTCTCCACGGACATCAAGCTCGAGCCCTTGGGTGGAATATCTTGTCGAGATTTCTCATCTCATGATGATGGTCTTCTAACGCTGTTCACTCGCCCGGCGCTTTTCTCTCTTGATATCCTCTTCCTCCTCTTCATCCTCGTGCCTGGTACACACTTCGTGAAAACCATCAGCGACACCACTGGCTTGCGTCGCCCTTTCTCTCTCTCTCTCTCTCTCGCGTCAATCGATGTCGACGTCCTCCTTTAACCGTACCATTATTACCATTTCACCCCTAAATGATGGACGGATACGATATTATCGGCGCTAAGGGATGAAATTTCCAATAAACAAAAAAAACCAAACGAATATAGGAAATAAAGAAATCATTTGATCGTAAATAATAATAAAAATAATAATAATAATAATGTGTATTAATATCGATAAGTATTTTATGGGTTGTAAAGGTGTTTTAACAAGGGTTGAATTTCGTGGAATCGAGCATTGATCAGTTCGGATTTTGGCGAATATTCTCGAGTCGACGGTCTCTCGTTCGCGCGACAATAATATTACGAGGCCATTGCGAACACGAACTTCGCTAAACAACGTGCAAACCACACGTAACGTTTCTCTCGATACGGGAAGGTTATGAACCCGTGCCCGAGACTACTCGCTTTTGCACCAAGCGATATACGATAAGCTCCGATATATATATGTACAGTCGTGCTCACAATTTCTGAATAGTTAGGGGGCTGCGTATATAACGAACGGTCCCTTTACGGGATCGCGATCGATTCTGGTTAAATTGCCAGTCGTATTGATACGACCCTTTATATATATATCTCTCTCTCTCTTATTCTCTTCGTTCGTCCCATAAAATGCCAGTTTCTCTCGAGCAATCGAAGCTTTTCTCATTTAGTCAAAAATCTCTCATTTCCCATCGATGGCTTTTCTTTCAACGAATGCTAGGGGCTGCGTTCGCTGTATACAAAAAATCACGGGAGGGTGCGAGTTGAGTGGCATTGTAACCCCTTTTTTTTTACTACGAACTAACCACAAGAACGACGACGTTCTCGTCACTGTCCCGCGACTTTCGCCGACTGATTTTTCAAAGCATATTAATTATAAGGAGAGCGTCTGACTCTGGCGCGGGCGACAGACAAAACGTTAATTAAAGTGCTCGAAAATTGAGTGCCGTTAGAGAGGGCAGTCATGGTAACGAATTACGAGCGGGACGCGAATGCTCTTTCTATACGCGTAGTGGAATTTATTTATGCGTGTTTCTAGAACCATGCGCAAGAGTACTCGGGGTAAAATGGGTCAGCGAATTTTCGCTCGATATCACTTTTCCGTTTAAAAAGAAGATACGATCTTTTACCCCTAAATTAAAAAAATGAGAATAAATAAACCTCTAAAATTGAATAAAGATAGAAAATAAAGGGGTGAGAACATAAAGAAAAATTAATTCTTTTTCATAATTTTTGATTATTTTTCTGAACGACTCAACGTTCAACCCCGATGTCTCATTTTGTCTTGCTCACCCCTTAAATACGTATGTAGAGTAGGAAAAGGAGAGAAAGACAGCGAAGGGCTTAAAACTCGAAGTGTGCTGTAGGGCCGATGAAGGGTGCGCTCTCTCGAGTGAGCCGAGCGGTAGAAAACGAGGAAGGGAGTAAAGAACGGAACAGAGAAGAAAGTGAG
Organism: Netelia virgata; assembly: GCA_951802705.1. Taxonomy (NCBI): domain Eukaryota; kingdom Metazoa; phylum Arthropoda; class Insecta; order Hymenoptera; family Ichneumonidae; genus Netelia; species Netelia virgata. Next base: position 5,960,533 of record OX637866.1, on the reverse strand, counting down.
TGAGCCAGGGTAATTTCTAGCGGGTGGAAAGATATGCAAATGCCGTGAGGGTTAGGAGGGCTGGATGGAGGGTGAGAAGGGTGAACAGTAGAAAGCAGGAGAAAATTCACTGGGCGGTAATACCTACCTGAAGCTCTCGGTGTTCGCTGGTTCGGTGCGCCCGGTCGCGCAATAATCATTAAAAACTAAACTGTGCAAGAGAGAGAGAGAGAGAGAGAGAGAGAGAGAGAGTGAGAGGGCGAGGGAGAGAAAGACCTCTAGTTATATACAAGTACATAAGGGATGAGGCCTTGAAGGAGCCTCTTTCAGAAAGTTGGCGTGTCGCGCCTCACTTGCCGCAACAGAGGGCGCCACGTGAGCCAGGAGACTTCCTACGCAAGAACGAACATAGAGGTTGGGTGGGTGTGAAAGCTAAAGGGCGAAAGGGTTATATTCTCTCGGTTTTCCCGGTTGGGATAAAGATCTCGGGGAATACTTGCGTATAGTTTAGCTCTCTCTCTCTCTCTCTCTCTCACCCTCCCTCTCTCTTCACCCCGTTGGATAATTCCACGTCCTCATACTTGAACCCTTATTTCTGTCGTTGGTGCGTGCGACCGTTCGCGAAAATGATAGGGCGCGATTATATACAGAGACGTACCAGGAAAATCGTAGAAATTGTCAGGGACTTATATCGTCCCGGGGATCGAGACATTAAAGCACAGACACGTTTCCACTTCCCTGTGCTACGATGAAACTTCGTTCAACGTCGGTGAAACGGAGAGAGAGAGAGAGAGAGAAGGAGATGCGAACGGAAAGAGAGACAAAACTCGTTGTTTATAAAGCGAAACAACTCGGTGAATATAATTCCGCTTCTAATTACCGGGAGTGCTCGTGTTTTCTTTCGTTCCTGGAGAGAACGATGAACGACAATGACAACGACGAGAACGTCTCTCTCTCTTTCCCCTCCAGAGATCCTGGTGAATCCACGACCGCCAAACTTTCGTCCCTTTAAAACATACCTTTGGAAAATCCCAACGCCCGAATTAATCATTCGGTACTTGGTCTGGCTAAGCGACGATTGTTCCAAAGTCTCGGGGATTAAGTAAAAACCTAATAAATAGCTGGAGGTACGAGCCTCGGGAATAAGGAAGGAGGGTGGAAGTACGATGGAGGATCGAAAAGGGCGCGAGGGGGGGGGGGGGGGGGAGAGGAGGAGGAGTGTGAGTGAGTCGGTCGAAGCAAGAAATAAAAGAGGAACAATAAAGAGG